>CM043016.1:164988731-165071210 GCA_023690525.1 Holotrichia oblita
TTGGTTCTAGAAATACAAAATTTTTAACATAACGTTGCAGTTGGCCCTATTTTTGAAAAAAATTGAATAACTTTCAAAAACAGTTGATTATGAGTAACAATTATGTAATAGGTTTAGTGTAGAAGATTGCATGAAAATGACCCGATCTAAAGAACTTATAAAAAATATGTCTTACTATTATTAAAGTTAAGAAATTTGACGTAAACTGGTAAACCGAAAGTGATAGAAAAAACGTAATAATTCACCAATGAGACCAGATGACACAATCAAAATTACTAATAAAGTTTTCAGGAATTGTAGGATATGTGCAAAGATACACACCCTGCTCTTAGATTTATTTCTCCGGTATTCAGAGACAATCATATTAGATTGAATTTAAAATTCATTCCTATATGTTTCAAGAACATGGGAATATATAATTAATTACTGTATATATGTATGTAGCAAATATCTGTTGTGAAATACCATCAAATAATGAATAATGTCAGTTTATACATACCACTTAAATGTTAGTTTCTACAATATTTACCTGGTAACTACGTCTGCAAAACCATTAGTTAACGTGGTAAGTAGATGATCTAAATGCTGCTGCAATGCACAATTATTCTTCTTTTGTTGGACTACTTCACTCTCCAGTTTCTCTATAGCTACTTTCATACTCTCTATATGTTTCTGTAATGTTGCATTTTGTTGCTCGTAATCAGTGTTAGATTTTACGTAGTTGCCTTAATTCCGCATCCAAAGGTTTTTATTATGGTCCAAAAAATTCTTCTGTAAATATGGGAATATCAAGTTTGGAAAAATCAACCGTTATTATTCTGAGTATCCTTGGTTGTTTGACTCTTGGCGATAGGCTAAAAACTATGGCAACATATACCATAACAATTAATCAAAATTACATTACTTTACCTGTGGCTCGTCTTTAGTTTTCCTTCTTTTCTTCTCGTTTTTGTTGCTTTGTAAACTGTTTATAAGCATCTGTTTGCTTGTAAGCATTATGTGTTCCCTAGTATATCTTTCACGGTCCTGTTCTGCACGGCATCCAAATACTGCTGTTTTTTAGCTGCTGGTAAATTACTCCATTCACTAGCTAAAATTTTAGTTATTTCTGCAAAAGATAAATTAGGATTTGCAGCCCTAACACTCTCACGCCTATCATTTAGAAATCGCATATCTATAAATTACACTTCATTAGAAACAAACATATAAGGTAAAGCAATATAGGTACTTTGTTAGAGGATGCCTTAGTGCTATCAGTATCTTTAGGCTTCTTACGTTTTTTTGCTTTGGAATTTCTTGATTTTTGTGTTATACCTTCAGAACTATCAGGGCTTTTTCATCAACAGTATTAATTGGTTTGATTGAATTTTTAGCTGGTTCAAGGCTATAACAGGGCTTGAGTTTTTCTGCTGTATTTCCATTTACCTTTTACACTTGGAAAAATTAATTTTATTGGTGTCAAGTCTAATTGTTAGATTAGTGACATTTATATAATCAATTAATCGATCTTAGTATTAACAAATGAATTCGTATTGTAAGATAAGAAAATCAAGTGTCTCAAATGTAGTTTGGTATGTTTGGTGTTGATGAAGTTTTTAATACAGTTTGGTTGACTAACTCACTTACAGAAATCTGTAAAATGATAAATCGGCATAAAAGTAAAGATGCAATAAAAGTATAATGTGAATCCGTTTTAAAGTATATTATACCACAATTGTATTAATCAAATTGATAAAGTAAATTTTGTTGAAATCGTTAACTTTAATATATAAATCAATTTCAATGACACTTAACATATGCGTCGCAATTAAGCTTTCCAGGAGGTACGAGATACCTAAATTCATTCAACTTTTGTTATTGATTGAAAATAAAATTGTATAGATCAAAAGCTTTTAACCGATCACACCATTTTCGCTAAAAATGTGGAATATAGGATGATATAGAAAGGTATGTTTATAATTGCTAATTTTTTAAACAAATGTTATAAATATCATAAAATCTAGTTTAGTTATGCCCGGTTTCTGGTACGCAAGGGAAAGTGTAAAATATATTAGAGAAAAATATCAGTAGATAATCGAACAAACACATTAAAGAAAGAACATTAGTTTCTACATATTTAAAATTGCCGCGCTGATAACTTCCAAAACAATGGCCAAAAATCACCAGAGAATCACTCTTTAAAATAAATCATTGAATCTGTATGAAAAAACGGTAATATTGCTTAAGTTAATAATCTATTTTTATTCTGCCAAACAATATAGGAATCTGCAATTTCAGTTCTGTAATGTTATCAACGTTTTATATAAGGCCTGTTCGTTTGCGTTGCTGGAAGTGCTCGATATCACTTTTGTCAATTACCGTGTGTTCGTTTAAAATTTAGCTGCTGACAGGTGTTTTAGACACTCGTTCGTTTGCATCCAGCAAGCTGCTGTATGTCAGAAGTAGCAAGCTATATTTCTGGCAAAACTTACCCAAGTTAGCAATTCAAACGAACAGGCCTATAGTTTTATAACTAAAATTAATGTGTGAACACTTATATGCACTTATCTATTAACTGTCATTATTTGTGCGTATTACATGTTTTATACCTTCAAATCTTCGTCGTGTTTTAGTGCCACTTTTGTGTCTTTTTCAAGACAATATATACGGTAAATCTAATGCCTTTAGCAATACAACAGGATATGTTTATTGTAATGACACATTTTCGCAGTGAAACATTACAAAAAGGTGAATTATCAAAATATTTCTTCGGATTGTGTTTTTAGCCATTTGTAATGGAATGAGTGGGCATTTATTATGGTTTATGATAAAAAATAAAGTACAATTATTATATTTCTACGAAAATTTATTCATATACCTTCTCGACTTGAAGCTACCTTATTTCATTGTCATTTGTCACAAACATGTCACAAATAAAATGCTAAGAGTAAACTCAACCACCAAAATATACAAACTTGTTCGCCAATTACACATGTTGCCATGCTAAAATCAGTGCAGCCATCTCAGGATACTTCAAAATGATCACTTCGTATGTTCACTATATGACTACCTTGTCCGGCGCCACTGGACTAGATCAAGTTATACGATTCTTGTAAAGATGTCACCACCTGTTCTGATATTGATAAGTGCTGCTAACACGAAGATTTTGGCAAATCACTTTACAAAAAATAATGTTATTCAAGTATTAACTGTGCGTAACATTGGGGATACATTATTAGTGTGTTGTAAGTATTCATTTTTCTAGATGGGGTAGTATCCAGTGCAAGTATTTACCTTTCGATTTTATTCGCAATTATCGTTGTATTAGAAGTGATTTACTGATACGTGATTTTTTGATAGTTCTTTGTGTATGGGTCTCTCCGTTTTGCGACACCACCGTTCATCTGAATTTGATCTGTTTGAAAGATCATATTCTTCAAAATATGTATATTCAGGATCTTCATTTTGGTGAGTACATGCTCTTTTTATTTATATTTTAGTACAACTTGCATGCTACGATATGACATTTAGGTTAGGTCTAATTAATTCATATTTGGCGTCTGTTATATACTGTCGTTTCTCGAGTTATATATTAAAAAATAAAGGAAAAATGTTAGTGTTGTAATATTCAATTAATCTCCAGTAATGATTTATTAAAAAGCTTAAGTATTTTGTTTATAGGGTCAATTTTAATGTATCAGGTACTTTTTAGATGATAATATTAGTAGATATAATGGTCTGCCTCAATTTTTTTACTGGTTCACATAATATAGGAAGTAAATATCACCGTGTATGTATTATGGGCCAAGTTCAAATAAGTATAAATATAAATCTTGTACCTATTTTAAAGATATGCAAGTATAGATCTGAATAGTTTTTTTCGATTTAAACGAAAATAAATATTACGGGAATGAGTTTCTGGATCAAAATTCCATTTAATAGAGGTTATATTGCATTTTGTTACAATATTAATGAGTGTAAATATAGGGTATAAATGCGGAATGAAAATTGATTGATTATTTGACCTAATTTTGAAATATATTTTATCCCAGTTTCTATTAGTAGGTCGCTAACCCTTTAAGTACACCTCTCAATGCAGTTAATTTTGTAGTACGGCAGCGCTTTGTTCATTAGTAATTTGTTTACTGATTAAAAAACTTAGTAATTACTGTCATGTTACAGGTGAATATCGTTTACTTCCTCTTATTTATTATATGAAATTATCAGCAAAAGATTAGATACAGTATTTTCATGTTATTAATAGTTGCATTTTGTACTATTTAGGACTGGTTTTATATTGAGGTAGGTCACTTACCTTCTACCTGTTGTTGCTTGGCAACGTAAGCTCCCAGTTTAGTTAGGAGATATAAACATAAGAGATGTGGATCGTTTGAGTAGCTGTATTACATCCATCTACGCCTACTCAGATTGATTTTAATACACGTGTTTTATATAGATACAACAACCTTTATGCCAAACTACGTAAGTTAAGAGGCAAAATGCATTTATGTAATTCAAAATATGTAGATATATGCCTACATGTTATTAAAATCAATCAATCCGTTCGTGTATTTGCGAGTTTATTTTTGAGTATGTCTAGTGATATACTCTCTAAATACCTGCAAGCTACGAAGCAAATTTGTTCAACTATTGCCCATCAAGATAATTTGATTATCTCTGATGTAGTTGAAAAGTAGGTCTACCAAGTTGGCCCCACAAAGTGGTCAAAAAACGACAAAAATGACAACCATTTATTGACCATCGGCGATTTTGACTGACCATCTTTCGTAGACTCTATAGCCCCTAATCGAAAATCACCGTTTGCTGATCATCAACCGGTTAGTTTTTATCTGATCTTGAACTTACAGTATACACAGTATATCGCTAGTTCATCGCATTGTTATAGATTTGAGAGATGGTCAACAACATGCTAAAAATCTTCAATTTTTGTAGTCTAGAGACATAGAATAATAAGCTGTAACATTTTCAGCGTTGACTACCTCAAAAGTTTGTGGAAAATACAAAACTCTGTTATATGTAACTCTATCGGATAAAAATTAGCCACTGTGTGATCAAATGACTATTTTCAATTTTTTGTGGTCTAGGAACATGATACAGGTTTTCACACATTCAGTGTTTGACTACTTCTCAAAATCTCTACATATATACAAGGTCATTCATGGAACTGGTTCGTTAAAACTTTTGAATGTTTCCGAAATCCTACAATTCAAAACATTTGGAATGTAGGGATAGTGTCATCTGGGTCTCATTGCCGAAATTACTTACGCTTTTGTATCGCTTCCAATTGATCGGAAGTTTACGCCAACTTTCTTAATTTAAATAGCATGATATATTTTTTATGAGTTTTAGATCGCGCATGGAATTCTTTTTATCTTATGGTGGGCATATCTGCACCAGCTTCGTAATCTGTATTGCTTGTCAAAACTACCACTGCAGTAAATACGTTTTCATGGCTTTGTTACAACATTACCTCGCCGTAAACAATGTTGCGCTGTTAATTATGTCTCAACCGCGAATGGTAGCTCCACAGGAATATCGATCTTGCAAGACGTGTCAGAAGAGTCACCAGTCAACACGTGTCAAACCCTGGACCGTATGCACTACACGATAAGTGGGAAATGTCGAATTTCAAGGGAGCACCTGTGCACATGTAATTCATGCACGCTTACAAGTTTTCTAAACACGTCGCTTCTATAATCATCACTAGAGCCGCACAACTTGTTCTGTCGATTATACTTCAAATGAGTAGTAGGACCCGCGGACATGTAAACATACGACACTACGTGAAAATGATAACTAGTTGGTGCTAGTGGAGAATATACATGATGCAGCATGAAAATCCAGAAAAAATTAACAATTGCTTGAAATTAAATTTAGTCGACTAACTGAAAAAGTTATTGGCAAGCTCACAAAAAACAAAACTACTTAATATAACCCCCATTTGCCCGAATGACGGCTTCCGTTCTCGGTCTGAAGTGGTCGTATACTTGCCTTAATGCATTGCGGTCCATGTCAGTGAATGTCTGAATGCAATGACCCTACGTTGGGATGTTTTAATATATTAATGACCTTTTTCCACCACGTTCGTTACGTATAGTAATCCAATCGATTCAAATCTTAACTGTAGAGAGGTTACAATTCTTTCGATCAAAACATGTTGACGTTATCTGACAGTATTTGTCGCACTTCAAACCTATATAATTTGTACCTGAGGTTCTCGTCGACGATTTGGCACCTAGATTTTTTACTCTACCACACTAACATTTCATATTAATTTTCGAATACCCTGGATTCTGGAAAATTGCTGCTGAGCCTTTTTAGTAACTTTGAGTGTCTTGACAACGCGTTCTTTTGGGCGATTTTTCCTCGCCAGTGTTAACAAATCTTTATTGTACCCGAAAATTCTAAAGATTTCCGCCACGGTGCGCTCAGCGCGAACACCTTTAATAATTGTGGCTATTTAAGTTGCCAAAAATGATTTCTATAACTAAAATGGCGGGAATTTCAAACTGAAGACGCCACACTATACACTTACTCGCTTTCGTACAGGCAGTAACCGCATATCTAACAAATAATAAAAATTGAAAACGGTAGATTGCGTTATAACAAACAACAATTTAAAAGTACAATATTTAAAACCGCAATTTACTATTTACAGTATCATTCGAACTAATCGAGTTACTTTAACGATCAAATTAATCGAATGAAATCATTCAATTATGCCCATCACCAGTTAATATAAATTGTACATGAAATACATAGACTGCAAAATAATAGATGCATACAAAATATGTAAAAAATGAGGCTCTGCTTATTTCGCCGTTATTAACTCGAACATGTCGTTTATTCGTGAATTTTTCGTGATGCTCTTGCTTGCAAATTTCTTTGTATAAAATATCTTTTAATAGTGGATGTATCAATAGGCAGTTGCTATTTTTTTATGATGATGTAGCAAAAAAAAATTTGCTGATGCTTTCCAGGATTGTCTCTATTTTACAGTGGTAATTTGTTTTTTTTTTCGTGGACATACTAAAATATTTACTATATGTAAATTTTGTGCAAGTTTTGTAATATATTCTCCATCTTTTCAACAATATCTACAATTCGTCATAATAAGCTGTAGATTCAAAATCAGGAGCCCTGATATTGGATACCAAATTTTATAATAGTATAATAGCTAACTACTTTTTACCTATATTATTGCACAATTATTCGAAAGTATACTCGAACCAAAGCATCGGCCAAGGTGGGCTTCAAATTTTGTCAACGGGCGGGCTTGTTAACACAGGTGGGCCGAACCTAAAAGTGGATCCATGCAATGCTCTACCTAGAGAAACGAAATGGAAATTATTTGATTAGTTATGTTTATCTTTATTTTTTTTACACGCCACTGCATTGTAAACTTATTTAACTACTTTTCTACGGCTCTATTCCGATACATACATATTTGTTATTCATAAACTCCCAAAAAGACATGCATACTTAGTTTTGTTTTGATGCAAACAAAATAGTTTATAGTTCATTTTTGTTACCTAGTAATTCGGAAAAACTATCGGAGGCTAGGAAATTATATAATAATACAGTTTTAGTCGAATACTTTAATTGTTTCTATGAACTCTTGTACCAGTAATAAGATTGATTTTTCCGTATACGTAGTATATAGTAAGTGTACATATATACTTATGTGTATATAATTTATCATGATTGCTGAATTACAAGCTCTATTAAATTACCGAGTAATACATAATAAATGAGATAATCGTGTAATTATATCAAATAACAACTTAAATATTCAATGGTGCTGCAAGCTACTTATCCGTCAACTAAGTATATGAAAGTACGAATACTATTGCAAGTATAAATAAATAATTACTGAAACAGGGTTTTACATGCTGACATCTTCAAGTGTATTTGTACAATTTTGTAATAATATTGGGTATTAAATTGTAAATAGAATTTACATATTCTCCTATTGTTTAATCATGTTATAATGAATATCAGGTAATGAGTTATGTCTATTTACATTTAAAACTCTTTTGTAACCGTTTGTTTATGAACAGGTTTAATTGTTAAGTACCTCAGTTAAGTTCTAAGTTCGCATATTTTATACATCAACTGTACTGATATAATAATCTCGTAAAAGCTTTCAGTTAATCATATGTTATTGATATTATCGTAAAAAATAAATAGATTTCTTAATTGTAGGAATTGTACACATCAAAACTTTAATTCTAGTAGGTATATACACGTACTGTATGTTCCCATTTCAATACTCACTCGTTTATTAAAGACAAAGAGCAACTGTTAAGTTGGAAAAGTTTTGCAGAATTCCATACCTGCTACAAATCTCACTATTCTAACTTTTTTAAACTTTAAGTTATTTTGAAAAAAAAAACAAAATTTGTCAATTTAAGTTTTCCTCAATAGTTCGATGCCACTGCAAAAATTTTAGGTACATAGTTTTATGCAAGCAGAAACGTCAGATTGTTATTCGATTTCAAATTGTTGGCATTATTTTTTGTTTTTCTTATGGCAGCTATAGCGAATTTTTAGTCAATTAAATAATTTTTCCAACTATAACAAAGCTGAGAAACCTTTATTTGTACGGAAGATATCAACAACAAAAATCGACAACATGAAATTAGTGTCAGTCAAACTACACCAGAGTTCAAAACGAAATCGGATTTGAAATCCTTTGATTTATTAAATGTGGATTCTCAATAGACCAATAATGATAGTTATGTGAATTGGTAAATCGCGTTTCATCTGTCCACCGATTTTTTCTAGAACAATTAGCATCAACTTCACATTTTTATATGTACTTTCAATTAAACCTTGTACAATTGTTGGCTTGTGTAGGTGGTATTAATGATCTTCAAGGTCTTGTAAATAGTGGATTTTAGAATTGCAGTTGCTCGAGCTACTCGGCGGTGCTTGGTTGCTTGTTACATTTTGCAAAATATAATTTCGGCGCATATCGCCGTCGTTTGTTCGAAGTTCCTAAAGTTAGATAGATTCCTAATTATCTTAATGGAGGTTGCCCTATGTGGTTGCTGCCCGGAAAACACTCAGCGTAACATACAATGCCTTTGAATCATTATCAACTTTGAATAGTGATGTGACTTTATGAATAGTAGTTAATCTTGATTCTTAAAATAATTATTAATAACTAAGAGTACGCAATGCTTCAATTCACTATAGAATTAACTAATTGCTGCAGCAAAATTTATACTTTGACAGCTTATCGTTTTGTTTCACACTGATGTTTAATTCGATAGCTTCACAATTTTATTGAAAAGTCCGTTTTATTAGTATAAAGTTTGTTAAAACTCAGTATCTTTTCGTTGTTTTATTGTCATATATTTTCGCTTTAACCATTTCTCATTGGTGTTTAACTTTATAACTTACTAATTTCATATTAGATATTAATTTATTTTTCTATTGATTTTCTATTCTTCTGCATAAATAAAAATTTCTCAGTTGTATTATATATCGTCGAAAAGCTTTTTCTAAAGATTATCTCATAAACCGAAAATTTGATACCGAAAATATTCAAGACTATCGGGTTATTACAACCTGTAATTATTGTATACCTGTAATATAAAACAATACCGGGTGTTATTATTATTATTGTTAGTTTCCGCCATAAATACCTAAAAATGTTGTGATTTGGATTTGATCTCGTTAATACAAATTAATACAAAAATTAGGTAATTCTATTTCAAATAACGAAGTTGACGTATTTCCAGTATAACCGGAAGAAGCAGTAAATTTGAAATTATACTAAATCGTAAACGCCTAGCATGAAACCATAACAATACGAATTTATAATAGATGATCAAGAAATCTCGCGCTCCTGTTATCGGTAATAATTTCAGAATTGTTACCATGAATGCAACTCTTATAATTTAATGAAGTATAATTAAATCAATAGATTTCCTACGTAAAAACTATCCAGCTATAACTTTTCTTAATCATCTACATTACAATGTAGATATTTTGGTATATATGTTAACATTCAATTTTATTCCATTGCACTTTAGCTGTTATTTTTTACAGTACTGTATATGTATGTATGTTGTATAAAAAATAAATTTGTCATTAATATACCTCACCTGCACGCCTCGCATAAATTTGAAATTATGTGATGTCATGTTCTGTCACGACCTTCACTATAATTTAAGTTTCACAGAAATTCTTTATCACGATTACATTTTACTTCTCGGAACCATGAAAGAAATTATGACATCAAGTACAAAAGGGTTAAAATATATCAGAGTTGCCCGCATTCTCATTGAATGACTCACGTTATTGATTGTATAGTACGAATTTATTTTTTGTTTATTCGTCCAGGTAATGCTACATTCGTTATACTTGTTTCGAACACCCACGTCTTGTACAAACAAAATGTTAAATAATGGTTTGTTTTATAGCTTTTGACATGGATGTTTAATGTCAAACGTGAGATTCGACGAAATTCTAAAAACACAATGAAACGCACGAATTCTACTTTACCAAATAATGTTTTTAATATAAGATCTGCCTTTTTCGTATTTTTTTTTTGCAGTATTTGAAAAACAAAAAGCTTAGTGGAAATTGACATTCTCAATAAATAAGTAAGTGTGTATATGTATTAGGTGAATCAAACTGTCTTGCATTGACCTCGATTTGTTTTTATATATTTTCGGAATTTTCAGAAAAATATCTAAGAATTTATAATCTTAATTTTACATTTGTTTGATCGATTCAAAAATATATTGCTCAACATTAGACTTTTCGAGCCTAGTGTATTTGAGATGAGTCAACTCCTTCTTAAACCTAATTGAAACTAATCTGGTTCATCGAAATATATTTTTGATTGCAATCATTACAATTGTTTTATTTAGCCGAAAACCATTAGGTACTCTTGGCTACATTTTTTATAGTTTGAAGCTATTTCCGTTGAACCTTCGCCGTCCCAAAATAATAAACTTCCGTGAAATCCCAAAACCGGGTCAACACTGACCCACTTAGTAATTAAATGAACTTTTACCTAACAAAATAATAAAGTAAATATTTTGACATGTATAAATAATTGTATTTTCGTATTTTATATTTTTTATCAGAGGAGGAATTGGTATTTACAAAAAAATAAATTATGTAAATTTAATATCTGACTTCCAACACAGAGAAGACTTCTATATTTTGTTCATGTAAACTGGTAAAAATGCACAATGTTCATAGCTTTCATATTTATACCTTTTCTGGCTCGCCATCTTGGTTGATTTTACATCTCTTGTTATTTTTATTCGATCGTTTTACTATGTTGTTTACTTATCGTCTTTCCAACAACAGACATACAACATCTTCAACATTTATTGCCAATTACACGATGTTCCTGTTGTTTACGTATAATCATTCGCGTAGCTTCGATGTGTGCAGATCGCATTTGCATTTGAAAATCCGCGTCCATCGTTTGCAATTTCATTGCATTGTCTAAACGGATGAGCATTACTAAGTTTCATTCCAGGTTCCCCGAGGATAAGTCATCATCGAAAATTGATTGATGAATTTGACTAATAGTCAGGATTTAAAAAAACCCAGATCGTGTTACTGTTGTAGCAAGAAATGTCAAAACTATCGTAATGACTACCTCATTGTGCTTCTCTTACACGAGTACTCTTTTGCTATTTCGTCTGAAACGCCAACACTTTTGTTTTGTTATACATGCTAAGGCATGAATTATTATTATTATATCGGGCTTGAACTTATTTTCCTCAGTGAATATTTCATGCTGATAGTACAAGGATGAAACTTATTTCTTTAGTAAGTGAAAGTCAGACGAGACTCGCTTTTTCACGTTTATTAATTGCATGGGAATATGTTTACGGGACTTGCTCATGATGCCAACTAAAGTGAGCTTTTTACTGAGTAATTCTTCTGCCAAAGTAGTGACTATAAAAAAATGGCCATACAATTAAAGAATACATTCAAGTGAAGTTGGGTTTTATTTTTTATATGCAACTGTATACAGATAGATTTGTTAGTTGTCATGCAATACATGAAAAATTAGTTAGCAATAGTAAATAGTAGAATTCACCAGAAAACCGCCCAGACAAAAATCACAAAATTGCAATAGAAAAGCATGTTCTGCGGTCGCTAATGACCTGATTTTAGGGTAGCATTTTGCATTGTTTGAAACATAAAAACTGTATTCTGATATACGATATTACGTCACTATTTCAAAATAATATTTTTATCTGTTTTCACTACGATTAACATAAAATTTCAAATTTAAAAGGTATTGGCAGCATGAATTTCTTTTAAAAATATTTGCAAACGTTTTTTGGGAAATCAAAAGAGTGAAAACTACCAAGATAGCGTAGCTAATTTGCTAGAAAACTGTAAAAATGTAGGTTGCCCAAATGTCGTTCATGTGGATTTCTTTCCTGCTAATTTAGGAAAGATGAGTGATGAACAGGGGAAGAGATTCCATCAATATATTGCAGAAATGGAAAAACGCTATCAGGGTTGGTGGTATCCCTTCATAATAGGAGATTATTGCTGGTTTCTCATTAGAGAAGGCAATAGGCAACATAAAAGGAAGAAATAACTCTATTTATGCAAAGCTTTGTTATGTCTGCAAATTTTCTTTGGATACAGTTAAGTATTTTTGTATTCTCGATATTAATTAGACATTCTAGTATTTGTTATGTCAAGATTTTTGTACTTATCTATTTTTTATAACAAAATTTATAAATAGAATTATTATTTATTTAATAGCGGAGTGTGGTTATAACTCTAAAACTAGACGTGGTGGAAGAATTTGGTGTTTGGTTATGCTTTCAGTTAAGGACTGCAAAAAATTATCGGCTAGTGCGGCCTAGACGATCTTTATTTGTATTATACCCCAATTACACTTGTAAACTTTTTTGCTCTAAATATACATTTTTGTATATATTTTTGTAATATTTGTCGGACTTACGTCATCGTACTCACTCATTTCATTTCTATGGCAACGCACGTAAAGCAAGTAAAACACTTGAATTTATTACTAAAATCATTAAATTGTGTCTCAATTTAAATGAAATAGATCGTTTTACACGATTGCCCAAAAAATGTCGTGTGGCCACAAGCGGCCTCGGCGACAATTTCTCTCTTCGTACGTTAAAAGTATGTTTTCGCGGCCTTGATATACAAATAACTACTATCTGTATCTATTAAATCAAATAACTGTTTTAAACATAAAAAAAAACATCGCACCAAATTGCACTGTTTAAGCCATATTTTCAAATACACTTCCGTGAATTGCTCGCGCTTGGAGGAAGTATAGAATAAATTGTAAGGATCCTGTTTTAAATATTATTCACAAATGCTAAGCCGTTATACCGGCAGACAAGCTGTACATTAATACTGCTGGTTTTAGTACATTACCTACAAGTTTCGTTTCCATAGCGGATGAATCAATACGAGCATTTTAGGTATTGCATAATTACCTAACAAAGAATTACATAAATTTTGAAAAACGTGTAAATAAATCTCCAAAAATCTATACAATTATTAATATCTTAAAATATGCAAAAATATTTGCGTTAAAGTGAGTCCTTTTTTGTAGCCTGTTTAAATCATTTTGACGATGATGTTGGGATACGCTGGACAACAAACAAAAAATACTTTTTTACTTTATCAGCAAGGTTAGCACGTTACGTGTTCAACTTCAACGTACAATTTACCTATTCTTAGCATCATGTCTTACACAAATTAATAGCTGATGCGATGGCACGCGATTAACTCCTACTCGTTTTCCACTATCTCTTTTTTTTCATTACTCAGTGGTTTATTTTTAAAAAAGCGTAATTTTCGGAAGGACACTTATCATGGTGATGTGATTAAGATGAAATTAAACATTTTAAAATAATTTTGTGGCATTAAAGTCTAAAAAAGAATTGGGTGTTAGCGAGGAAGTTAAGAATGGATTAATACCACCACGAACGCCTCTAATTTGTTTGCAATTAATGTTTTAACCATCCAAGACGGCTAGTATTACACGAATTGACCCTCCATGTGAGATATTATAACAATATCTTTCTATTTTTTGAAGTATATTTACAACGAATAATAATTTTTATTTAGTGTTGGGGTTTCCAAAAATATCTATGTAGATATTTTTAAAAATTGACAGTGAACTATAAAATACATTGTTCAAAACAAGTAAAGATATACATTTCGTTCATAAAGTACTTAATGCATTCATATTGTCGACATTTTTTAAAAATAGAATATCACATATTTTTTATTATCACACTTCTTCCACTTGTTTAAAGTTGATTCTGAAACCAACCACTTTGATTGAAATTCCTGAGATTGGTCGATTTTTTACCTGAAATTAGTGAGTATATCTACCCGCATACACACTCGGTGATCAGTAGAGTCGGCGAAGAGGCGCAAGTTTCAGTGCAGTGCGGAGAACAACGTGAAGGCCTTAATCCTTATGACAACGTAATGGATCTTTCAACACACCTTCATAAATTTGTCTTAGTATGAGAAAATCTGAATCCTTGTCAATAATACTTTCAAATAACACCACCACAATTTTTTATCTTTCAATTCTGCTTTAATTCTTCTTTCAGTATAGTGACGAGCAGATGGCAACGTTTCTTATCGATGTTCGTCTTGGTAATGTATACCTATATCAACTTCGTATTCTAAATCCGACATACTCGCTATTACGCGTTCTAGTTTCTTCGAAATACGCCCTTTTCGAAATGTGCCTAAATGCGACATTTTGTAGTATGTGTGTACTGATAAGCACTCACAACGACCAGTGGAATATTACTGAATAAGTGTGCTTTGATACGGTCTAGTGATCAGCTAGTAATTGCAATTGTAAAGACTTTGGTATCCAAGATTTTTGTATTTGAACATGTAAACGTGAAAATACCCCATACCTTCTAAAATGTTAGAGGTGAATGTATTCCAAGCACTTAATGTGCTGTCAACTGGACCTTGGACAACAATTTAAACATTTATTTTTAATTGTTATTTTTATTTCTTGACCCTGTATATACGATTATTACGTGAAAACATAGTAAGTGAAAATAAAACATTGGCTTGTTTCCAAAATTTTCATCAAAGTTGCTTGTTTAACTAAAAACGAATGTATGTACGTCTTACGTTATAACAAAATCGTGTTTATTTGTCCAACCGGTGTAAACAATTTTTACATTTTTTAAATCATCCCAGCGAAGGAAGAGATATACCTTGATGTATATAGAGTACTTCGTTTTAAAAAAAATGTTAATGACATCATCACTCAAGACACAAGATTTAGTTTGTATGTTAAACTATTATAGAAAAATACACGTTTACATGTTGTTTGATTTTAGTTTTGATTGGCGATAATGGACTTCATAGTTTCAATCCTTTAGTCGGATCGCTAAATCGTATAAAGAACATGCCGCATAGGAATTTATGGTAAATTATTGTTCAAGGAGCATAAAATACTGCAAAAACTGAGCGGCCTGAGGACATGAACACTGTTAAGCCGCGTTATGTTTGATTTTTCTTGTAACTTAAACAAAATATGTCAACCATATCAGTTGTAGCCTATTAGTACAATAGTCAACTGGTAATGTAAGGCCTTAACAAGCAAGGACATGCATCCGTTTAGGAACGATTTAGATTCGTGTTCGGGAATTATCATATCTCCTGAATTAGTATTGCAGCTACTGATAACATATCAATAGTGTTACACAACTTACAGTGGATGATGCATGTAACAAAGCTATGAAAAAGAAACACACGCCAGAGATACGCAGCCAGAGCTGAAACGTAATGAGTTCAGCATCTGATTTCACCGGAACTGCAAAAAAGATATGTTATAGGATGTGGTCGAACCTCAACATACTCGATAAAATGCTGACTAGCTTCAACCAGCAGCAATTTTAGTTGAAATGCTCCATGAAATACTCAACAACTGTTACTTAGGAAAACCCGAATATTTTTCAATGGCTGTTTCATGCGAATAACACACATGAATAACTATTAAACGAGAAATTATATTCTGTTGTGCTAAAATGGGTATCCGATGTTCTAGTTACGTGACAGATACAATATGGAGAAAACATGATTATTTTTTGCTAATCATCCAAAATTTGCCCTTTCGTTAAACATTTGACCTGAGATAATTGTTAGTTAGCTAATTTTCAGTAAATTCGGCGAGTTCTCCATGAATTTTTCAACCGTAACAATCATCCAAAGAGGTTCATTTATGTAGCAAGAAATACATTATTCGGAACATTATTCTAGAAAATAATACTATGTAATCAAGGAAACGCATCATATGTTACATTACATCTAAAAATAATGGAGTGCTTGCCTAATTTATACTGTATGAAGGATATTCTTTCGAATAGGAAAGGAATATGTGTTATAGAAAGGCAATTCAGTACAATGTATGGAAGGACTAATACCGTGGTATTGCGAGATTGACGTGCACGCGATCTTCCAACTAACGACCTTGGAGTCAATCGGAGCACACTTGCGGTTTCTGCTAAAGCTCTCATACCCAGCTCGAAACCCCTCATTAACAACCGGTGTGTCGGTGATTAATTGCCTGGAGAATTTATTTCGTAATTTCTGTTCATCAGTCCGTTTCATTTATATGTTTATATTCACACATAATGCATGTGTGTTATTAGTAATTTGTTATTGTTGCTGAAGATAACATATATTTTATGTCCACTAACTAATGTTTATGTACACGGATTAGATCAGATTGTTTAGGAGCGAAGTACGATAAAACTCTATGTAGACTGTATAAATACATACCTACATATTTTGGAAAATCCCTTGATACATGTAAATAGTTGTCTCAACTACATTTATTGTATGCATTGTCTACTATTATTTTTATTGCATTTTTTTGTGATAAATATTGCTTCTGTTAAGTATTCTAAATATTTCTTACACTATACGCAATATTAGTGAATATGCGCAGATAAGAATAGGGATATCTTTGTTTTATTATACCATGTATGTATCCAAACGCATTCCATTAGCAGACGAGTATCATCAAACCATGAAAAGGTCACCTAAGTTCTTAACCATATCAACACAAAATTGTTTTTGCCCTTTTGATCTACTAACATGTGTTTTAACATCACTAGCGATAGGTAATATTAAATTTGGCTTTGCCATAGAAAAGCACGATTTTCTAGTGCAAGCTGCAGAAATTACGTTTAAACATCTGAGCGCTTCGTTTGCGAGCTAGTTTCAACAAGACGATGGGAAACTATTCTTGTGCTTACTGCAATTTGAAATCTTTTCACCAATTGCGAACTTCGATGGAAATTTTTAAACCTTTCTCTCTAACAAACACTCTACTTTTCGGGCTGTTTTTCACAGCCCATCACTCTGCATTATCTTTTGTTTCATTATCTGATAACGAGATATTTTATTCGCGAAATTGATAACTTATATGCATATTATATTTTATAGAAGAATTTCTGATTTTAATAATCCTACACTGCATTGTATTTCGTTCCAAATATTTTTGCAACTAGCAACAATAACGGCTTTCCGGGAAACCAGGAATTCACATACGCAGCTCTTAACAAGAGAAAGTCCGAATGTAATTTAGAAGCGGCACAACGTAGAGTAGTCATTATTTTGTTGCTGTGATAAACCTAGTTTCATATAAAGTATTCTATCGTAGAAACCATTGAAAAATTAAAAATAAAATTCATTCGTTATTGCTGGAATTATAGTAATTAACCAAAAGAAAAATAATGTTAATGAAATAGGTACTTATTTATTTTTCAGAATAAGTGTTCTTAAGCGTATCATCTTATAATTACCTACACACATATTCACATATTGAAGCAGCCTTTACATGGGTTACATATATTTCTGTAAATGTATTCAGGTTTGTGAAATACGTATTCCGTAATATTTTTTAAATATTAAGGAAAGTTTTGGATAGATATTTTCATAAAGGTAGTTGCTACAGTTATCAGATTTTTCAGTAAAGTTCCATGAAAATTACTTAAAAGTTTCACTCTCATATGTAGGAGTCATCAGGATTTACGATGCGTATGTAAAAAAAATTCTCCTCATCATTATATTGTATTCCCCAGGAATCTTAATAGAATCTTTTCAGAACATGCTTTATCATTATTCAGGCTCGCGATGAATGGAGAAGAATCGACTTCCCGCATAATAAGATGACGTGACTGAAATTCATTTCCCAAATTATTAAAATCACAGCCGTTATTTATAATGTGCCAATACTCCGTTTTTCAAAGAATGGTATTGAACTTCTCTTTAGTTTATTATTAAAATTATCGCTTTAGTTGATATTGGATGTATGTACACTGTTCCATAAAATTATTTTCACAGCAACGAAAGAATTTTTAATAGGACTAATTTATCTTAACCTTAAGCTTTCGAATTCGAAACTTATTTCCTTTTAAAAGGATTTTTCCATTCCCTGCTAACCCCACTAAATCTACGATCATCTTATTTACGTTTAGTTAAAGTTGTGACAGCCATTACTGCCCCTCTAACAATGTTTTTTTTTAGTTAACTTTGATTGCCATAACAAATTTATTAAGACTGTCGAATACAGTATTTATTATATTTATATTTTAGTTATATTTATTTGTTATTTTCTGCCTGAAACTAACATTTTGGGAAAATAGCTGTCTAGGGATCAATGGCAATATTATTTTTTTATATGAGCGTGTATGAATCTAGCAATACATATGTATGTCTTGATGAAGTCTGAGGCTTCATTTACATAGAGGGTAGTATCAATTGTAGTGTAAGAGTAGTGAAAGGTGTATAGTAGTGCAGAAATGCATTTACATAAGAAAAGTAGTGGCGATGCGCCTGCTTTGTTGCGCATGCGTAACGACACATCTAATGACAGTTGATAATTGATGTATAAAACACAACAAAACAACTGATAATGGTAGATTGTTCTGCGCAGGGGCAATGGTATAAGTATCGGTAGTGCAGAGGAAAAGTTTGAAGTTTGTGAACTTTGGCATTACTTTTTCATTACCGTTACTGTCGCACTGTTTATGTAAATGCTCTCGTTTAAAAACATGAATACTAACTTCGACACTCCACTACTCTTACATTACAATTGGCATTACCCTCTATGTAAATGAAGCTTGACCCGTGACAAATTTCAATTACATACTAATAAACATACTGAGCTCACCACACAAAAGCTATCGCTCACAAACATAAGAAAAATCTATTTTATTAATTGAAAATAAATTACTCGTTTTAAATTAGTCGTTTCAAATATCTAGTTTGCTGTACACGAGAATACTGCTTCTTGTTGTACAATAAACTAAATATTTGAAAGGACTTCAGTAATTTATTTTCAATAATTATGAAGTTTCAATAAGTATCACCCGCTTTGAAGCAATTGTTTGTGCTTTATTAGTTGGTCTGTACTATTTTGATAATGTAGTAAACATCATAATGTTTTCCACAATGATATGAGAATGAGCAATTTAAATATAATACATCAAAATTTCATAAATACATGTTAGAAAAAATTGTATTTCCGATAGGATTGGAACCTATCTCCTGTCAGCAGGGTAATAGTCCTTACCAATTGCAACACCGAAGGCATGTGCAAAAGTTCTGCTTCGAGGTATAAAAAAAACCAACAACCAAGTGTTGGTGGACTAAGCTATCGACGCATTATCAAGTGCATACAATAACTCCCAAATTATAACTAGACTGTTTAGTTATCAGTGTAAAGTAGTATAGTAGTCTATACATATCGTGTTTTCTATTTTTTTTAAGTATCGCTTTATTTAATATTAGTCGATTAAACCGTATTGAACTGTTTCTCGAGGAGTGGTTGTTCAATAATGCGGATCACTAGTAAAATATAATATTCTTATCGTCCGTATTTTAATTAGGATCCTATTGTTCCAATATTTCTTTAGAGCATTATATACCTAAGCGTATTTTTTTTTATTTGATGTCTGTATACTATGTATGTACACAAACGAGTAATATTATATTGGAATTATCGTTTTATGAGTACACGATGAGCGCAATTTAAGGGCCATTGTTTCATCACGCAAGAGCACAAACAGCGTTTACCAGTGACCTACCGTGAATCAGAACAAAATGATGAGTCATCGACAACGTCAAGGTCATCCGTGGGCGATAAAACATCTAATCTGAAATTCTAGGAACTCCCGATAGCGCCGGTGCTACCGGTACAGAAAGCGAAATTGAAACGCCCGAGGTCAATCGACGTCGCTTCCTTCGCTCGAGGAAGAATGGTGTGGGTAGCATTTGTATTGATAAGCCCGTTTCACGGCCTCCAACCGGTAACTTGCCGCGGCGGAAAAATATTACTGGATGTTAGATCTTGTAGGTGAGGGGAAAGTTTAGTTCATGGTTATGGACATAAAATTTTATTGCTGTTGTTTGGAACTTCGGTATTATTTGGAAATGTGCTACTATATGGAATCAGTGCTCTTTTGAATGCACAAAAAGCAACGCTTTCGATTCCGAATTTAAATTTAAATTGCCAATAGTGAACGATGCGAATGATTATTTTGAACATCTGCTTATTAACGTTTGATATGTATTATTTTGTTAATAATGTAATAAATGTTTAGTGATAGATATTGAATTACATTAGATATTGAGATAATGAATTAAATTGCGACACTCGCTAACGCACGTGTCGTAAACTTTTACTCGTGAAATAAAATCGCACTTTTAACACTCTATCGTAAATAACTATTTAAAAATTTTGTTTATGGAACGAATTAAACATTTAATATACATACATAACTTGTAAGTGCTAGAGCTTATGTAACATCTAGAATTTTAAAAACTTTTTTGTTACATAACGTAATATACTAATAATAAGTCCGTCTAAATTCAACAAACATTTTTATATACATGGTAGAAGGTACCGTAAACCGGGTAAACCGGATCATACAGGGTAAAGCGGATCACATATATTGAATATCAATAGTATCGCGACACATCTATACATTTTTTATAGATGCCCGAGCTGAAGGCTTGTCAGCAGTTAAGATCATTGCTTTGTTGGTAGTTGAAGTGTTGTAAACCAGGAAAGCGCCTTGTAAATAATTATTGAAACTTTAGTTAAATGTAACGTATTTTACAAAGTGTGAAAACTAAACAGTTAACTAAAAGCCAAAAGAACTGGATATCATCTGTGCATATATTTATGTAACAGACACATCATAACACAGGCATAACTTCAAATTTCATTTAACACGAATGTTTGTTCTATTTTCAGATATGTTTTTGTTTACGCATATGTTCCAGATATTACTGTTGTTAAAAAGTACCAAATAATCCGAAAGGTCTCCGGACATCCTACCAAAAAGAACTAAATGATTTCTAGTAATATTTCTGGGTGTTAAAGTGGGCTTTTAGGCAAAAACTATGAAACTGATCCCCTTTACCCCATTTTAAGGGGCAGACCGGACCAAATGACAAAAAAAAATTACAAGGCGTTCTTAACTCACAAATAAAATTACTTTACATATCTTACAAATGAAAAATGTGATAATCAAATACATTTCTTGCATAATTTTAGTACACACTCTATACCATATATCATCGATCCTCTTTACCTCGTTCGAGTAGTAATGAATAAGATTTTGGTAGTAAACTACCAACCTATTATATGGATACAAATGGTTGCCGGATGACTGAATCATTCGGTTTCTAGAATTTTACATTATATGGTTCCGAACACACCTTTTTATTCAAATTCCTTATCCCTTCCCTTCCCATTTTTTTTCTTTGACCATTTTTCGATGTTGTCGGTGTCTGGATCAAATCGACTAATTCCTGTGTTTAAAAATTCATTTGATGAATGCACTTCCTCTACTTGTCTCTACCACGTTAGACAAAGATACTTTATAAGTAGGTGCTGTAAGTGTGGCTGTGGTAGTGTTTGAGAGGGGCGAAAATGCTGACATAAAGTAGTTACATTCTGCGTGTAAAGTGTGCATGAAGACGCACAAGAATATAATTTTCTCGACAAAATAATACAGTTTGCTATAACATGCCAAACATGGTCATCTCATTAAGAAAATAATAATAATTCCGAGGTTATCGAATTTGTTTCTATTTCTTTTTTTCTACGAAAAATTTATTCTCGATCAGCTAAACAAATCTTATCCAGTGGTAGTTCCCTTTTTATAATGAAATCTAAAACCTCATAAAATGTAGACACCTGTGGCTTATAATTAATACTGCTAACGTTTGTTCGTAAATATATTTGCGGATTTTTTCGACGAAATCTTGTTAACCGTTCTTTTCATGTTATTTCGTTAGCACGGTTAAAATCGATACTCTGTATTATCCTTTATTTTTCTTCTGCGAACTGGTAAGCGTAACTATATAGGCTGTTCCTAAATATCATGTACATAAGGAAGGGGATAATTATTTGGTTTATTTTGTGCCTAAAATTTCATATAAATATAGGTCTGCAAACGCTTCCTTACCAATCTGCAGGGTGTTAAAATTTCAAGATTTTTTCACTTTTTACTGTATAGCTCCTACAGTTTTTGAGATATTTTGCTCAAATTTGGAAGGTAGGTTACGCTATAAGGCCTGCATCATTAGCCATGCCAAATGATGATGTGAATCTACAGGATAATAATTTTTTCGGTGTCATGCCCTCTTTTCTCAGCCCGAACTTTTTGCGATGCGCCACTACTAGATTCTAAAATACGCAATAAATGTTCTGTCTTGTTTAGAAACTTTTTGATCTCTTGTATTTTTTCTTATCTCTGATCGTTATCCAGAAAAAAATAGAAAACAATTTTCTGTAATTCGCCAGAGAAAATTAAATTTTTTAAATGGTTTAGCAGGCTCTGGCTTTATTCAGATAATCACTTGAGTTTATTAACTTGACAACTGACATTAGAAATCGTAACTTGCGTCTGTATAAATAAAGTTTTAAATTGCAAACTGTAAGGTGTAAAAGTGTTTTAAATACTCGTTATAATTTTGTAAATATGCCAAATTTCACTAATTCTGAAATGGCTGACATGCATTTTATCTACGGCCTTGCGAATGGAAATGCAACAGAAGCCAGGCGTCTGTACATGGAGCGCTATCCCAATAGAATGATACCCGATCATCGAATATTTTCAAATATTCATAGGCGTCTTAGAGAAACTGGAACTTTTATAAAGAATACTAATGATGCAGTTAAGCCACGTACTGTTAGAACACCACAGATGGAAGAGGCTGTTCTGAATGAAATAGACAGACATCCTCGCACCAGCACCAGAAAAATCAGTGAACATTTAAATATATTAGTCATCAAGTTGTTTGGCGTATTCTACGTGTTTCCCTGCTATACCCTTACCACATTCAGAGAGTGCAGGCTCTTCTTCCCCGAGACTTCCCTTTAAGGATTGATTTCTGCCAATGGTACCTTAATAAGCTAGCAGCAGACCGCATTTTTAATTGTAAAATCATTTTTCCGATGAAGCTAATTTTTAAGGACTTCTATTATGAATTTCCACAACAACCACACGTGGGCAGATGAAAATCCACATGAAATTGTACAAACGCATTTTCAAGAACAGTTCTCATTAAATGTGTGGGGTGGTATAATTGGAGATAATTTGATTGGTCCTTGTTTTTTGACTAATCGACTTACTGGTCAGTCATACAGGCTGTTTTTGCAGAATGAATTGCCTTTATTACTTGAAGACTTGCCCCTTTTACTTAGAAATCAAATGTGGTATATGCACGATGGCGCCCCATCACATTTTTCACATTTTGGCTCGAATGAAGTATATGAGAATAGGTGGATAGAACGAGGTGGGCCTCAGCCTTGGCCCTCTAGGTCCCCTGACTTAAATAATATAGATTTTTTCCTGTGGCGACATCTTAAATCTCTAGTGTATACAACACCTGTGAATACTGTTGATGACTTACGAAATCGAATAATCGATGGATTTGAAACGATAAGAAATACTCCAGGAGTATTTGAGAGAGTGCGAGCATCAATGAGAAGAAGACCGGACGCCTGTATAAGGGTTGGAGGAGGACACTTTCAACAATTGTTGTAGCATAGTTTTCTTGTCATTGTTATTAATTAGGGTTTTTATTGTTATTAGTTATGTTACCTTGTATTGTAATAAAACAATGCTACGAAAACCGGGTCATCCTATTTTTTAACAGGTAGTAGCACCTTAACTCTTAAAATTAATAAACTCAAGTGATTATCTGAATAAAGCCAGAGCCTGCTAGACCATTTTAAAAAATTTAATTTTCTCTGGCGAATTACAGAAAATTGTTTTCTATTTTTTTCTCGATAACGGTCAAAGAAAAGAAAAAAATATAAGAGATCAAAATATTTCTAAACAAGACAGAAAATTTATTGTGTATTTTAGAATCTAGCAGTGGCGCATCGCAAAAAAGTTCGGGCTGAGAAAAGAGGGCATGACCCCGAAAAAATTATTATCCTGTAGATTCACATCATCATTTGGCATGGCTAATGATGCAGGCCTTATAGCGTAACCTACCTTCCAAATTTGAGCAAAATATCTCAAAAACTGTAGGAGCTATACAGTAAAAAGTGAAAAAATCTTGAAATTTTAACACCCTGCAGATTGGTAAGGAAGCGTTTGCAGACCTATGTTTATATGAAATTTTAGGCACAAAATAAACCAAATAATTACCCCTTCCTTATGTACATGATATTTAGGAACACCCTGTATATTGAACTAACTTGGTTTTGCTTTTTCATTAGAAGTGCAGAACAATCAACCTAGACTTTTGTCTTTTCCTTTGATCTTTTTATTTGCATGATTGGCTTCTGTGGGACGTCGAACCTATTTTATTTTCTTTTGCATCGTGGATAGTTTCCAGCATATGAATTTTGTTCTAGGATTGTCTGATACATTTTCTGGTATAGTTATCTACTATATTTATGTATAAAGTCCAAACTTAAGAAAAAAGTTAACGAATATAAAATTACATAATACATTTCAGCACCACCGCACGTCATTTTAGATACTAAGTATATGCTATTACTCAAATTTCAATTATTATACAAAAAATGATAACGATTAGAAAGACATTCCACTACTTCAACTTCTATAGCGTTAAACTTTATAAGTGATAATTTGAATAAACCTATATCTTTAGAAAATAAACGGCTTTATCACGGCTCTCACGAACTTTTGAAGCTCAGATATACATCTCTAAAATAGGAAGATTAGATCCTAAGTACGACATATTACGGTTACAAGAATGTTGATGTCTCTGGTGGTTACTGGCAAAAGTCGATAACAAGCAAATTTAATAATAAATACTCTAGCTTATAATTTAATAATTTATCTCTAGTGATTTCACAATCTAGAAGTATTGCAGTAATATTTCAGACGAAATGAGTTTCGTACTAATGTTAATTTCTATTTATTCAAGAAATTGACGTTGAAACGTCCTACAGAATGCACCATGACTAAATATTGGATCATATCTTTTGTAAAAATCACGAAGAGAAATGTATGTATTAAATAGCGTAAAAAGTGATGGCGTAGTTAAGAATGATGGGGTAGTTATTTCTGTAAAAGTCGCAACACAAAAGAAAGGGTATTTATTTTAAGAAAGAAAAGGAACGGAAAAAAGATATATTGCCTTCCGTTACACATTCCATTTTATAATGTTACGAAAAATATTCAAGTCTTATCAGCGTGCCATTTTGCGATGGCCGATACACCTTACAAATTATCGTGTATATAGTCGAGTTGAATCGAAAATGCAATGCTGAAAGCTATACCTTTAAATTAGGAAAGATCATGCAATTTGTACATGTACGAAAAATTCTAAACACAGAAATCGTTACCATTTTCGATTAAAGCGAAAGTCGCGATTGCACGCTATGCTAGCAAAGCACCAAAACACTTGGAAAAATATTACCCTATTCTCTGAGCGTTAGTGTAAGCGACCCGATAATGTACCACGTGTACATGCAATGTATAATCTGAATACCAGGGCATGTTACAAATTACCACGACAAACGTATTAAATACCTGAATATATATATTACTCCGTGGATTTTGATCAGCATTTCTTCGAAAACTTTATCTTGAGTTGACGCGAATAGATTGTTCCAAATCGATTTCGTTAATGATCTTCATAGACTAGGACAAAGAAGAAGGCGATTTTCTCGCTAACCTTGCTGTTGTAATGAATTACCGGAAAGCGTGCTAGAGAAAAGCGGCCGGCCTAAACTGAAACTTGCACGTGGCCGTGACCTTCATTCTAACCACGTGCCGGTGTTCTAACCTTTCTGGTGTTACTGTAGTAGTAATGCTGGTTGCCCGTATAACATTCTGATAATGCGGTATATCATCGGCGAGCTTTTATCGCGATTATCGTGCGAGTTCTTTATTAAAATCAAATTATAGTAAAACCTTTGCAGTATAAAAAAGAATTCGGAAATGTTGCGGATGAGATTGGAGATAAATTAGTTACTTCTAATTTTCGCCTTAGTTTCAACATTACTACTCTTATACTATAGATTGATTGCATAGAAATTAGAAAATTAATATTTTGTAGTTATTCATTCAGTTTAAAACCGGGTGCGAAGTCCAATCATTACTTTCTATAGATCTTGAGATATTTTGTTAATAATTGATGGAAATACAGTAAACGATGAATGTTTATTTCTGTAGTTTTAGTTAGTAGATACTGCTGCATGTTGTCATTCAACTCATTAAATCACGTTCCTTTTATTCTGTCTTTTAAATTGCGACAGTAAAATATTTTACTTACGTGTACGTTAAACCTCAGGGATCATATTTGACAGACTCTATACTTATTTAATCAAACTTGTGGTATCCCCGTATTTAGTCGAGAAGTTTCCGAACGATCGTCATGGCTCGACAATAAAAATAATAAGAAGTAATGAAAACAAGGCAACGCAGAAAACAAACCACTCGACTTTATTGTCCTCTAAATATAGTGGCTACTATATGTCGAATCTAGTTAATAACATTGATACCGTTAACGCCTGCTTTTTCGCTCTACGTATCAGAAACTTTGAAACCAGCCATTACATCCAGTAAACCTGTCTCCGCGTAACCCACTTACAAAGTTTCCAGCTTTCAGTTATGAATTGAACCACTTATAGATAAAGTTCTTGAATTGGCTTCTTGAAACACTTTAAACAATGTAAATGTCAATTTGTTAGCTATAAAATTGAAGTATAGTACGATTCCTGCTATAATTTCCGTTCTTATCTATCGCAAACAATAAGGATCTAAATTTTAATTTTATATCATTCTTTTTCCTCTCTCACGTTTTAGCATTAAATGAGACGTAAGCGCAAGTAAATGTGTGTCTATTTTTATATTTATACTATTCTAATCTTTTGAGTAACGTCGATCTCTTCTTGCTACAATCAGTCCACTTGTAAGATGTTGCAAGATGTCACTGTTTTAATGATTTTTCATTCTATTCTCATCTATAAATATAATCTTGCCCTTTTAAATACTGTAATAAGTATTCCTTCAAAAGCTTTTTTACCAGATAATCCTACCCGAGATCCTACCTTTCTAAACTTTGTTTTGCTATTATGATGAAAGCAGCTTCTATTAGCTTTGATAGATAAACATGACAATATCAATCAACACAAACGTAAAAGCTTGTAACAGAAAGAGGGAAAAAAAGTAAGAACCATACGGTGCCCAACTTGTATCTATGCAAATTAGAAATATCAATTTGTATAAATTTAAACAGGAAGGTTCAATTTCCAATTCCAAACCAAACAACAGTTATGACATTGAAGAAACTTGAAAAAAAATTGTGATGTAGATGTGTATACTGTACAAATCATGCACCTATGGTCGGTGCTTGGCTCACGAACAAAATAGGCTCGAGAACTTCAAAATCATGACAACTAGAATAGTACCTCCTCGACATTTTGTAGAAAATTTCATGCTCTACAAAAAAAGTCTTACATGTTTCTTGATATGTCATGGTTAAAACGGGATTCGCAAAAAAGGCCAAATATCGCAAAAATAACCCTAATCGTCCCTTTCTTTGCTGACATAGGCTTAACGACAGAAAATATCAAAACACTCTTAAGACTTTTTTGGAGAGCATGAAATCTTCTTCAAAAAAGTCTGCGAGAACACTATTCTAATTGTTGTGGTTTTTACGTTATCGAGCTAATTCTGTTCGTGATTAAGCCGAGCACCGATCATAGGTGCAAGATTTGTATTGTATACAGACAAACTCATTAATTAACCTTTCTTCTTTACTTCACATACTTCGCAACAATTTTATAAACTAAAAATCGAATTAATCGTAAATCATAATTTTCGTTAAATTATGGAAATATCATTTCAAGAATATGGCGACTTAATTTGCAACATATCAAGAATCTGGGCGAAATAACTATATTTCAGTTCATTTCATTTCCGAAAGTTATAAATGTTCGCTTCATTTTATTAGAATAGTTTTATGACAACACAGATTTGTTCGGTGGTATGTAATAACGAAAATGTACTTTAAATGTCTGATCTGAAAAATACAGTATTCGATTGTTTGATTTTGAAAATTAAAATTGAAATGATACATAAAAAAGTTAAACTCGTGTGCGATTTCTGTTGGTTTCTATAGTTGCACATCCATAATATTATGGCGGCTATAAATTACTGTATAATCTGAATAATTCCACATTTTCTTCTTATTTCTTAAATAAGACACGAACTGTATACATTTCAGAAAATACTTAAATATATTAAAAACACGATTTACTCCGGGATATGCGTATGTAAGCGGGAAACTAAATATGGATATAAATCAAAAGTACGTAAGTAGATTTTAAATAAGTTTTTTTTTTGTTCCATATATCCTGCTTTTGTAAATTGAGTTCTTCTTTTCATTGTTTATAAAAGAAATATATGATAAGCAGAGTCCTCCCATTTCTTGTTTGAAAGTTTAGAAACTGTTCCTGGTTTTGTTCGCATCACTCGGAATCTCAATGTTTTCGCCGGTTTCTTCTGACGAAGATTTAACGTAAACATATTCTATAATGTAAATATCATGAAGAGCTTCCATTAATTATTTTTGTTCAGTAGCCCATCTCTAATTTCATCTTTAATGAGATTGTAAACAATATTCTTTGTCAATTCGGAGGCTTTCTATACGCTTCCTTAAATGCTTTTAAATTTTATGATAATTCTTTTTAAAATAATGTAGCGCCTGCACGCAAAAAAAAACGAATATTTCTAATAAAAATATCCGCTTTGTTTCAAGTATAAGGTAACTTCCCATATGAGCGAAAATATGGTAAAATTAGTACACGAATATCTTATACTCAGCGTGTAAATATTTGATATCTGTTTGAGTATATTGTAAATTTAAAGGAGGAGTGTCAAAATAAATGCATGATATTCTCAGTCTACGAAATCTGTATTTTTCAACCAAGTATAACGACACCTTCAATAAAGTATATGTTACTCTTAAAGTGAATATATGGCAACTTTAAATGGAATATTCCGTAGTTTAGTTAGACCTCTAATATTCTTACCACGAATAAACCTTTAAATTTATTTCAATGAGATTATATTCTCATTGAGTAACGGTCCGAGTGGGGCAAGTGACAATATATTTAGATGGTCTTTTACACTTTGATATTTTCCCGAGATACACAGTATTTTGATATGAATTACATTGTTTTATGAACTATATAATTTATTGATCAATTGAGAAAAAAAATACTTTACGTTAAAAAATTACAATTAATCTACACACGACAAACAATTGTTGTATACAGAAGACAAATATATATTTATTTCGGAAATACAAATAACCCCTCGGCAGTTTCTATTTGAGTGTTACTTTGAGTGTCTTTAAACATCAAGCATAATCATATACCTTGATGAAGATTATGCAAAATTAATGTCTTTATAACGATACTATCTTCACCTCAAATACAATATAATGTATTTCATGTAATACTATGCCAGTATTAATATGAAACTATATATGATCAATATGAGTAAGAAAGCTTCGTTTTGATTATATATTTCAAAAAGGCTAAGGTGACGTTTTTCAAAAGTTGCAAGTTTCATCTCCATTATAGATTTAATCTAATAACAATTACATGACAGTACCTACTTTTCCAGTTTTATTCGGTGAAAGCTTTTTAAAGGACACTGCAGCGGCTATAGTACTTAATCAGTTATGGCAGTACTGACAAAACTTTAAATTATGACATAGCTCAATGATCGAATTGGCGGAGGTGCAGGTCAAAGCATATTTAACTATGTAGTTTAGTAAATTTCAATATACTTGACTTACAGGAAGTATATTCAAACTTCATTGCTCAAGCTACATTTGATAGTGTATGATTTTATTTGTTTTGAAAAACGCTTGCAGTTTGTTAGAAAATTAAAGTTACAAAATTATCATTCGTCGTTGGTTTGAATGGTCGCATCGGGTCGTTTATGTGATGATTTGTGGTATTACGCGATTACATAGATATTTTTGATATTTTAATTGATCAATGAAAACCAAACCTGTATAAAAGAACTATGAAGGGTTAAATGATGCAATCTCGATTTCATATATTTTGTTGATACAAAAAATAATATTAACCCATGACCTTTTAGAAATGTGAAGCATAGTCGGATAAAAATATGCACATAGTAGGTGTAAACTTAATGAAGCTGAAGTTAAACTTTTCTGAATGAGTGCCCATTTCGTATGTGGATAACTTTCTTAATAGTAGACATTTTGTATTATTTAAAATATACAAAATAATAATTCTGAAGATGGTTTCCAATACGTCAATTTGTTGACTAAAAGTTCGTTTTTCACTTAATTTTTATTTTATACAAATCTAAATTTGAATATAAAATTTAATTATGATAATTAAACTAATTATTTTTTCCTAATGCCGTAGCCATTAGGATTGATGCAGTTATCTTTTTTAGTTTTGTTTTATAGTGTGTGCAGCGGCTTCGCAAGCAGTATTGGTTGATATGACCACTACTACAAAACTTACTAAGGCTAATTATATACACCATCTCACTATGAGTGTTGTAGCGGCCCGAATTGCATCATAAGACTGAATATGACGTTAGAGATGTACTGGAATGCCTGAAGAGCACTATAATTTCATTTTTGAGTGGAATTAAACACGTACCCGATTTACGTCTATTATTATTACTAGATGTTCTTACTATGTCTACCATCGAACCATTAGTAACTAGTAATATATGCACATTCTGACACTGAAAGTACTCGATTTCAAACACAATCTGCAGACAATTATGCGAATTTAAAACACACATTTATTGCACAAGTACTGTGTAGTCCTTTATATGTTTTTACGAAGCAGTTGAAACAAGCCTACCAACCATAATTCCCAGAAATGGTTGAATTGTTTAAGCTTGCTTTATTAGTCTTACAATGGGAAAATTAATGAAAAAAACATATGTGATTGAATACACAGGTTTTTTTGAAATGAATTGGATCAAAAAGCTAAAGAATCGCGAAACCTAATAAATCCGTTCTTATTACTATCGTTACTTAGAGAACTTGTGAAGCTGTGTGATTTCTACGATTATGGTACAGTACATTTCAATGCCATAACTTCGAAGTGTTTTTTATAGTGCCTGTATTTATAATAATGGTGACGACACATAGAATTTGTTGTAGCTTGCCATTTATCCTTTCTTATTTAAATTATTCAGCCTTTACGTCGTTTTCGGTCTATGGGGAATTGTTTTATTAAAGCCCTTTTTTGCAGGATATCCTGTCATTGCTAAACTGAAAAATAATTACATTAAATATGAATAATGAACGTTTATATTTTATTGATGTCTAATAAATGTGGATGTAAATGTCTGACTGTATTGGCAGACTTTTTAAAAACGACCGATTAGCGTGGTTTTTTAATTTACGATAAAAACGGTAATGATCTCCTGTTATTCTAAAATTACATGCAGAGAATTAAAATCCAGAACACATTTATTCGTTTATAGGCATTTAAATATCCTCGCCCAGTACGTCTTAATTATATGAAAGGTTCTGATTAACACCTTATTCATAGAATGTTCTGCAAAACATTAATAAGGAAACGATACATATAAAACAATGTAAACAGCAATGAAGTTATAATTTGGAACATTTACGTTCCTGACCTAGGTGATTACTATATATAATAAAGAATATGCTACAAATATAAACGCTTTGAGGATTATGTTGATTCAGTTACATATTACACGCTTGTTTATTATGAGAAACACCTTCCTGGCTCTGATAATTGTTTAAATAATTGTTAGGAATTCGGCTGAATAATAGCGTTTAGTGATCTGCTGATGTACGTAATAACTTGACGCACAAGTTAATATAAACACATCGTGTTTGTAATACGAACAAGAATTTTACTAACATTTGCTGACGTTATGGACTTCTATAGCATCCGCATTTTGGTTTAAAATAAGCGGATATGTATCTCATTTTATTCTCACAGCACGTGGTAGTAGCGCAGCTCAAAAGCGATCTTCATTCATAAGAAACGCTGCGATTATAATACTTGGCATTTGGCATCGGGCACGGGACCCTAATGGAGCGGATAATTCTGTACACTGCTCTGCTACAGCGACAACTGCTACTGTTCGTGTGAATGTGTAGCAGCTTATTTTTAAAACGACAGGCGAGTAACGCACAAATACTCATCTACCAGCAGTGTATATAGATCGATAATGTTTCACATCGAAATGCATTTATTTTTAGTCCTTAACATACTTTGACACCTCCATCTCGTAACTCGCAACACCTATCTGCGATGGTCAAGGGAATCGCACGCATAATGTGCGTGGTGGACTTTTTATAATTTCACTTTTTCCAGTCGTTTTTAATTATTTACGCAGGCAATTAGGTGACTAGGCGTTGAACGACAGTTGTGATTATTTATTCAAGTGATTACAAGAGACAGATTTTATTTTCTACATTTGCCAGTCAACGAGAATTACGATAACTAAAGGCTATTGGCGGACAAAAACAAACTCAAACAAATACCTTATTTATTTTATTTGATGGATACCGTTGAAACGTAATTGTCTATATTGAAAATGACCTTTGACTCTAACCTTATTCTCGATTGTCATTGAAGCTTTATATAACAAAGCTGCCAATTCTAATTGTAATTGTATCTTATTTTGCTGGTTTGTATTTTACGCATAAAATTCTTTGATTTGATATAATTGCTTTCAAACAGTATCAGAGTAAAAATGTATTCAGCGTTTCGATTATAACGATTTTAGAATAAAGAATCTGAACAATATTTTATTTTGAGAGAAACGTGAATAAACGAGTGTTGGGACGATCGGAAAACAAGATATCGTCGAAAACAATTGCTTTTTGTAGTAACAACTTAAATTTGTACTATAACTGCTGTATTGATCACTTGACATGTCATCTCAATACGTAAAAATGGGGCCAGTTTCCGGTATGTAAAAATGTATTGAATAATTCGTAAAGTAAATAGCTTGAAGTTCTGCATATGGTAAGTTTATTTACATTGTTTTTACTTGGTTTTGTTGTCATGGCAACAAACTTATTTTTTTAATAATACCTATAAGTTATATTATCAAATTTCATATAATATGCACAACTATTAGTCTAAACATTATTTTTGTTTCACCTACATTTCACTGATAGAAAAATGAACTATTAAATTCTATGATGAGGACTGAGGACGCACGTCTACACAGATTGAGAATCCTGTGGTCAGATGTAAGCCACTTCAAAGAAAATAAAAGGCTAAAGCACCTGAAGGTCCAGCCTTAGTGCAGCAGAAGCTCTCTGTACCTCCTATTACTATTTGAAAGATTCTTTTGAATTCACATTTAATTCAAATAGAACAATTTACCGATCATTTGAAGCGGGTGTTCCTCGAACTTGCTTTCCGTTCAGTTAGCCAATAGCTGTAAATTACTTAGTAATAATTAGAGTGGGCTTTACTTTATGATCGTGTTCATCATGTTTAGATTTATCTGCACATTCTGCAGTTCTATTTTTCATAATGTTACATAATAAAATTATTTGTCGGTATCATTATATGTCAAATTGAACACTATAAATATAAAAAATTTTCCAACGTTTTAAACAAATTCAATCCAACCAATTGCAATTAATACTTCAATGAAAGACTATTTTTTTGCAAATCCGCACTTAAAATCCCTTTTTTGTCTGTTTTTATCGAAACCTTTTGTATCGAATTTTTTAAAAGCAATAAAAATAAAAAGGAACGACCTATTTCAGTTACGTGTCGAAAACAATCGTTAAAAGAGGAAAAGGGATGGGAACCAATTTCTTTTCGTACCTTCAATTATCATTCGTTTTCAATACAGTATATGTCTATAGCACGGATTGATTTGGTCTGACGAAAATCACCGTTACAACCGTAGCAATTATTTTAGTATTCGCGTAGTTATACACTGAAAAAATTTCGAAAAAAGGCACAAATCACGAATAAATCGAAAATTAAAAGGAGAAAAATCACTTCGTAAGAGTGGCTCGACGATAAGCCCTTTGGATTTCAGCGCGAGCGTCATTTAATCAGGACGAACAGTTTTGTGACAGGATAAAAACTTGTCGTAATGAAATCCGAGCCTCCGTTTAGAGTCTAGAAAAGTGTTAGACTAACTAAAATAAGAGAATGTGTTTTTCTATTCGGTTATAATTTCCTTGAAATGGAAATTCCTTCCACTCCATGACAACTTCGTTAGCGAGCAAGCAATTCCTTTTATTATTATGTACGGAATAATCTTTTGTTTAACATATATCCACTTCAAATAATATTTTTTTCTTTACCGAAATAGGTGAAAAAGTACTCCTCTTTGGAAGATTTGTAATCCCGAAAAATGCTGATATATTACAGAATGCATGCAACAATTATGCGGCTTCAGTTTGGCTATATATAAACGTAAAATATTGTTATTATTTCTGACGCAGACTAGTTGTGTTACGTTGGTAAAAATTAAAAATGGAAAACGCAATTTATTTACGAATAAAATTATAAAACAAGAAAAGGTATAATTGCGATGGAGATATACAATAAATTTATAAACAAGTTTTACTTGCAAAAGGTAAGCAACTATTGTTTTTGCAACAGACGATTAAACGACTCATGTCGCATCGAATAAAACATAATATTATTATTCTTTATCATTTAAATTTAACTTTTCTTGTTTTATAATTTTAATTATAAATAAATTGCGTTTTTATTTCTAATTTCCACCTAGTCTGCATCATCACAAATGATAGCAATGTTTTACCTCTACTATAGCCAAGCGGCAGCCGCATAATTGTCGCCTGCGTTCTGGAATATATCAGCACTTCTAGGGATAACAAATCTTTTACAGAGGAGTATTTTTTCGCCTATTTCAGTAAAAGCTTCTCTGCATTTAGGAAAGAGAACACAAAAGAAGAAATATGATTTGAAACGGACATATTTATTCGTAGCGTGATGTTAAAAAAAGATTATTCCGTACTTGGTAATAAAAGGGGTTACTTACTCACTAACCGTGTTGTCATGTAGTGGAAAAAATTTAAACACTTCAGTTTGGATGAAATTATAACCGATTATGAAAATCTGTTCCACAATTTTAATTAATCTAATATTTTTCTAGGTCGAAATTACTTTAAAACGGAGACTAGCATTTCACTCTATCATATTTTTAGCTGTACACTGAGAAAATAATACTATTAACAAAAATAAAGTACACCTCTAAGTTACAGTATCGGGACAATACAAGACAAAACGTTAGCCTTTAAGTAATTAATGTTGCAATAAAAAGCAACAACGCCTAGTTAAGCAAAAATACGAAATGTTCTAAGCTCTAAATAGCTGGCCATTGTTGATAAAGCGTGATTGCTAACTAAAAATGATCGGCAAAACTAGATAAACTTGTAAGAACAACCTTAAACCGTTAGTTTTGAGAAGCACTTGTTGGATGATCGACAATTTTATAGCATATAGCTAATCAATTTCAAAAACAAACTTCATCTGTAAAAAAATGCATAAATTTATGGAACTTATACAAATTGTAATTCGATTGCTAATATCTGTACATACATATACACATTTTATTTGGTAAATGCGATCGGGGAAGTCCTAAATCCCTTTAATGTATTTGAAATAAATTGCAACACATTTTTCTAGTAGTGCTATAAATTCAGGGCTAACCAAAAACCGTTTTAACCCTCGCGACAAAATTTATGTGTCACCATTGACAAAGCTCCGAACAATGAATCGATAATTTCCTATGCAGGAGTATAGGAACGCGATTTCTGAGAAAAATATATGTTTCAAGCACTACCGACAGTAAATCGAAACGCTGATAGATATCGGGGTTGTTGAAAGTCAAGTTCATTGGTAACTCGACGGCCAGTAGGCCGCCGTGTTCTCGGGGTATTTAAACAGGTGAAATCAGCGTAGCGCGTGCATGTCGTTAGAAGCAACCCCCAAGAGCGTGACACAATTTCAGCACACGGTTACAAAACGTATGGTCGGTGATTCGATACAACGACCGAAAACTCTATACGTAATATCGTGTATATACATTTATAGGATGTAGAGTAATTCTTTCAACACCGTTGGACCGGTGTTCGCGTTCATGTTAATCTTTTGTGAGTTTTCTGGTGAATCTCCATCACTTTGGGATCAAAGCAAATCGGTTTGCCGATATTGTACGTTTCCATGGGATTACAGTTAGCCGTTTTGCACGTGGTTATAATTAGGTAAGGCTGTCGCTAAAATTGTTGTAATTGATAACAAGATAAGAGTTAATTAATTTTAACGAGCTACAGCTTGAAATAAATACTAACAGTGAATAAAGAATTAGTGAGTGTAATGTTTTAGATATTTCCAACGAAAAAGTTTTGAATTTATATTCAGCGTCAATTGTTCTTTTGAACTTTTGCTTTAAGTTAGTAATATTTTTTTAAATTTCAATATAATTTGGGCTTTATTAATTTAACCTATGTATTTAAGTCCGAATAGAATGATTAAGTAAGTTAATTATTAAAATAAAACCCAATTATAAAATGCTATTGTAATATTTTTAAGTATTATGTTTACAGGTTACAAAACTAGTTTCTTCTAGTCTAGGAATTATAAATAATTTAGTGGTACGTTATTTCTGTAAAACTTTTCATTTTGACTTGTGTTACTTGTATCGTTCTTTTCTATATTACACATATATTATTTCATCTTGCCTCGCAAACGTTCTACCGACTTCAATTTAACTAGTGAGGTATGGTATTCAGTCCACCTTGGACTTCCGGTAACGATAGGAGTAGTTTCCTCTCCTTGATGAGCAAGTAGCAACTTTTCAGTCCCAAATTTGCAATCACAGTTAATTACTAATATACAGGTATTTTAGTGTAAGAAAGAGAAATCTTATCGGGAGCTATGTCATTAAGTTGTTGAAAGTGTCGATTCTAGCTAGCGAGCTATGTCATTAAGTTGTTGAAAGTGTCGATTCTAAAATATCAAACAAAAAGATTGTAGTTACATTTTTTCGTTGTTTTGTGAGCGGTATTCTAATAGTGCTTAGATGCACTTGACTGCTTACATTTTTGTTTCATTTCCAAAAGACCGTATTTTAAGAAAATGCTATTCATTGTCAAATAACTTTCTGAGTCGCTCAGATTTGGTCAGAGATGGTCTGCAGCTAACTATGTTTACTTATATTTATTATTGTTTAATTAAAAAATGTATAGTTCAACTCAAAATATTTTCAATAATAGTAAAAAGTGTAATCCTCTATTTTGTGTAGTATTAAAGCTTTATAAGCACTGCAATTATCGGGTTATTGTAAAAAACTGTCCATAACATGTAAGGAATTTTACGTATACCAAGTATTCGATTAACAGACTGATTTATGTCTACATTATATCGAGGTAGTGACTCAAATGGGGCTCACAATCAACATGAATAGGTACCTACGATGGGAAAAAAACTTCAGTGCCGTTTGAAATTGTGAATCATCATATTTTCTGAAGTACACTAGTATTTACAAAAACCAATATTCAATATAGCCTGTTCAAAATGTATATAAATCGCTTCCTACGTCTTAGCTGAAGTACCGCATCAGTAACTCATCAATACTATGATTTTCTTCAAATGGTGCCATTATTATAAATTTAAAACATCAGTTAGATGTACATTTCTGTTGTCACAGCAGTAAATACTTTGTACAATATATTTGAATCTATTTTTGGATATGGATTCACTTGCCAAAGTGTTACTACTTGGTTTGGTAGATTTCCAGATCATTGATCTCTGAGGGTGGCATGACAATCCTCTCAGTATTAGATCACTTAAAGAACTATAATTTCCTCATTTTATTTATTTGGAAAATGTTTGTAGAGGCATATTTGTCGTTTTGTTCCTTGAATACGCACCTATTCAGCACCATCAGAAGTTGTTTCGATCTTGTTTCGATCTTGTTTGATCCAGCTCTGTGTCTGCTTCCTTTCGTTTGCCTTTTTTACGCAACAACAACTCTAGCACTATAAATAAATGAAGGCAAATCATCTTTAGTGTCCCTCCCACCATCGATTCTATCCATCCATCATCTTCAACTTCCAACTCCACACTGTCTTCTTCACCTCAGTCCTCTTCCGTGTTTTCATTACTTGCATTATCTGAAGGAAATATAACAATATTCTCAGGGATTTCTATATCATCATTTTTAAGTTCCTGCTGAAAATCATGTAGGTAATTTCAAAGGACTCTTCATATAACCGAAAATGGTAACGGTCTTAGTTGATTGGACCATCGTCCTTTTAAAAAATGATACGTGAATTTTTATCAGCGCGAACGTATTCTAACGTCAATTTAGAAGTACTACATTTTAATGCGCTCTGTTAATGAATATCAGAAATAACACAGTAAAAAATACTGTAGTTCAGCTATTAAAAATACAGTGACTCTAACTGAATGGCAGGATCTAAAAGATATATAAAAATGCTTCTCGACTAGAATTTTAAAAATACTTTTGAGATAAAATATTTTTGTTTAGAAGTTAATTAAGATATGTTTTTTTAACTATAAAAACGATTGAGTAAGAAATTATATTTTCTTTAGCTTTAAAGATCGCGTTAATTCGAGAGAGCACAGTGTCTATAAACGGTTTGTAAAATTCTGGAGTAAAACTATCCCCAATTTCATGTAATTTATTACGCAATTCTGGAATGGTTTGTTGAAGATTTTCTATAACATTTAAATCTGAATTGCTGGATGGCTAAGCTAGCACCTTCATACCGTTTTCTTTAAACCATTTTTGTATTAACTTAAAAGTGTAGCAAGATGCGCCGCGCCGTTTTGTTGAAATAAATATTTCCTTTCGGAAACAATTTTTTCGCACTTGTCAACAATGATTCTTTAAGAATTTGTATATATTTTTGGACATTATCATACATATCATCTATAAAAGTTAATATGGCCAATCCTTTTGCAATCCTTAAATCATAATACCTTATCGAAACTTACCGATCTTTTTAAAAAAATCTTTATGGAATGTATCTATTTTGTCACGTATTACTCTTTTCCTACGGTCGCTAACTTATTCATCAAATTTTCATTCATTGCTAAATAGGACTTTATCCCACACATTCTACATTCATAATTTTAATTTTGCCCATTCTATACTTTGGTCAGTAAGAAATCATATATAAATCATATTATTTTGCTAAGGATACTCTAAAATATATACAGATTTTATAAAAACTTAAACCAACTTTTAATAATGGCGTTTCTACATTTTCTAGCAATATCTAAATCGAAGTCGATATTTCATCGCATAGTTATTTTTCGGAGAGTGTTTCTCTTGCCGATTTTGCAAATTTTGATTTAGCACCGTAAATATCGGGGTGAAACTATTTTTGGTTACCCAGGATTTTTCCCGCAAGCATCAATATTTGCGGATTTGTCATATTTCTTTAATACAGTAAACACAGTACTCTTCGATAAAACCAATTCATCAGTAATTTTGTAAATTCTTCTCATTTTTTATTACTTACTCTCCCTCAACCCATTTTAAAAAATAAAGTCAATTTATAATAAAATTTATGCAAGTTTATAACTTACAAGAGATAAGTCAATTTAGGTCATATATTAAACTGTCATTATAAATATTTCAACGCTGCCTTTGTAGTATATTTTTTATACGAAACAAATTCAATTTATCTCAACTTCAAGTTGTCAGTAAATTTCAGCACTCAAGAACTAAATCAATTGTTACCAAAAATAACAAATTTTATTTACTTTTAAAAAATTACTAGCAAATTATATATAGAATAACAAATGAATTTAATAATTTCATCGAACATACATATGTAGGGCTATGTTGTTAGGGCTTGTAATCTGTAATTTTAACGAACTCTCCGAGCGCCAGTCCATTTGAGAGTATACTGGCAATTGTTTGTAAGGGTCACGTTGTAATACGTCATTGTTATGTTAAAATGCCGTTTACTCCAACTAATATAACAAGAATAGTTACGAACCACACACAACAGCGTCTTGTATAGATAGGTCTTAAATTCAACCAGAAATTCTAAGATGAAATAATAGATAGATTGGTTTCTCTTTAAAACAACAACAAAACAACTTCTGCAACTTTTATTTCAAATAGAACTATCGATTGCAGTTTCCAGTAGTGTAAGTTGATTTTGAATAATTTACAGCTTTAAGTATATTGTAGTAACGACTAAATAGATAGAACGTTGGACTAAAACGAAATCAAGTGTGAAAAAGCAAAATCGTTGTCCAATAACAAAACGTGACGGAGACCAATCGCTGTGTGGCAAGTTTTACATTCATTGAGGATATGGATAAATGCCAGTACTTAAATATGTTCAAAAGCTAATATTAATGCAGGTGAAATAAATTTGGAAGCGTGTAAGTGTTGTTAGTTTTTCAAAAATACATTAAAATACAATTCAGATAGTTTGGTTTCAGTTACTGCATAATTTTCCTCGCCACCTCAAACGAGATCTCTTGAATCTACAATAATAAAAAAATTAAAAACCTGGATGTCGAATTCAGAGCAGCATAATTGATATGCCCTAGAAGTAAACATAAAAATGTACTACATCGTTATGTGTATTTATTTTAAAATTCTATATTTTTTGAGTGCCGGGAATGCAGGTTAACTAAACCTAAATACATCTTATTTCGGTATAGCTCTTGTTGTAACTAAGTTGTTAATTCAGCTTATGGATGTATTAACATCAATACAGGGCTAGTGTTACTTCATGTTAAATCTCAATCTTGTTGTTTGTTTCTTACCTATTAAAATCAGAGGAGCGATTTATTACCGATGTAATTTGTTAAACTTTTTTTATATAACTGTCACTAAACGTGATACTTTTAATGTTAGCTAATCGGATTAAAAATTAAGTTTTATAACATAAGCGTGTTAATTAGTATATTATGCAACGAGCATTTAATGATAGCTATTAAGGCACGAGTATGAAAATTACAATACGAGGCGCAGCCTAGTATTGTAATGAATACGAGTGTCTTAATAGCCATTAATGCGAATTGCATACACTATTTTTTCTACGACCCCATAATATCATACGTATTTCTTTAATTTTTACTATATTTAAATAGATACAGAGAACTCTCAAATTTAATTAATTTTTATATCTGTTAGATATGTAGTCAGGGCCATATTGAATATTGGATATAAACTTGTATCGTAATGAAAAATCTGATATCCTATTGGATATAAGTAAACTTGTATCATAATGAAAATCTGTATCGTAATGGACATCATTAAAGTACAGGTTCAACATATCTAATAATACAATTTATTGAAGTATGGGAGTAGAAAAAAGTACTTTTAACACTAGTGGAGTTTATTGTTTGTAAATATTAATATAATGTACATACATTAGCATTACAACAATTACTATATAATATGGATTCATTGGGCATCATCAATAGTTTCGATCAATCTCATCAAGATCCAGTTTTATTACTTTAATAAGAATACAAACGTTTGTAAAAAACGTCAACAAAACTTTCTTGACGTTTCTTATTCTCAAATATCACTGCGTTACCGTGACTGATATTTCTGACTCATGACATATTAATCATAATAGCCCTTTTCCTTTGCTTAAAAAGTGTCGCACGGTGCAGCACTGAACTACACTTTACACCAGATTCTTATTCCTTTGCACGGTGTAAACAAAACTACTCCTGCGCCAGGATTGTTTATCTGCACCAGGGCATTAGCTAGTGTAAATTACACTATTTTAAATGTCAAGCATATGTCAAAGTGATTAATGAAGATACTTTAATTCATGCCGTTTACTTTATACTACGAATGTTATTTATTAGAATTTGTGCAGTATATATTGATAAAAAAACGTTAAATATTTATAAAACGCATGCAAAGAGAAGACAAAAAGAGATTATGTATTGAATGTAAAGTAAAAAATTGTTCTTATCTTTAAGTTAAATTATAGCCGGAATTATTATTGCAATTTTTGCCAAAACAGTTTATTTTAACTAAATTTGTAAGTATGTTTGTACATAATAGCTATCTTCAAAACTTGTAACATCTTTACAGGCAAACATATCTAAACAGTATGATGTAAATTTGCGTGAAATGAAGTTACTAAAATACATTAGTTCAGCTGGTACAGCTTACTAAATACAGATTACGCAAATATTTTGATCATCCACACAATTATTTAATATATTCTTTTGTCTACACAGTAGAAAGAGAATAAATACTGCAGATCTGTAACAACAATGTGTTTACATTATATAATATAGATCTGTAAGTCACTTTTGTAAAGGATGCCTGAATTTAGAAAGTGCTATCCGTTTCTTTTCACGTCAGGTTATGAGGTCTTGAGTTGATTGTTGAGGTTATGTTATAAATCCAACTACACGCAATTCGTTCCTTTGTATTGTCGGCTTCGTTGCAGCACTGTAAAAATTGTAGTGTAAATTGCACTACACTAAAAAGCAAAGGACAAGGGCTAATAATTGAGTGATAACAAAGATTTTGTAGAGGTTTATCATTTAATTATAAAACATTATTAACGGTTGTATAAAAAATAGTGTATGATACACTTGTTAAAAGTGATTTTATTTTGTTCTAAGGGTTTTGTTCTAACGTTTGGGCTTATTTTACTAATCCCTAATATGTTAGTACACCATTTGCAGTAAATTATATATTTTCTTAGAAAAAACCTCTGCCACTTTCGCCTGTTGCCAAGCATCTTGCCGAAAAGGTAGACCATTAAGCCCTCTGGCTTAGTACACTGACAAAGCGTTTCATCCTCAGATCCATACACAGGGTGGTTACCGAATCTAATGCACAAATCTGCGCGAAGGCTCATTAAAATACGCATATCTATTGTACTCATTCTATTTCACCATATCAAAAAGGAGATTTAGCTAAACGAAGTATTGATTTTGAGTCAATGGCTAATGTTCCTATTTCTTGCATTAGAACGCAAGGTTGAGTACATTGATGTCCTGGTACTATCTCTGTTATTAGCTCAGAAAAAGCGTTTTGGCGATCAAATTTTGGAATTAGCGGACTGTCCGTCAACATAGTATAGAGAAGTTGTGTATTTCTTCAAAATCAAGGACTTTACAGAATGAAGGTTTGATAAATTAGGTATCTGCATTACACCTATTTCTCTAATAATAATAGATTTTCTTTCTTGTAACCAATCCTTTGCCGCGCTTACTGCGTTGTTGCTGTGTGTGTGTAACGGTAATGTAACTTCAGTAGGTTCGAATACTTATTGGCATCTATTTCTTCGTTTTAAAATATTGGCTCAATGCCATGCCAGAAAATACACTGCCATCAAACTGCTTCCAACTGTGTCTTGTAGTTTTTTTGTGGTAAATGTTGTGTGGTATTTTCTTACTTATAGGATGTCGCACTTTATTGTTTACTAGTTTATTACACCATAACACGGCTTTTGATTCGTCATTATATAGAATGTTGCGTCATTTGGATGCAGTCCAATTCTGATGCTCTATACCGAATACGAGGCGATTTAATATATATCGACTAGTAAAGGGCATATTGAGCCTAATATCCGTTCAACTTCTATTTAACAAAGCATTAATATCAAATGGGGCCGTCCCGGATTTTTTTTTATATTTTTTTCTTAAAGTGTACATTAAATTATAATGTCTACGTATTTTCTTTTTTTATGTTATTAATAAATGTGTAAAGAAAAAATATCAAAGTTTGAATTTACCGCATTTATGACGTGATAATGGTAAATTGACAGAGAAGCTTGCCAAAAGTATGATATGAAAAGAGGTAGAAATAACACATCAATGTTTTCTTTAATCAGAAATGTAATCATTTTTTTTTGTTAGCTACGTAAACGTCAAACGAAGTCAACCTCCTGTCTATCTGCATTCTGTCATAGTATTTATTTTCATATTAGTTTGATAAACTATTGTGTTGTTATTATTTTGGGTGTGCTTATTGTTTTCAGTTTTAATTTGTGTATTTTTAACATTATCACCTTTGGAATCGTGCTTTATTTTTATTTGAATCTTATTTGATATCAATTAATCATGAAATGTTTTGTATCTCGTTGCAAGAATCATTATAAAATCAATCCGGAAAAGCGTCTTTATTTCCAACATATGTTACAAAAAAAAAAAAAAAGTATTTCTATATTAATATTAATAATGAAGTGAAAAGTGGTGGAGTTCAGATGCGTCACTAAAAGTTGATATCTGCTCTTCCACTCAACCAATCTATCTAAACCTAAAGCTTAAACCCAAAAAGAAAATTAAAATTATAATTTTTGCTATTACCTACATCAGATTATAGTAATCTTTCGTAATATAATATTTATTAACACATTAAAAAAAACGGGAAGGCCCCATTGCAACTTCCTTGCAGTACTAATACAAGCAACAAATTGTATATCTTGTTTACATATTTTTGTATACAAGTTTGAAGATTTTTGAAGATTAATTTTCATTGATTGCATTATGGACATTCACATCCGTTCCATTTTTCTTTCAGTCACTTGATAAGATAAAATATGTATCTATCTATTCTTTTTATATAAAGACAGGAATAACAACAATAGCCATTAGTTCACTTCTATTGATAATGTTTCCTAGAATATAATTCAATGTAATAATTTTCCATATTTTCTGCACTTTACTATTGTTTTTCGCTTTCATTGAATCGGAACATGAAAATTGATACCGGGAAAATGACGCCGTAGTGAACCACTCAAGTGAAACACGTCAAAGCTTTAGCTATATTGTTCTCCGTTTACATTTTATAAATGTTCTATCTACAATACACTTTTACCTTTCTAATATATGTACATACATACAGCGTTATTCAGATGGACCGGTTGATTTTTCAAATTATAAATAAATGCTATAAATGCTGGTGGTAGCGCGATTGCCGAAATGATTATTTGGAAATAACTTGATAACCTCTCAGTTTCCTTGAAAAATATTTATTTTTTCATCAAGTTCCATTTAAATATACAAGACGGATTTCCACTAAAAATTTAGTTCTCAAAACTTGAATCGACTATTTGGACATTGAGCCATTTCGAAGTTTTTCGCCCACTAAGTTGTTACTAAGTTGCAGAATGTCAAGTTTAAGCCTGAACATCTACCTAAGAAAGCCAAATAGATCTCCTCACTATTTAGTACAAATTGCTTGTCTAAGATTACCAAACTTTTCTTTGAAAATTTGTATGATTTCAAAAATATTTGGATGTTCCAATACATATGAATTACCCTGGAAATTCAGAATGTTTCTACACTGTGCAAACACAATTACAAAATTACCTAAGAATGTAGTCCAGCTTTTCAAATGAGGGTTTTCTAAGATATTTCGCACCACAAACCATCAACTATATTTTGTGCTTCTCGAGTACAAAGTTTTTTGGTTTAATACAAGCAGGGCATCACATTTTTTTCTGCCTTCTTCACTGTCAACTTTGTATCGCATGACCCGCGCGCATTCCTGCATGTTTTGCGACTGTATTGCTTCTAAAATTTCATCATTTATTGTGTTATGAAATTTTAGTAGTGTTAGTCGAATTTTCGTTGTGACCGAATAAATACATTCTACAAAATTATATATTTAAACTTATTTTAATTGTTGTAGTTTTAAAGCCCGTAGTTGATATTTTACATCATTGAATGCCATTAGTAAGTTAATTTGAACATTATTTTCAATAAAATAATCTTCATTTTCATCTTGTGTAATTTTTAAGCATAGCCTAATTAATTAATCTTGTTATCCAACACTTGTCAGAAATTGGTTGCCTATCTCGTTTGATTGTGGTCACTGCGTCTTTTATAACAGAAAGATAATAACTCCGAACTTATACTTAATACAGTTAGAATTTTTTTTCTGACAGAATTGATTTTTTTTCAATTGCATTTTTTACTTCTTTCTTTGTAGATGGTTATACAGAATTTTTTTTCTGACAGAATTGATTTTTTTTCAATTGCATTTTTTACTTCTTTCTTTGTAGATGGTTATACCATAAGGTGAGAGGCGGTACTTCGGTTTGATAATATACCTTCGGTAACTTCATTAACCTTTCGAAATTTCTGACCGCATTTAACCTACAAAGTTATTTGATGTATTACTTCCACTAAGCTATCAAATATAATATCCAGGGTATCTACTATGTCCCTAAATATATCTATAATGTAATTCGACGTGAGTTATTGCCGGAATTATACGATTTTCGGTGGAACTAAGGTATTAATATACGTCAAGTTATTTGAATTAGGGCTACACCGGTGATAAATGAAAACTTGTCACCAACTAAGGTAAATAATTCGATAAATAACAATTGACTAGGCATCCTTATCGGTAAAATAAATAGTACCTACAACAATAGCAGGTATCGAATGTTGATTTATAAATGGCTGGGACTAAATGATTCGGCACTATTAAGACTATGTTTTATTAAAAAGGTATTAAAATTTGTAATTCTATGGATATGTATTGCTCCTGTTTTGTAAGGTACGGTTTCATTAAAAGGAATTGTAAATCATTTAGAACATGAAAGATTAGTTTTATCATTTCAGATATCCTGTAAATAAACTACGGATACATAAACTTGAGATGACATCACACCGGAAGCAAAAAGTATACTACCAGAAAGTTACATTGATTTTTTTGGCCTCGTAATATAAATGTTAGAGAATCAGTGGCATGTATCTAGTGCAAAACTAGAATTATAAATCACAATTATATAATACTATGTTAATCAGATTACAGAAAGTCATACTACAATCTCAGTACATTACAATATTTCAGACTTTATTACTGTGGGTCACCTAAAATAAAACCTCTTATCTTAAGCTCTATCGGCAGTTTGCAATACATGTTGTAATCTTGCATTACACATATTTCAAACTGGTAAATGTCCTCTAGACAGGTCTCGTAATAGAAATATGCTTTGATACCATATATAATGCGATTCCTACATTTAGACTTGCATTAATATAATTCTGCGACAAATAAACTGATTTTGAATAGAAATGTAAATTTAAATAATGTAAAAAATGATATTATTTAACATAAATTGCCTCCCAATTTTGTAAGTCATACTTGTATGACCAGCATGTGTAGCACAACGTGTAAGAAGTAAAGAGAAAAACTCACGACCCGTTAATGCAACCCATAAGCCTTACATTGCATATAACTGTCTAGTACAGAGTACTACATTGTGTTATATTACATTTTTTAGTCCCAAATCAATTAACAGTACATATTTAATAATATGAAATAGGGAAAACACACTTTATTATTTTGTATTCAAAATTCTTAGCAAAAAAACAAAATTTCTCCAAAAAACAGTATTTTAAAATTATCTATCCAGTTTTATTTTCTGACAAGGTAAACTTGTAATCCTAGGTGTCCTTGGAAAAAGAACGCAAGATAAATGCTATTAACTAATTGAATGTAGCTGGATAATAGTTGTATTTTAATTAATGGACAGAGAAAAAATTCAGAATAAAAAAGATCCTTTATACATATATTAAATTTTGTAATTCCGGAAAATCAAACTAGGAAATTGCAAATTTATTACAATTATAGTATGGTTAAAAAAAACAGAAAACTACTGGATTAGCCGCAAGGTTACAGTACGAGTCAAAAAGTAAAATTACAAAACACAAAACACACACAACCAAAAACCCATGCGCTAAATATCCTCAGTTAGGTGCATTATGAAGTAGTGCTCTTGGAAAGAGAATTACAAGATCTACAGTCACACAGAAAAGTATACGTACGCCTCACAAATACTGCGTATAGGAAAAAATTGATTTTATTTAAAAAAAAGTGAATATACCAAAAAAATACATAAGAACACAAATATCGATTCCGTGGTTTAAATATATGTAAAATAGAATATTTTAACATTGTATAAATAACAAAATTGTATTCACAGAATATTCCTCCTTTCTTAATCTTATTATTAGCTCTCGCATTTCAATACAAATTTCCTTGGTTTTTGGACTCATTTTCATAAAAATATATTTTGTTTTATAGGCAACCGCACACTTCGCCAGTAGAAACACAAATGCAGCTTGCAGCTGCTTCTTATTCTATATATTTTTTTGTATATCATGCGAGAAAAGTTGCTACTTTCTTTGCATCGTACGTATTACTTATCTCTCCTACGACAGCGCCTCATGTATACAGGATAACAACTTGAACTACGAAAGCCTATTGATAGGGGAAGGGAGTGGGAGGTAAAATTAAATGTATCAATTTTAGTATTGTTAACTGTTTGTATGATAGGAATGTCAGTGGTTATGTCAATACTATGGCAAATTATAAAACCACTTTATAATTTGCACTTTTACATTAATTGTGTATTCCATTAGGATAAACTTCGATGGTTCGTTAAAGTAATTGACATAACCACTGACATTCCTGTCATATAAAAAGTTGACACTAGTAAAATGGATACATTTAATTTTAACTCCCATCACCCTCTCCTATCAATAGGCTTTCGTAGTTCCAGTTGTTAGCCTGTATAATACAAATGTAATTAATGGGACAATTGTAGTTTGTTTTGAACAAATGTGTCGTTGAACATATGAAGGAGTAGGATGTTTTGATTAGAAGCGTGTAGTTTGGCTTAGACTGCAAATTTAGGAACGATACGTATACTTTTCTGTGTGACTATATACCGGGTGTCCCATGACGTAACTGCCAAAACCTAAGGATGTGTTATTCAGACAATTTCAAGTCAAAAATGTCTAATGAACATGTGACCAAAACTTTGTCGTAACTGATGCCGCAGAAACTATTCGTGCTGATCCTGAGTCTATTAACAGAGCTACCTACTAGTGTTGGGCAGTCTAGTTCCTTTTGCGGACTCGTTCCGTTTCGTTCCATTTTATCAAAGGAACGAGTCCGTCGAACTCGTTCCTTTGGAACTAAATCATATATTAGTACATACATTCGCTGCTGTATACATTCATACATATCAATATCGTATCGTATCGGAACGTATCTCGAATGCCAACGGACAACATTCAATTAACGGAACGGAAATATCTCGGCTATTAAGAGAGATAGGACCGAAATCTCTTCGGTACAACACTCAGGGCGATGAGTACAATCTTTTCCACCCCTCGGCGATCGAAAATTCGACAAATGCCCGGCTAGAAATCTTTCGGTTTTTTTTAAACATCTCGGCCATTAAGCGAGTTTAGACCGAAATCAAAGGCGTCAATGTGCCTTGCTGGGAGTTTGCCCTCTCGTTTAGATTAATAAGACGAACCAACTTGCCCAGAGCGAAGCAGATTCATCAAACGGTTCTCGAGAAAATATCGATGAAAATTTAGCCCTATAAGGCGTTAATGTGCCATGCTGGGCGTTTGGCCTCTCGTTTAGATTAACAAGGTGAACCTACATGCCGAGGAGGAAGCAGATCCATCAAACGGTTATCGAGCTAGGTAATATTTAGATGATGAAAATGTTGTCCAGAAAAATTTATGAAAATGTAACGGTCACAGCGCTCAAACGAGTTAATGTGCCTTCCTGAGAGTTTGTCCTCTCGTTTAAATTAACAAGATGAACCAACTTGCCCAGAGCGAAGCAGATTCATTAAACGGTTCTCGAGAAAATATCGATGAAAATTTAGCCCTATAAGGCGTTAATGTGCCTTGCTGAGAGTTTGACCTCTCGTTTATATTAACAAGGTGAACCTACTTGCCAAGGAGAAAGCAGATCCATCAAACGATTATTGAGCTAGGTAATATTTATATGATGAAAATGTTGTCCAGAAAAATTTATAAAAATGTAACGGTCACAGCGCTCAAACGAGTTAATGTGCCTTCCTGGGAGTTTGTCCTCTCGTTTAGATTAACAAGGTGAACCTATTTGCCGATGAGGAAGCAGATCTATCAAACGGTTATCTTTTCGTTTTTTTGAAATATCTCGGCTACTAAGAGAGATAGGACCGAAATCTCTTCGGTAACCCACACAGAGGGCGATGAGTACAATCTTTTCCATCCCTCGGAGATCGAAAATTCGACAAATGTCCGGCTAGATTTTTGGAACGATATCGGTCCAAAACAGCGAACTCGTTCCGTTTAATTCCACGTGCGGAATAGTTCCTTTGAACCGAGTCCGGTCGGAACGACACAACACTACTACCTACCACTTCAATTCTAAGAAAAGCTAGACTATGTATACAACAATTAGGTGGGCATTTTTTTACAACTAAATCAATACAGCGACTTCTTTTTAAATTAACTATTGTTTGTATTAGTGGAGTTATCTAAAACTGCTTGTAAGTCAATTACGACAGAGTTTTGGTCACATGTTCATTAGACATTTTTGACTAGAAATTGCCTCAATAACACATCCTTAGGTTTTGGCAGTCATGTGATGGGACACCCTGTATATTACAGGAAAACTCATAAACTAAACTCATAACTTACCTATAAGATATATTTTTTAATTTGGAGAAAATAAAATGCTTACAGGAAAGATATATTTTTTCTATAAAGGTTTTCTTAAAACTCTCAATTTTGTTTTACGCCAAAGCGGAGTCGTTTTTAATGCCAATGTGAAAGAAAAAGTTTAAAAATAATTAGAGAACATAAGAATTGGACACGTCAACAAAGCCAGGCGATACAATAAAGTGATGAGGGTAGATTTGGCTTTTATCGAGCATGGACGGAATATTTATCACTCGATGAGGTTTTCTGCTCCAATAGAATGGTGCATCATACCACACCTCAAAAGAAACCTAAAAATGAATACAAAACAACAGTATTTCAATCGCGGATGGGTTTCAAGGTTTCTCGGCCAGTCTCAAAAGTATCTTGTTGGAACAACTCCTGAACAATATATATAAAATAATAAAATAGAATTTGGCATATATTAGGACAGTAAGAATCATTCCATTTAAAATAAGAAATATGTCCAAAATATAGACTACAGAGAATACCATTCTTTTTAGACAGCAGTGAACTGACTTATTATACCCAACTTTGAAGACGTAAATGTATTGTCAACTTAGTAGTTTTTATGTATTCTGGTTTGGTTACAATTTTTGTTAAACAGTCTATTACTTACAACATAAAGCATACAACTCAAAGTATTCCTCAGAATGCTACGGATGAAATTACTACTTTTGTTGGTAATTATTATTGTTATTGTCAAAGTTCACTTTGATCTTTATTTCTTTAAAAATTATGAAAATTTCAATGTTTATACCATCGATGCGATTTATGATTCAAAATCGTTAGAAGTTAAGCTATAAAATTGTAGGATGTTGTGGCAATAATCATTTTTGCTTTTATGTTTAAACGTAAAGAATTTCATAATTATTTTTGTCTTTTCTGTTCAATACCACACACAACCAATAATATTAAAATGTTATTAGTATCTCGAAGGACATGTGTTAAGTGAAATAGTATAATCAGCAGCGTGAAACATCGGGGATCATATTAGTTACTAAAACTTTTATATCCCGGTCATATATTCTATAACTGAAGTTTTTAGGATTCTTCTCTTTGATTTTATTAATAAGGCTGTGTATAATGATGTCCGAGTCATCTAGTCATCCGAAACGAATCGATACATGTATCACGATGTAGAACATGTCCTTATAGACAGAAAACTTCCGTCAACATCTCATGTAATGTTTCCATAATTAAAAATACAACCTTTTATATTTAGGAAATCTGTACAAGCGGCATTACAATAAGCCACAACAGAAAACCACCTTCCGCTACATTGCCGAAGTTTAACTAGTCTGGTGATTCTGGGTTGTTGGGAAACTATCCGTGATATTTTAGAGTATATTTAGGGAACTTGCTTCAACATAGATAAACTCTTTGCTTCTTGAGTCGCGTTAAATAGAATCGCGACCCCACTAAAACTTTTTGGTCCAATTTTTAGCTATTGCCTTTCTTTCAAATCCGGCCTATTCGACATGATATTATCCTACCATGAATCATCACTTTAAGTTTATTATCTGATAATAACTTTGGAACTAAATCATAAATTGCAAGCACTAAACATTAGATTTAACTTTTGATTACTTTTTTAATATTGCGGTGGTTAGCACGTAGCTAATAAAATAAAAAGGCGACGTGATTTAATACTTTATCTAATACAACGCTGCACACACATATACAGTTAAATGAATTTATAAAAAAGGTATATTCAAACTGTGTCTTATTTAACTTCCAGTTAGTCATTGTAAAATTTGTAGCAAGTTTTTATTTAATGAAATCGTAAACTTGAACGTGAACTGTTTTACTTTTGTTGCGTATAAACATTGTAATTATTTCTTGGGACCTTGGTGTGGTTACAGGCATTTTTATTGCAACTATAAATATTGTTTAATACCAGCTCCGTCGTTTCGCATGATCCTAAAAGATGAAAATTTATAGTCATGAAGGGGACCGCGTTTGTATAATCAGACTCCAGAAAATTCCCTACGTCTACATGTTGAGTTAAAGTTTAGGATGAATGTGTATTAACTATCGATCCGGCACAATGCCCTATATTCTAGGGAAACCTTTCAGGAGAATCAGCACAATTGGGCACATCGCCACCGTTGGGGTCACGGCGCTGTTAAACAGCCAAACACTTACGGTCCAGCAATATCCGTTTCGATTATATGGGTTAAATTCAATGTATGTGTAGTTAATTTCCTTACAGACGTCAACAAAAGAAAGATTTAGAGATTTATTAAGCAAAATCTAATCAATAGGATAAAGATTAGATCTGTTTTATGTTGTTTCCTATGTAAACTGTGAAAGAAGTTTTGAAAAATATCGTTGAGCATGCGTATATTTAGGAGTGATTGCGTTAACTTATGTAAATATTTAAATAATACCAAAAGGTACGATTTTTCTGAAGTAATCTTAATTATAGTCTAAATAGGGAAATGCCGTGACCACTCTAGGTAGTCTAAAGTTTTAATTTCTTATATTCAAATTGCTTAAGTAGACTGAAAAGAAAGTAAAAAATTATGTACATATGTATGTACATATGGTAGCTATATATATACTGTCCCAAGATTTCCGTTTTGTTTACTAGCTGCAAAAAAACATGTGAAAACTCCACTGTTCTCATGTCCAAGAACTACACAAAAACACATTGAAGGAGATATCATATTTACTGTTCATTGCAAAATGAGCAGCTCTAGTTGTTATTAACAATCTTTGTACGTTTGTATTAACCATTCTATTGTAATGATTATTTGAATCATTAATTTCTTTAAACACGGTAAATGTCTGACGAGGTTCTATATTAACACAAAGTAAAGAAAATGTACAACTCGCAAATTGGATAAAATAAGTTTTCTTAGAAAGAATGCATCCATTTCTTTTTTTTTCAAACTGCACGGGTGGGACGACTCCGAAAGGCAAACTCGACCATAAGAGAGACCACATTGTTCCCCCACATTGTCGTCACAGTGGAGAGTTTACTATGCCCATACGATGCATGCAATTCAGTGCATAGTGACCAGTTAAGATTTCTGTGATCCAGAGAGTTTGACAGTGTCTAACGCCGGCCAGCGCATTTCAGTGGGAGCAATGCCTAGCAGCGAGTTCGAATCTGACAAAGTCTTTGATGCTGCCATAAGAACTGCCACGCCTCGGTTCTGGACTTGTGAATAGTTGTTCCTTGGCGCCTCTAGCTAGTTTGTCAGCTATTACATTGTCTCTGATTCCAGAGTTGCTTGGCATCCTTCTCAGTGTGATGCTGTGATGTTCTGCCAGTTTTGCAAGCATCCTATGGCAGTTAAGTACCACCTCGGAATCAAACCTGACAGCCTGTAGTACTCTTAGGGCAACCTGGCTATCAGACAAAATTTCTACCGCTCCATTTACCTGCGGACAATTAAAAATGCCCCCTGCGCATGTCTGGATGGCAATTATTTCAGCTTGGAAGATGGAGGGGGAGCTCTCCAAGCTGATGGCCTCACCATCGGGCTCTCCATCTCTCCCGTGCCGTTCGGCGTTTTAGAAGCATCCACAAACCAGGGGAATGAACTCGATTTACGAACGAGAACTTTTGCGGTCTCTCTGCTGGAGATGTCTACATTGTATTCCTCACGGAAACTGAAGACAGACGAGATCTTATCCGCCCTTATGAACAGTGGTGCCGTCTGTTCGATGTAGGTGAACATGCTGGCGTGATCTCCCGTTTTACTGGAGAAACCCCTACATTTTGTTCTATAGACCCCATCCATCATTTTTGTCATTACTTGAAATACTTAAATGGACATCTTCCAGTTAGTCGAATCTTCTAATTCATTCATATCTAGCATCTAGGAAAAGCGTTTCTATTCAAAGGATCGTGAACACCATTTTCAAAATGATGCCTGTAGATTGTGTGTAGATGTGCACAGTATTCATACATGGCAACATTCTTAGCATATCGGTATGAATAAAAATAGAAACTAACAGACGCAGAGGGAAAGGAAAAGAAAACTAAAAAAGGGAATTAAGATACCTGATATCTCTACTCTTTTTGTATGATGAGGCCAGCTAACAATTAAATATAGGGACATTGCCCGTTTTTAATTGTTTGGATGACTTCTCATTAAGGAACTTATATACGAGTACGCCTAGGTGCATCAAGATATCTGTTATCTATCTAACAGATTTGATCATGTTCTGGAAGGTTCCTCATGACAGCCTATATTTTTAATACTATTGTTTATTCAATTCAACAATTCAAGAAAAAAATAGATAAACAACCTTCCAAAAGAATTTCTTGCTATGAGTTCCAAAGAGATAATGAAATTGAAGCCAACAGTCGGCTAAAAGGAAACGAAGAAGTTCGAGGACCATCACGAACTGATAGAAAACTCGAGTATAAAGGTCTAGTCATAAGAAGAACCGATAGGTATTTCTGAAATGAAAGCCTCTATTTAAGATGTCATATCTACAATTAATACTTGCTGTAGGTTTACTGTTGCTGGTGCCGCAAAAAGAAGTCTGGCAAAACTTTTACTGTTCACTAACACTAACATGCTGTCACAAAGACAATTGATTCAAAATAAGACGAAAACAAAGCAATTGAAATAGTAATTGTAATATAATCATCAATTTGTACGAAATTCTTGGCACACATACAATATAAGCACAAAAGTATTAATGCAGTACCTTGTATACCTAACAATAAAATTGTTGATTCTTCAAAGCATGTGTTTATACACAAATCTATTTTTATAGTATACGTATGCTAATACCTACCGTAAATTTATTTAAAAAAACTGGTTTATTTCACTATATCATAACTAGACATTGATCTCAATTTAAAATATTTATATATTTAAAGTTGTCAATTAACATTGGCCTCTCCTGTCATCGCATTCTAAAATTGGCTTCTCAACGTAGTAGATATTTTTCGTAAACTTAAAACTAATAAAATTTAGCGTTTTATATTCGCATATAGTGATATATTACGTAATTTGCAAATGTTAATAATTCGGCAAGAATAACAGTGAATATTGGTCTTGTAGTTAAAATAAGTAATACCTGTTGTCTAAAAGCAATTTAAGATACCTAATATTGCTGGGATTACTAATATATTGTTGATTACGGCTTCGCACGAGACTTTCCACGAAATGTATCACAATTAAATCTGTTACTGGTATCACGTTCAAAATAACTATGGCGCATTTAACACCAGTTACAAATTAAAATAAAATAATATCCCTGGAGTAAACACGTTACATTTTATGAATTTCAAGATTATCTGAACTTACTAGAATACTTTGTAAAATGCGAGGAGAGATTTTTATATAATCTGTCTAGCCATGAGGACTACTGACGGGAATGACTCAAACAATAAACGTTTAGTTACTACGGTCAATTTTTGAAAAAGATAAGCTGGAGTCTGTGTGTTCTTGATTTTCTGTTTAAATTTTAAGATAAAATAAGAGTTTTTGGTGACGTCGGCCGTGTAGACCTTACGTCTCCATTATGTGGTCCCATATACTGAAAAGGTTAGGCTTACCTGCTGTATAAGGTGACGAAGGTCTAAACTACTATCAACTAAACTTTGATTAAAACAATTGTGTTGGAATCACAGATCCATTAAAGATGATTGAAAATAGATATCTGAAAACAAGATCACAGGAAACAACAATTAGAATTGTTTGAAGTAAGGAAATTTCAGAAATTAAAAAGAACAGCTTTGACAATGTTACATGATACGGCAATGTATTTCTAATCTCACTATATAAGAACAAAAACTTGTCAGGCAAGAAGATTACCGGGACAATTTGATGAAAACTAAGTTTATCGCTATAGCTCTCCAGCGAGGCTTCGAGAGAGCAGTCTATCTGTTGAAACGTCTCCACTAACAGAAAAGATGCAAAAAAATAATGACAACTGTTCTTTAGGACCGCGAGAAGACTACCATACGAAGAATAACACCCGATTCTAATTAGTTAAATTTAAAGTGTAAATTTGTGTAACTTGTCTTTATTCAAAAGTAACTCACGGGCAGTTATAAGTATAAATAATATAAATTGAAAATTAAAGAAATCGGCCAAAAACATCCTGTGGCACCGAAAACTAAAAAAAAAAGAATTTAATACAAATGTTCCTTCTCCGAGCTGTCCTCATCGTAACTAATAATGTCTTTATTTTCACTTGCGAAAGTCACATATTTTATATCGCTGTCTTTAAGAACTTCCTCAATATCTTCTTCAATGATTAATTCTTCGATCTGTCCATGCCGTCTTGCCATATGTAAGATCTCTGCTGCCTTTTCATATCCTTCTCCTGCCTAAATACAACGAATCAAATCATCTTGAGTTCCATGCTTTAAATGATTTTTTTATGTGTGGTGGGTGCTTAATTTAATTATCATTGCAATAGACAGTTGCTTCTATGCATTCAAAATCCATTGTAATAGTAATACTTTTGCCGGTGCTTTTAGGTATCCTCCACGGGTGTATTCTTTTTGTTCAGATCCCGATATACAATTGTGATAGAACTCCATTATCTGTTATTTCAAAGGTTTGTTCCAAAAAATATCTGGTGCTTGAATATATTTGGTACATCAACGAGGAATAATCGCAATATCTGTTATTATATTGCTTTAACAAGGTAAGATCAAAATTTCATGTTTAGATCATCGGGATCTTTTTGAGCGAAAGTAATTCTAAGACGCAAAGATAAATGGTGTCTGACCGTAAATTTCTGTAACCAACCAGTACTGGCTTTAAAGTTTGCACGCGAATTATTTTCTAGCGTTACAAACAATTATCGCTCTTTTTATTGAATACTACGTCGTGATATCCTCATTTTCCTCTTTGTTCCAAAATCCAATCAAAAGCTGCTCTATCTAAAATATTTGAAATAGGTTTTTAGCCAGCTTTAAGTATTCTTTTCATAATCTTTCTTTTTCGTTTCTGTATTGCTTCTTTCATATGTTCAACTAAAAGTAATTAGTTGAGTACCTTTTTAGAAATTAACTATGTATAGAGAAATGAACATGTGCAAACCTATGGTATAGATATGCAGAAGAAGAAAAACTAAATAATAATTGTCATAGTTCTCCAGTTTTTACTGGTCCGTTTAACCAAAACATTGATGTGGTTACAGGTAGATTAATACTAACTAGATTTTCGACGCCATCTTAATCGAGGTAAAGATCAATTATATACAGTATACCAAAAATATCAAAAAATACGCACAAACCTTTTATAGTATTTTGGATTTCAAAATACTGCAGATCAAAAATGCATATTGTGTCTCCTTAACAACAACACTTTATTGTTGGCTATCATAAATCTTGTTACATTATGTATTATGAAAAACAAGATGACTAAACACTGAGTATAAAACGTGCATGTTACCGACTTTGTGTAATTTTTAGCTTTTGGCAGTATACACATACATACATACTCTGGATTTTATATCATATCGTTGCACTCGGTAAACGACTTCGTCCTTGCAAACGAGGTAATATAGAGACGTATCGCTGTTACAAATATGGCGGGGTTATTAGTCTCATTCATCTTGTTCAATCACTTTACATTTTCCTCGTACAATTCACGATTTAGTTAAACCTCGACGTGGCGTCTAAGTATCAAATAATTGTCAAGCAACATCAAATTTACTGTAAAATTTTTATTTCGTGATATAATATGCACTCCCGCGGTGAATATTATTATTCTGGCGTGCAAGGTAAAAGGAAAAGCATGCAAAAATAGTTTAATTTTCTCTAAAAATAAACATTATGCTATCGATTTTCTTAGCGAACCAAAACGTTCGAGATTGTTTTAAATGACAATGAAAGGTGAAAGTTGAACGTAAAGGTAACTCCTACATTTTCGTTTTACAGCTTTTGTTTTCTTGTTTTGTCTTATCACACCCAATTATGAATTGTAGAAATGCTAAAGTTGAAACGCTAAGCACCATAATTTATTTCTACTGGAGCAAAATAAAAGTACATAGTATCCTCTCTAATCCTTTGTAATTCTCAGTAATATGAATAACGGTAACAATAAGCGATGAAGTTTTTTTGTCAGGTACTCATTATAGAATGAGTTTTGAATAAACATTATACGATTTCAAGAATTATATTTCAAAATTTATTTTATTAAAATGGATGTTATTGGAAGAAAAAGATAAGAGTCAAATGAATACACTATAGGTTTTATTACGAGATAAATTCAGTTTATTTAACATGATGCATATAAACTTGCGTTTTCTTAGCATTTTCTTCTGATGTGTATCTAGTAGACCTCCTGTGTCCTCTGTCTCTTTGTGGGTCGGATTTCTTGTCCTTTTGTCCTCTTGTCACTTTGGCATCCAATGTCAGGTTCATCTTGCCTGAGAAGTTTGACATTTAAAATCGTTCGAGAAATATATATTGTCTCAAATTAGAATGTTTGCTGAGATGTGAACTAGAAATTCATCCTGGGGGTTAGTTTATACTATTTTGATGTTAGATAAATGATTATTCAGATGATTAGCTATTGTAGAACCACATGGAATGCCGAATCCTGACTCTGGGCAGAGGTCGATCTTGCGCGGTAACAAGGGGGATTGGTGTTCTGCGTTGCTTTTTCCAAAGTCGATCTTGCTACATTCTTCAGATATTCCTGAAGACTTGGAATATGCGCAGCTAAGCGTTACTGATTAAATAAGGCGCGCTGTACAACATCCCTAGCGTTTTGTTTTGGAGGATCTCAAGTTGGTTAGCATTTGTCTTTAAGATAGTCTGTCTAAATTACGTTTTCTAAAAAGTTTCGATCTTTATCATATTTTGTATATTTTCATTATTTGTTTTACTCAATCTATTGCTGTATTTATGCTTTCTCCAACTTTTTGAGGGTGACATAAAACATAAATGTTCTATTTAATAAAATGCAAATTGATTATGGCGTGACGTCATCATGAATGTTATAAAATTTAAATTGTTATTAAAATGTGCTCCTCATCGACCTCTATAGGTCTACCTGCTTGCATTTTAAAATTTGTATTTAGCTTGGCCGTAATTCTAGTGCATCATTTTAAGTGGCCCACCCTTGATATACAGGATGATTGGTGAGAATGGCCTATTAAAAGTATTATACAAACGGAACGAAGTTTTAAAACAAAATTTTGAAGTTGGATATGGTTGAATATGAACTACCATGTGAAAATATTTTTGAATAAATATCACTTCCGGTTAACCGGAAGGTATAGGAACACCTGATAGGGATTAAAAGAGAATCTTTTGTAAAATCAAAATATCAAATAAAATATATACACCTGTGTGCAAAATAATAGCAGTACAGTATATTATCGCTTGTTTTACAAATAGAAGATGAAAAACGATTTCTTTCGCCACAAATCGATCATTAACGACAAGAAGAGCTTAAATGTGGAGTATTTCTCTTGTGGTGAAAGTTTAATTAAATTTTTGTCACTAAATCCAACATTCCAAATTTGGTTTGATTATCTGCAGCGGTTCCAAAGTTATGAATTTTTTACTTTACGCGAGTCGCACGCGATTTTCGCCTCTATGCATCTCAGCCGATTTCTTCCGTCTGGCTGCAAATATAGATTTGAATAAATACATAAGTAAACGAAGAAAAACGAAAAATCAACTTAAAACTAAAACAGCACGATGAATTGATCACAATTCATGACAGAAATGCATAACCGGAAGAATTTACCAGGAATCTTCATTTAAAAGACGATAAATTTTTGACGATAGTACCTACTGTTAATCCTACTTTTTGACATTAACATTTGCCATTTCTTTTGAAATATGTGTTAAGAATTTTTTCGTTTTATCTGCCTTTTTACTCCCCAAGTGTTCGTAGACTAAACACATTTTTAGAATTTGGCACTTGGACAAGCGTTAGTATATACATTGTTGAAATTATTTAGCTCTACTGATTATTAAATAATGAACTCTGCATAAGTTTTTTTTAGTATATATTATGAAGTTATGATTGTCAATAATCAGACGTCAAATGTTAAAGAATTCACGATGATTGTAGATTAGATTAAATTTGAACTTGTTTCTATACCTGCTTTATATTAGAAAGAATCAGAAATGCCGAAAAAAAATTATATACAGCAAAAATTGCAGTTTCAAAGAAATAATTTATAATTCCTAATTGCTCTATTTCAGGATAATTCCAAACTACACTGCCTCGATTGATATCTGTCGTTTATCTTTCTCAACTACACATGGAAATTAGAATCAGTTGGTAAGTATTGTACATTAAAAAACAAACAAATAGCTTACACAATATAAACTGTAATAGTGTTGAGGTTAATTACACTTGCTGGTTTTTATCAGCAATTTAAACGGAATTCGCATTATAAGTTATTAAAGTATAGAATACGGTAGGTTTTGCATTACATTGTTTCAATGCTTTCCTGATTGAACCCTCACGATACGTTATATATGAATTATTATTATTATATCTCTTATGCAATGATTCATATACCATCGCAAATATCTTCTTTTTTATTTACTTCAATATGATGAGTTGCTCACACCCGAATATATTTTACGCATCCCCTAATGGAGTTAAAGTAATAGGGGGCTTGTCGAAAAACTGTGATTTAATTAGTAGCTACCCAGTTATTTCTTTTGTAGACGTATATACATACATACATACATACATACAAAATTTATTTCTTCAATTTATAAATAATTCTAATGTAAATTCATAAATAAATTAGTGTAAGAATACGGACTAATTAACCTCATCAATTTAATCTACTATTTCAATTTTGAACATTATCTTATTACAAATTCTGTAGTACATTTCTTGCGCATTATTCCACCGCAATTGAACAAGATTCTCAGACAATTTAGAAAAATATACAGGGAACTTCTCATGTAGTGTCTCCTGTTTGATAAGTGAAGCAGGGAAAAATATGCCTCTATCAAAGTAGTAAAGAATAACTATAATCTCTGCACATATACAAAAAAGATGGTTACAGTATTTTACATTAACTATAAAGCGATTTGTTTACTTTTGATTAGATATAGTATAAAATAGCGACTAGACAAAATATGTTTACAGGGAATTTAAAATGATTCTTTATTTATTAAATAGATACCATGAATCGTAAACAACGCCTGATAAGATTTAATTGTCCTTTATAAACTTGAATTATTTTATTAGAATGAATTTATGAATTATCCACAAATACCACAAGTAATGAATGCATGATGTAAGAACGTAAGAAGAATATTATTTCGAACAAAATGTGGTCTAGACTTGTACTGTACTTGTATCTGTATTGCAGTCTGTCGTAACTACACCATTGCCAAATGTATTGCGTAGTAGTATTTTTACATTATCGTCTATGTAGGGTGGAGCACCGTGTTGCATAAAAACAACGTTAATATGAAGATTCTGTCATGATGGTAGTACGAAGTCAATATTCAAAAACATCATTATTATTTTATCGTTACCGGCTTAATTTGACTTATTTGATGTTCCATTTTTTCATAATAATAAGGGCCTCTTAGAAAAGTTTACGTATAAAGCCGCATCAAACAATAACTTTGACATCGAGTAATTCTAGCTCAACAATCATGTTTGGATTCTTTTGTGCTCATATGCTAAATCATCGCATCCATCCAAAAAAATGTGTACAGACAACAGATAACATATTAGAAACATTAGCAACATGTCTCAACATGAACATGAATTTTACTAATTTAGAATTTTATGGTTCTTTTATAGACAGCATTGCTATTATTTCACATTTGTTGGTGTTTATAATGTTCTATTTTCCAGGAATGTTTTCTTTGGCAGTTGACAGCTTTGTTGGTGTATAAAAGGACTGGAAGTTGTATCTTTCTTTATATAGTAACAGTTGTTACAGATAACATTAAGGTTTTGTATTAAACCTTTGCGCTTTTAATAACCGGCTATAAAGTAATCGTGATGTATACATTATACGTATTCATTTAGGCAACGTTGCACATCATGTACAGTTATTGCTACCAAAATTACGAGAAAAGGAGGACTAAGATGAAAGCAGTGAGTGTATTAAGAAGCCAGTGGTGAATATGAGGAGACTATTCACAATTGTTCCATACCTCAAATATCAGACTGTAGCAGCAGCAGCAGCAAGAGCAAATATTTTTTATTAAAATAGTTCTGACAAATTTAATCCATTTTGTAGCATGAACAATTTTTGGACAAAATATATAGCAATTCATCATTGTACCTCGGGAAACATTGGTAACTAAAACCATTCCAGTGCAAATAAAACAAATGATGATTACATCAAATTCATTAATTTTATCAAGTGTAGAGCGTTAAACTGGCAATATTTCTTACGACTATATAAAAAAACTGTACAAACTCTAACTGTCGAAATAAAAAGCACTGATTCACTTTCTGGAGCTACACGATCAATCCGCTGCTTTGAAAAACAAGACAGAAAAAGATTTTATTAACTTAGCGTCGATGAAGCGCTTCAACATTTAAAGAAAACAAACTACCATGAACTACCTCGACTCTAGAAGCTTTATGAACTTTAATGGTATTCCAACCACCTGCTTTGTGAGCAAAAATCATTTCTCCATGTAAAGAAATAAATCTCTAAATTTAGATTGCAATTTAGATACACGAAAGATAACATGTGCAGACAATATGTTTTTTATGTATAAAACTCGCCCCTTGTATTCAATTGGCTGGCGCATGAGGGTCCAGAATAGAAGAAAGTATTCAAAGACTTTAGACGACAAATACTATTTAGGGACGCTGCTCTAATCCATAATGACATCTATGTATATCTAACCAAACTATTAACATGTGCAATTGCAAAATTTTGTTCTTGGACTGCAGTAGGAAACATCGACAACATAGTGCCTTTTATTAGTATTACCTAAGATTTTCGTCACCTTATCATAAATAGTATTTTGTGAAATTAAAGCATTATTCCCCAATGACTAAATCCCGCGAGTGTACAAGAGATAAAATTCTTTAACACTGGTGATTTATTGATACAGTCATATTTGCAATTGTAAAAAATTAAGGAAGCAAAGGAAGCAAATTAACGTAACAACCGTTTGTACATTTTACTTTTAGTTATACTAATAGAGTTTTTGCGGCCAACACCAGCTATAAACAGTCCACGATGATTCAATGTCAACATCTGTTGCTAGATTTGTAGTACTTAGTATTCATTACATTTATCAATTTACATTAGAATTAGAGTGTATATTCGTTTCCTCTTGTTTTTATTCCGTTTGCGCATATCTTTAATTCAGTAAATTTATACCTCTCTTTATTCTGTCTCATATTTTCAGCGTATTTTTGCAAAACATCGTTTTGTTTTCAATTACTGTCTATTGCTCTAGTGTGTTAAAAGATTACATTGTTGATCAGAAATCTTTATAAGGTTTATAGCCAATCAGGTCGAATTGTTTGTGTTGAGCTTAAAATTCAGTAGTTAGGAAGAAAAATCTGAAATATGTTAAAATCTGCATGCAGCATTGGATGCAATGTAAATATAACTTAGTATTAATGATGTGCTGAGTGGTGCTGGCAAGAAAGAGTATTCATTTTGGTGACATTGTGTGTGGTTAAACTTGCTATACAAACATCGGAAGAAACATGAAAGATGATTGATCTTAACTATTTCATTTGAGTAGAGTTATATATTAATATTCTCAGCACAAAAAACTACACACACTCTTACATTAAAAAGTGGCATTTGAACAAATAAAATTGACATATAAGCAAGCAATTTTCATAGAAACGTCCTAAAGGAATTATGCATTTTATGTCCACAAAATAATAAGAGAAGGGTTACACTCTATTCGAGACTCTATTAAATCTCTTAACGTAAAAGTTGATATAGAATATTTGCTATATTGATTTGCTTCTTTTTGATAATGGTATATTAGAACATTAAACTCTTCAACCCACTAAACACGAAAACTTTTAAGTAAACACCGACGCGTTTCGACAGTAACGCTGTCATTATCAAGGCGATAATAAAGTTTTATTATTGCCTTGATAATCGTCGGTTGATAAGCGTCGGTGTTTAGCTAAAAGTTTTTGGTATTTAGTGGGTTAAAGAGTTTAAGGTTCTACTTCTGCACCAAGAGATCTAGTGAAGAACTTCGCAATGGTATATTAATTTTGTTCAGCAGCTTATTTAAATTTGACCATATTAGAGAATACTTGTTGAAGTTATTGAAGTGTCAGTTTGTCCTTTTCCCCGTGTAAATGGTCCGGTATGATGATCCAAACAGAGTTCGAAAAATAACTTGGTTCTGTCTTCTAGCAAAATTCACTTAAGGTATCTTACTCCGCAGGATTAAAACTGATATTACTCTGCACACATATTAATTTAAAGATCTAATTAATTAGTGTTTATACTTCAGATTATGATCACTTATAAATCAAGTGCAGTCTCGTCATTAAATGTAAACGTTTTCCACCACTTTAATTTTCATAAAGGCCTGCAATGGACAATTTTTGCGCAAGTATAACTTATTTACGCATTACATAAAGGTGCCGCTATTATTTATTTTATAATATTATTATAATTTCCCGTTAAAATCAATGAAATAAAATCTAGCTGGGTTTTGAACTGAGCTAAGTACTTTCAACATAATACTAAGTGTAGGTATCTTTATTAAAACATATAACCTAAGTAATTAAAAATTAAACTTTTTTAAAAGATAATTTCTTTTAGGTTTTTAGGTTCCACTACCTGTAGTTAACAGCAAGGAATAATGCAACAAAGGGGTACAAATACGACCATGAATTTTGATTGCGAGGAGAAAACGTCGCCACCACAAGTTAGAGGACGTGTAAGTATTTTATTTCGTACGGTGACCAAGCTATTCTGTATTTTATTGCTGTTTTATTCTATTCATTGCGCAAAATTCTTAGTTTTATTATTCAATCGTAAATTTTATTTCTCAACGTTACGTGTTTACTATTTATCTTTAATTTTGTACCAAATTATGATTTAGTTTCACTGTAATACGACAAAGGGCATGTGCAGAATTTTCTGAGGAATGTGAAATGCCAAACGATATGATATAAATCTATTTGTATGTCTTAAATGTTTTCTTTTTATTTTCTGTGGTAAAAATAGAGGCAGAATCGATAAAATGAATCGGTTTTTCGTAGAAAGAATTTGTGAATGTGGCTTAAACACTGTTTACAACAAGATTTAAATATATTACTTTACATAAGTAAATAGGTGTTCTTTAAAGTTAGTGAAACTGTAGCAGAAACTAAATAAAATGCGTTTTCAATTATTCTTCAAGCCGTAGAAGGTTCTGAAAGTTTTTTAATACAGGGTAATTGGTGAGAATGGCCTATTAAAAGTATTATACAATCGGATCGGAATTTTAAAACAAAATTTTGCAGTTGGATATGGTTGAATATGAACTATCACGTAAAAATATTTTTGAATAAATATCACTTCTGGTTAAATGAGGAGTAAATGAGGCGAATGAAATTTTGCATACGCACAGCTGATATTATGTAGTTATACAGCATTCGAAGTTTTTTCTGTAACATTATACAGTGTGTTTAAAAACTTAGTTACTTATAAATAAGTTCAATCCGCGGAAAGTAGATTTTCTTAAATGGAAAGGTATATATTTTATTAGATATTATGATTCTACAAAATATTCTCTTTGAATCCGTATTAGGTGTTCCTATACCTAAAATGTAAGGTTAATAAGTTACAACGATTTAATTAACCTCCGTACTTAAAATGCTCAGATATGTCAATTTACAGAGGCAAGTGTGCTTAGCTCATTTGTTTTACATACTTACTTGCCACTTATTTTGACGTCTGTCATTTTGTTAATCGTATTTTCGAAAATTCTTCCCATTGATTTATAGGAATAAGGGATCCTTTGAGCAAATAACACCAGATGATTAGCAAGAATTATAGGAATACGTCTCCGAATATAGAATGCCTCAATAGAAATGGTTGCCATGTCGAATCATTTAGGTAACTTATTTATTTGTGTTATTATTATTGTTGTTCTTATAATTTTTCTACTGTATCTTTTATATTACCTTTTTTATTTTTTTAATTTTACCTAATTTGTTATTACTAATTATTTAGACCTTTGATGTAGATTTACTTTATGTTGATTATTCAAATACCAATTGTTGGGAGTATCTAGGAGAATTCTTAGATAATCTAAATTTTTTTCTGATATTGTTACACGTTGGGTTTTACTTTACCCTTTGGATTTTACTTTTATTTTAGATACACAAAAGAGTCTTCAATCAACTAATATTTCATTGAGTAAAAAAACGTTCAACAAAATATTTTCTTTTGGACACACTACTTCAACTGTTTTTTAAATATCTGCCTTCTTAAATAATTATAACTGTTATTATAACTTAACAGGTATTGTTCTTTCACCATTATTCTACGAACATATCGCTAAAACTTTTTATATCTTAAAAATTCTTAGAAATTTTTGCTGATCATTGCTTGCAAATGTTAGTATCTTTCACTAAACCTTTGATACGTTTATTTCACAATTTGATTACATTCACTTTACATAATAAATAAATTCATGATTACCTGATTTGGTCTATTTTCAATGCTAATCCATTCTAACACAATATACTGAGAAAAATGTATTGCACAGAAACGAAAATAATGTTATTACAGAGGTAAAATAAAAATTGTAAAAAAATACTAAGATAACAATATGTTTTGTAACAAATAAAATAATTTTTTGTTGTTGTAAAGTAAATACTCGCATTGTTTACCCTAATTATTGTACTGGTGCAGATCTATTTCCCACAGTGTACGCGAGAACAACTAACTAAAATGACAGACGTCAAAATAAGTGGCAAGTAAGTATGTAAAACAAATGAGCTAAGCACACTTGCTTCTGTAAATTGACATATTTCAGCATTTTAGGTACAGATGTTAATTACATTGTTATAACTTATTAACCTTACATTTTAGGTATAGGAACACCTAATACGGATTCAAAGAGAATATTTTGTAGAATCATAATATCTAATAAAATATATACCTTTCCATTTAAGAAAATCTACTTTCCGCGGATTGAACTTATTTATAAGTAACTAAGTTTTTAAACACCCTGTATAATGTTACAGAAAAAAACTTCGAATGCTGTATAACTACATAATATCAGCTGTGCGTATGCAAAATTTCATTCGCCTCATTTACTCCTACGTGAAGTAATATCACTATAAAGTAAGATCGGTATCTATCACTTTTTTTCTTTAATTGCGAATAACTCAGAAGGAATGGTATTTGGGTATAGGGTATGATACATGAAATATGTGTAAAATTCATCATAGAAGCTGAATTTGTAATTTATTTTATAGCATACTATTTAAAAAATCGAAGTTGATTTGATATTTATTCAAAAATATTTTCACGTGATAGTTCATATTCAACCATATCCAACTGCAAAATTTTGTTTTAAAATTCCGATCCGTTTGTATTATACTTTTAATAGGCCATTCTCACCAATCACCCTGTATATAAGATACATAACTGAACAGATTTTTTTTCAGTTTTTTACATTCTTCATTATACTTCCTAAATTGAATTTCGCAACGATAAATCTGTTTGCTAATAAATAATAAAGTTCTATGCAAATTTTAAAACACCACATGAAGAATAACAATGATTTTTAAACTAAATAATATTAAAAAGGTTTTCTGACTAAGTGCTCTTAAAATTGAAACATTCTTGTAACTTTAAGAGTGGTTTGAATATAAGATAAGGTTTAAATAAGAGGACAAACACGTTATAACATTTTAAAATTTTTATTTTACTTAATAGCTTAATGGCCAATAAATTTTCGATAAACGAATTTGCCAGAAATCCGTCTGTCAGAAAGAACCTGAGAAAGATTTGAGCGTCAATTGACATAAAATCTAATTATCCGGGAATTCAAATTGATTGGTTATTCAAAGCGTACACGGTTTCATTGATTCTAATTCTGGAACATCAGATGATTAAATCGTCACGTATAATGGTATGTCTTCTTGGCGAAAATTAACACTAGTACAAATTTCTTTATCCATCCATCTACCTCATTACAATTAAAGTGGTGTTTATATCGTGAAAAATCCTGGCAATGAATTTGTGTTAGTATTACGAATATTTAATTGGATAATGCATGAGCCTTGTTAATTTAAAAAAATCGGCATTTACTGTTGGCACCTATAAATTATATTGAACAGTAATGTTAAATGAAGCTCAGATTGGTTGTATGTTTTAATGGATAATACTACATTTTAGTATTTTGTTACTCCCCCTTTACCGTGTATTACTGCAGATACTCGTCTGTTTATACTATCAACAAGTTTTGCACATGTAGTGTTTGATATTTTTTGCCAATCTTCTTTGAGTTTAATTTCTAGCTCTGCTGCTGATTTTACATTGTGTTTCGCAAAAAAATTTTTTCAAGAGTGACCACGAGTGTTCGATAGGATTCAAATCCAGTGATTGTGGTGGCCAGTCTAAAAGTATAACATGGAGCATTGTCCCGTTAGAACAAAAACGTCGGTCGAACCTCTTTCAAAATAATATTGTAATGTTATTATACACCTATCCTCGGGTTTAACTCCATTTTTCATTTTACAGATGAGCATCTAGGTGTAGGTAATCTAAAAAACATACATAAAAAACATGTCTTCACATATGTACGAGTCGATGTCAGTTTTTGGCTCAGTAACCGTCTGACGTAGAAAGGAGGTGTTGGTCAACACAGACCTTATTATAAGTCCAGCCAACGCCAAGGACAGAAAGACGTTTAAGCCACCACAATATGTTCAATTGTATGTTTTAAAGTATTAATTAAGTATACACAAATACACATAAATATTGTAACAAAATTACACAATTAAATTCCACACACAAATGAAGGAAACCTGCCAGTTAGGGGCATTTTAAAGAAGAAAAGACCCTGTATACCACGATTTTTGACCGGACCTGTAGGAAATTAATCCAGCAACGACCGTTAAGAGGCCCGACTAGCGTTTGACAGTTGGCGATGGTGCCACAGTTAAATTTTTTCATAATATAATGTTTTTATAATTTATTTAAAACGTATTACCGTCATCACCGCCATGCCAAATGAAATAATATATGGAAATAAATTTAAAGCAAGTATTTCCAATATTAAGTTAAAACTTTCTACCATTATTCTATAAACAAATATGAACCTCATTATCGCGTTATTTTCTGAGAAAATTAACAAAATCTATGTTAGCTGATATTTATAGTTATCATTGAGCTAGTATACTAAGGAGATGCTATGAAGCATATTTACTGTATGTTCAAAACGGCGCACTGGGCGGGCCTAAGTGTAGCACCAATATGGCTGCCTCACCAGGTCCGGACTACAGAAAATTATAAGTATAATTTTAGGCCTCCACTTAACAGATGGCTTTATTTAAAATTAATTGTGTCATCCCACGCCTATTAGGCTCAAGGCCCATAAATGTCATAATTTGACAATAATAACGCTCAATATGTAATAGTTTATTTATGTACCTACATAGAAGGACACCAATTAAAATTTTCCAATTACGGCCCTGCACATTGTTGTGTACCCGTTTTAACCACGCGATGTCGTCTCCCTACCTATTCTATCTCAATAATAGTTATGTATACTTAAAATATCATAGTAGCATTTATGTGGCATTTATTCAATAATTGACAATGTCACTGTCTATTGGCACTATTTTTTCTGTAGTGAAAATTTAAGTTAACAGTAATGTTCCAAAATTGTGTCGGTCGTTTACGATCACTATCAAAGTGCTCGTCCTTCAAAGCGTCATACGCTACAGAAGCAGTACTTCAATGTGCTACATTCAAACTTCATAAGTTGGACCAAGGTCCGAAAAGTGAATTTGTATTTAAAAAAGATGAATCTCTAAAATGGCTCAATCAAATGCATGTTATAAGACGTATAGAAGTTACTGTAGCAAATCTCTATAAAGCAAAGTTGGTACGTGGTTTATGTCATCTATATCCGGGTCAAGAAGCTGTTGCCGTTGGAATAAAATCTCGAATGTATCCGAAGGACACCTCTATCACATCATACAGATGTCATGGTTGGAGTTACGTCAATGGGTGCTCACCTTTGGGAATAATAGCCGAACTTTTAGGTAAACAAACTGGATGTGCCAAAGGAAAAGGTGGATCTATGCACTTGTACCATGATAATTTTTATGGTGGAAATGGTATTGTTGCAGCGCAAGTTCCGCTAGGAACAGGGTTAGCACTTAAACATAAGTACATGGATGATGAAGGGTGTTGTGTTATTTGCTATGGCGATGGTGCTTCAAATCAAGGCCAGGTTTTCGAAGCTTTCAATATGGCGAAACTACTTAACTTGCCGGCATTATATGTGATTGAAAATAACCGATATGGTATGGGAACCTCCGATGTACGTTCATCATGTAATACAAGTTACTATCAGAGAGGCGATGTTATACCGGGTATTTGGACAGACGGAATGGATATCGTATCAGTGCAAGCGGCTGCAGAATTTGCAAGGCAACATATAAAGGAAGGGAAAGGACCTATTCTCTTGGAAACTTACACGTACAGATACCATGGGCATTCTACGTCAGATTTAGATACTTATCGATCTCGAGACGAAATAAGGAATGTTAGAGAAACTATAGATCCGATTGATATGTTCAAAAAGAAACTGTTAGAAGCAGCTTTAATAACCGAAGAGGAAGCAATAAAAGTAGAAGACGAAGCAAAGGTAGAAGTAAAGAGCGCTGTGGATAAAGCATTGAGAGATCAAGAAATTTCTTTAGAAGAAATAGGAACTGATATATATGCTCAAAACTTTGAAGAAAATATTAGAGAAGTTTTATTTGATTCTCCAGAATACAAAATCCGTAAAGTTGCTGTACGCATGAAATAACTTGTATTCTATAAATGATATGTGATAAATGTTTAAATTCTCAAAGTAATTGTTTTAGTAAACAGTCGAAACATAAACAAACACTCGTTTTAATACGCAAAATTTGAGTATTATATTCATAATATTAGTTATAAAATTTTGTTCATAATAGTACATTTAGCAATAATGTATGTAGTTAATTAAAAAGCACAGCAGTTACGGAACGATAATTAAATTGAATTGTTAAATAACGTGATAATTGATTTTGTCATTCTCAGATTTGCTCGTCACTTTATTTCCGTTTAATTTATCTCCGGTTTTGTACAGTCTTTTTTATCTGATTTGTGTATATTTTACATTTACATGCGGATATAAGAGAATATGTACTCAAAAAGAAAATATTACCTATAAGCCGACTGCAGATAATTTAGTGCGAGAAGAAAATTGCACAATGGCCAAAGATGCATATTGGGGATAACATTCGGGTCAAATAACTTTTTCTCGTGTGTATTTTTTGATTTTCTGCATAATAGTGAATACGTCAATCAGTGAAAGTCGATTTTCCAATGGATTGGTAGAAAACGTAAGTGGTGCTAATTTTTCAAACCGAGCCAAATACCAAACGGATAGTTATAGGTCTATATTTATCTTATCGCACTAGTCAAAGTGCATAAAAAAATTAACCGGTATTTTAAACACAAAGTATCAGTCGGATATGGGTTTTACGCTAACAGATTTATCACAGTAAATTTAAGAAAATATATGTATTAATACACAAAAAATATTAATACTGCTATCGATATAATGCAAATGGTAAATGCAGTGTACACTGACTAACAAAGCTTTTGATGAAATAAGTTTTACTTTTTGAACTTAGATTGCATGGCAACTTACATCGTTGGTTTACTTCCTGTATATTATTGGCCACGAATTATTTATTGATCATTTGAAATCAAGTTCATAATCCCTCAAGATACTCATTTGGGAAGTCTATTACAGACAACAGTGGCATTCACTGTTTTTGAATTTTGTAAACTTGCCGCTATTGTATCAGTGAAAAACTTGTATTAAATTTGTTCAAATACCACTACGTATTACAAGAAACAACCTTATCATATTTTTCTTCTTTACAACTTGTCTAGTACGGTCATCACCAAACTGGCTTCAATCAAATACCTTGCTCTATACAGTTATGAATACATAGTAACTTAATATTCGACAATTAACTAAATATTTCGTAAGTACCAAATCAACTTGCCATAACTATCATGCCTATTTTTGTCTTATATTAAACTTACAACGTATCGAAACCATTTAGACGCGTTTTGTAGGATTCATCAGATCATCGGCTCTATGCATAGTACGAAGTGTGATGTATTCACTTCTACCGTTGCAAAATAATAAACTTCCGTGGAATCTCAAAACCGGATGAACGCTAACCCACTTAATAATTACTGATCTGCAAATTTTCACTTCAATTTTACCTAAAAACTTGTGGAATACATCTAGAAAAGGGGATCCTGAAACTGTTTGTAGCAATAAAATTGTAAAACCATCGTAATGGCCACCTCCTTGTACTTCTCTTACATAATTCTTTCACTTTTTATCTACAACGTCAACACCACTTTTTGTTTTGTCAAAACTTTTAGTAGCTTGATCGTATTTTCCTCAATAAATCTTTCATGTTGATGGTACAGTAAATGGCAGTTGAATAACAAATTTCCTAGATTTTATAATACAGAAACATTTCTTCAGTAAACAAAAAAAACACGCCGTACAAAGTTTTCATGTCTGCTACTTGCTTTAGAATATGTTTAACTTTCATATAGTGCTAACTAAAGCGAAGTTTTTGCTGAGCAATTCTTGTGTCAAAGCAGTTTCTGTAAAGAAGTTGTCAGACGTAATATTACGTCTAATCCCCCCCCCCCCCCTCCTCCAATCTTCACAACTCTTGGCTCTTGATTTTACTCACATTCCCTACTTTTCCCAAATAGACTTCAAAGTTGCGACAGAAAAGTGTTTATATATCGCAAAGGGTTCAAATTTTTATCCCCTGTTTACCGGGTTTGTTAATTATGTACACTCGAAAAGAACACAACCCTCTAAAGATTACTAGTTGTTCATCTATGGACCTCTAAGCTGAAGGCTGTGCAAATCTGCAAATCTGAGCCTAAATATAAGCAAACTCACGAATGGGAGGCAATATATCATTTTTGTCGAACCTAATATGTTTCAGAATAAACAAAAATCTGTTTCTACTCATTGCCCGACAAATAGGTCTGTTCAATGATTGGTTTTTCGTGATTTCTATGGCATGGACATCAACTGGTGTCATCTTGTTCAGATTTTCTGCATTTCTTTGTTCATGATTGTAGGCATCTACAAATTCTCTGGCTCATTTTGTACACTTTACAATAAGATCTACAATATTATCACATGTAAATGGTGTAAAGGAATCCAATATAGAAGTAACATGTTGTTCTGACTCGTTTTCAATTTTATTGTCATTAAATTTACTGATGCTTTGTAAGGTGATCTTAACAACAACGATGTGTTCAGCTTCTTTAGTATTCGCTTACAACAATACTGTCCTCAGTTTCTGACTCATAGTTTTCATCATCTGAACCGTTAATAACCGCTCCGAAGCGAAAGGTATCATCATATCCCACGTTTTCTTGATGAAGACAATTTTGAAATGATGCAATCTACATCGATCTACACAGCTTTGCTTTACACTGCTGCGTGCGCCGCAAAAAGAAGTTCTTATACATAGACATCCAAAACGGGTCTCTGATAATAAAACTTAAATACATAATTGCAAATAACATTGTTGTAGATGTGTTTGTCATACGATACATGAAAAATTAATTATCAATAAATGGTACAATACACAAGAGGAAATGGCGCAGAAAAGACTATGTCTAAATGTGACATATTTTTGGGTGGTGAATACCAAGTTCTCGGACGGGGACATTAAAAAAGGTAAAAATGACTATGAAAAGTAACGAATCAAATAATAAAAGTAATTGCATGGGAGCGCGATGGAGAAGCATGTATAGACTGTTACTTTACCTTTGACTCCAATTCAATTATGAACTCAGGCAGAGTATAAAGAGTATAAAAGATACAAATATTATAAAAATATATTGTATTATTTCCGACTATATTGTGGCATATTTTACATTCTAAAAATGCCTGGATTACTACGCCAAAAGCTTCATGCTAAAACTTCCTGCTTTCTTTTTTCTTTTTTAATTAACTTGTATTCATTAGGTGTTTATTAGGTATTTGTTAATTTCTCTAAACTACGTAAACCGTTGTGTAATAAAATAATTATGAGATGTTTATTTTATGGGCATTGTAATAATAAGTAATCGACTCCTTAAAAACACGAAGTAGAGTTAGTCACACCTATTTTGGATTTGAAAAGGGAAATAATGAATTTTGTGTGCTTTACTTACTAATACATAGTTATAAAGAGCAATGTAATCAGTGTAATGATTTGTTTCATTTCTTAAAAGTTTTTATTTCGTTTTGCACTGTCATTTTTAATTAAAAGAGTGGCTTATTCGCAGTTTATGAAGCATACACAGAGAAATATGCTGATTTCTGTAAGAAACCGTGTCGATATACGTATGTACCATCTTTGGCAATTTAAATGCGATTTTTTTTATCGGGGAATGTTGATTTTGTAAATAAAGGCTTTGCTTTAAAGTAAATTTAATTACTCTAAAGAAGTTCATCAAAGCAGTACTCTCTTTTAGAGAAATTAAATTTGCTTCAAAGTATAGCCTTTGTTTAGTAAATGAAAATTCCTCGCTAAAAAATTCGCATTTAATTTGCCAAAAATGGTACTGCGCTATTTTGACGAAGTAACACAATTGTGCATGTAGAAGTTACAATTGTTAAAATCTCTATTGATGTGGTAATTTGTAAGGAAAACCGTGAATATAATTTTTGTAACAATAGTTCTTGCTTAACGTACAGAAAGTAATAAAATTAGAAAAAGGCAAATAACAGCAATCTATAATATATAATTTTCCAAAATCTATCGAATATAATAATCACTAATAGTTTATATTTCTTTATATTATAGAACAATACAAAATCGAAAGTATTGGTACGAAGTCATGCAATGCGCGAAGAAGCATCACCACCGCGGGAGCCAACGCCAACGTCTCAACATTCCCCGCGCTTCAAGGGTGGCACCGGCTTGACATTTTCTTCTTCGCGGAACCACTCGCCAATCAGCCCATATGTGGTCGTAAGTCCATCCATCAGCAGAAATGGTTCGCCGTCTCGATCGTCTGCAAACCTCTGCATTTCGCCAACTGCCACACTCACCCCATCACCGACTCTAAAACATTCACCACGAACTCTGTCACCGCACAGCGATTGTACCATTCTTCAATCCGAATTTATAGAAGTAGACGGAGGAAGTCCGAAAATGTTGTGTAACGTGTCGAAGACTAACGGTAGGCGGGAAGATTTAAGAGTGTACAGGACGGATGTAATAGTGGAAGAGGATTCTAGTCAGCGCAATTGCAACGGTAAAAAGAACGAGTGCAACTGTGTCAGTCAAAATTGTAACAGGTGCTTGAAAAGTCAAGATAGGAATTTTAACAATAACTTAAGTAGTAACATTAATAATAACGTAGTGTGCAGTCAAAATACCCTGACTGTGAATAGGGCGAATTTGCGAGGCAAGCTGAAACAACAGAGTTCGTCCCAAGGCAGTTTCGAAGGTAGTCTGTGCAATTCTCCTTGTTTAAGCAGAGGTAAGTTAATAACACATATTTTAATAAACTATGCTGCTGTACACCAGACAAAATACATGCCAAGGCGCAAGACAGCTCCTATATAACACAACACTGTAAGACTTATGTACATATAATGCTCCTTTTTTATCCTGTGTACTGCTACAAACTGCACATCTGCATTTTGCTACTTGAAGGTTAAGATCTATGTGAGTAAACTCAAAATATTTTAGTCTCTGCAAACAAACATTTGCATTTACATTTACATTTTTATATTTAAAAACAATCATTCTGGATAAATTGTTCTGCTTATTTTCTAATATTGAATTCTCCTTTCGAATGAACAATGAACAAAGCAGAAAAACAACGTCAATCTACCTGAACTAGCACGAGCTGCACACGCGCATCTTTGGTGTGCATTAACCTGACGACTTTGTACAGGATCCATAAGCTTCGGAACTCATGTTTGCAGAAGGTTCAGAACTTCCTACATTGCATAAGATGGGTTGGTTGACGAGGGGTGAAAATAATAACTTAATTTCACCTGTTTTGTTGGTCGTATTATCTGGACTAGATCTCCAGCTTATCTTTATTAACCGGCTAACACTCGTGTTGCACTTATCAGTGATTTTTTAAATAAGGATTTCCTATGTTATGCCGCTTACGATATGTAATCGGCTACCCTGTGAACTCAGATCCTCCTCGCTTCCCCTCTCTTGGCAGGAAGCTGAGACTAGCTTTACTCTCGTTTTAATTATGATTAAGTTATGGTTGATGTTGATAAGTTGGTCTATCATCGCCTTGCTGATATTTGACGTAAAGTGGTAGAACGCCTTCGACCGAACTTCTCTCATCTAATTATGTCGTACTATATTCATCTTTTGTGTAATTTTGATTCTGTTTTATTTTTTTTATTTTTATGAACACTTCCGTAACTGCAGTAGATAGTCTGTTGTATGGGGAACTTGTTAAGATTTCAGATTTTTTGTATCAATAAATCTCACAACTTTTTGTTCAGGTTTTTTTTTCACTTGCTTTTATTAAATTTATGGGGAATTTTGTTCGCTTCTACATATTCAAAAGCATGTTTTCTGAAATGAATTAAATTTATACCGTAAAATAGTCTTTGTAGCACTAATACATGTTTTTTTAATTCTTTTTTACATTCAATTATTTTATGGTCAAATTATAAGTTATGTTGCAAAAGATCACCTGGTAGGGACTGAAATGATAGCAACTGTAATAGGCATGAATAGAATAATAAATATTTTGTAGAAACCTTATATCAGCAAGGTCCTGAACGCGAACTTGTTTCTTCTTACAAATTTGTATAACATAGGTACGCACAGTAAACTGCCTGGATTTGATATACTGACAACCTTCACTTTACATGAGCTACACTCTACCAGGCATTATAAAAATGTATAAATGTGACATCAACTGTTAACAAAGTAGCATCATCCATTTATGTTTTCTCGTCACCTAAAAATGTAATTTAACACGATTTGCTTCAACTACCAGTTACTAATAAAGGTAGTTTTCTTAATAAAAATTGGATACTGTATAATGTTTATAACGCCGTATATAATTTATCTCGAATTACCACGAAAATAGAGGATAGATAAATGTAGCTAATTAGCAAACGAAATCGTAGGAAAACTATCAAAAGTAGCGGCAGAATTCAATTGCGGAGCGCAACGCAGAATTTCAGTTAGTACGGTAAAACGTCGTAAACGAGGGTAGCTTGTACGGATGAGTAGCTGTTCGTAAACCATTTTTGCGCCGGGGTAATCGACTGAAAAAGATAGAAGAGAGCACGCCAGCATCGTGACTGGACAGTAGTACAGTCGAAGAATGTTCCGTTGATCGACGAATCAACGTTTGGGAACTCGACCAACATCGAATTTTCGTTCCAGGGTACTGGAAATTTGCAAAATATTGATGAAAGGATGCATTAGGGAAATTATTGTACAATTATCGACAAAACGTCACGTTGCGCACGATAATAATCCTAAACTTACTGCCACAGTATGCAGGGAGTATTTTGCATAGAAAAGAACTAAAAATATTTTGGACTTTTGACTTGAATCTGTACCTTAATTTCATTGAATTCGTGTGAGACAACGTTGGGTTGAAAGGTGACAAAAACTGGTCACATTTGGAAGCAACACCAGTATTATGAACTATAAAATAATATGGAATGTTCCAAAAGAAATTCTAAACTTTTTATGCAGAAAATATCGATATCTTATTACTTTCATATAGCAAATAATATGTTTTTAGTTCTAGTGCATAGTACGTTTAAAATTAGTGGCAATGTGTATTTACTAGTGCTGCGAATCGTAATCGGTTTTATACCAAACCGCTTTTGTGTTAAGCGATTAACCGCCATCAAACGGAAATCGTAATCAAAAAATCGGTTTTGAAATCGGTTTTAAAATCGGTTTCAAATCGATGATCTTTTTTTGAATCCGCTCTGTATGGCTTTGCAATTGTTTTATTAATATTTATAATACATTCACGATGATGTCTAGATAGAGAATGTAATGCGTTTTGTAAAAAAATACTCAAAATATAATGCTTTCATTCATTTGTGCTTGTTATGCAAAATATATTCGTTGAGATACTAAACAGCCAACACCTGTTATTTATCTATACCTCATAAAGCATGTTGTGGTTAACGTGGATGAAAAAATAAATAGCGGTAATATGAATTAATGAAATTTAATAAAACAAGTAAAAATCAGTATCCTAACGTATATACTATAAAAAAAGACAATGTTGCTGCAACTTCTTTCCGCTCGAAAAAAATATTTATATTGCGGAATCAATGTTATTGTTAAACTGGATTTATGTTTGACGATTTGTCGCCATCAAAACAGAAATTCTAATCGAAAAACTTAGTGTACCCATTTAAAAAACACATTTTGAAGCCAATTTCAAAATCGATTTTAAACCAGTTTTGAACCGTTTTTTAAAGTCGGTATAAAAAATCGATTTAAAAAATCGATTTTAAAGACCGGTTTCGACTCAACACGATTAATCGATTTGAATGAAACCGGTTTGAGGAAAAGTCGGTTAATCGATTTGTAATATTTGGCGATTTCCGCAGCACTAGTATTTACTTCCGTATAGTTAAATGTCAGAGCTTAAGAATTATTTTTTGGAAAAGGTACTAATTTTGATTCTCTAGAATCGATTATGTTATGGCAAGTAGAATGAATAAATAAAAACAAAAGAAGAAATTGTGTAATAATGATCTAAAACGTGTAACTTGTATTATAAGGCAACCGATAAATGTGAACAAAAAGCTAATACGCCACTAATGTAAATTTTCATACACAGACTATTTTTTAATAAGACTGACTCAAAAGGAAACGTCATCTTTTTAAGACACTTTGACGTTTCTGCTTATACACGGTGGGTTTTGTCAATTATCCACATTCACCATTATTAGATTTCAGAAATCTTTGTTATTAAATCTAAATTGCAACATTTCTAGGTATTTAATGTCAGAAACTTTAAATAATCACGGCTTGTGACAGCTGCAGCTTCACTTCACGATGTTATTTGTAGTGAAAATGCCAGTTACAACTACTAATTACTGTGGTAGTTGCCTCTGCCTAAATGTATGTCCGGGTTTGTATATTTTAGTACATACTCGATGTTTTGCTGACTATGTTTTTCGGTGTACATTATTATTTATAATTTAGTATATTAATCCAACATAAATAAGCACACATTGAAAGCGAAAGTGATAATAAGATCGTGTTCACAAGTTAAATTCCACATGACGGAGTTGTTACCAATAAATGAACAAAAATCAATTATACATGATTTGAATAGGAATCTATGAATTAGAAAAAATGACAAACAACGCTAGCTTATTCCAATATATATTGCTCTCGTCTAAATAACAAGATAGTTTTGAAACAGTCTGTACAATGTGCGTTTCAAAGGTAATATCTTCTTCTGAAGGTAGCGGCAGCAAGTCAGTATTCTCCTATCAAAATCTGTGACAAGTACAGCGAGCGTAGTTTTGATATATCTTTCTCCTGGGAAAGACATTATTCATGAAACATACAATGCGATGCAAGATAAAAAGTACAAATTTTGAGCACAATAAGTTTATCTAAATCTATTTCTTACAAATTCAAGTTTATCAAAAATCATAGTAATTAAATTTAAAGAATATCACGCTTAATAATAAAAGAATTGTTAATTTTGTTCTACATTTTCAAAAACTCTGTAGAATACTTTCACATAAATATAGAATGTATTCATGAGAAGATTTGTTCCATTCCTGCATAATAGAATATCTTAAATCTTTGACTACGTCAAGCTACCAATTGCCGTATACAATATGTGCCATGAATCGCCAAACATTGTCTATAATATTAAGATCCACGAATCTTGCAGGCTGTGGCAATATTTCAGTATTATTAAATATGCAAAGTAAAACTTTCCAGTTAGTTGCTTCGCACATGTCGCCATATCTCCTTAGCTAACTAAACATATTGTGTACTGTTTTAGTGACCAAACAAATAAAATTGGTTATTGTATTTGTCGCGAAAGTAATAATCTTTTACTTTTATAACCATCCGGATACGATTTCTAACCAAATCGAATTTTTCGTTCATATGCGTAATGATTAATTACGGTTTTCTTTATAGATTGAGTCTTTTAATGTGAAAACACTTTTACTGCCGCTTATTTTGTATGGAGATTTGCATTAATGCGTAAAACTGAACGTGTTTTAGCAAAATCTATATTTGATACACGATCGCAAGATATAAATTTTAGTTCAATGATTCGAAATTCTTATAATGGCGATCTTGCAAATATGTCTGTTTTTGAACTTCTAATCTCTCTAAATATGCTTTTAAAGTCTATGTTTCAACAGAGGGAAGCTAAAAATATTCCATTTGTAGTCATTTTCAGCAAACAGGTGGCTAATTATATCGTCAACTTTTTCCCCACTTTCCAGTGAAAAATAACATTTACTTTTGTGCAATTTCCTGTTACTGGGAAATTGATGACCACTTGTTTCAGCCAGCCCATTTAAATTATTCCTGAAAAGAAGATTTAATGGGCAATGCAGCAAATGCTCTTGCACGACACTCCTTCGATTTCCAATAAATTTAATATATATTTGAACAGAAAGTACAGAATGTCTAAGCAGAGATGGTGGCGGATATTAATTGAAACTAATTTCAGTTACTCGGTATTTGTTCTAGTTTTATCTAGTAATATACTGAAATAAAAACATTTTTGTAAAATTTATTATACAATTTTAATATAATCCTCTGATTACAATATATTTTGAATACTTAAGTGATGCTTAGCAAGTATTAATCGCAGAAAAACATTTTCTGACTACAACTTCTTCGATCTTCACTTGTTAAATTATCGCGCCATCTCTGTTTTAGTTAGTTAGTAGGCGTAGTTGCTATCACGAGTCTAATGCATTTCAATGATATACACATTACGTTATATAACGAAGTATGCATATATACATTAATATTGATGTATTTGTACTTCACAATCTTAATTATAAATACTGCACAACTTTTTTTGTAACTACTAACTGTGAATGATTTTTTGATTACAGACAACAGTTCAGAGCAATATTTTACTGACACTACAGGTGTTGATCTTGAACGGTTCATACCTGAAACATTGAATAAAAACGCTAAGGATCGTGCACTAATGTTACGTATTGAACAGGAACTAGTCAGTCTTGCCAAAGATGATAGGTAATTACTTCACTT
>CM043016.1:165071710-165237404 GCA_023690525.1 Holotrichia oblita
GCCTGTTTAAATCATTTTGTACATTACCTACAAGTTTCGTTTCCATAGCGGATGAATCAATGTTGGGCATAATTACCTAACAAAAAATACATAAATTTTGAAAAACTGTAAATAAATCTCCAAAAATCTATAAAATTATTAATATCTTAAAATATGCAAAAATACTTAAAGTGAGTCCTTTTTTGTACTGTTTAAACATTTTGAAATGTTGGGAATGGACAACAAACAAAAAATTCTTTACTTTATCAGCAAGGTTAGCACGTTACGTGTTCAACTTCAACGTACAATTTACCTATTCTTAGCATCATGTCTTACACAAATTAATAGCTGATGCGATGGCACGCGATTAACTCCTACTCGTTTTCCACTATCTCTTTTTTTTCATTACTCAGTGGTTTATTTTTAAAAAAGCGTAATTTTCGGAAGGACGCTTATCATGGTGATGTGATTAAGATGAAATTAAACATTTTAAAATAATTTTGTGGCATTAAAGTCTAAAAAAGAATTGGGTGTTAGCGAGGAAGTTAAGAATGGATTAATACCACCACGAACGCCTCTAATTTGTTTGCAATTAATGTTTTAACCATCCAAGACGGCTAGTATTACACGAATTGACCTTCCATGTGAGATATTATAACAATATCTTTCTATTTTTTGAAGTATATTTACAACGAATAATAATTTTTATTTAGTGTTAGGGTTTCCAAAAATATCTATGTAGATATTTTTAAAAATTGACAGTGAACTATAAAATACATTGTTCAAAACAAGTAAAGATATACATTTCGTTCATAAAGTACTTAATGCATTCATATTGTCGACATTTTTAAAAAATAGAATATCACATATTTTTTATTATCACACTTCTTCCACTTGTTTAAAGTTGATTCTTCATGGGAATATGAATAAATTTCTCTTTCATCTATAAAGTGACGTAAACATTAATTTTTAGCTAAACCAACCACTTTGATTGAAATTCCTGAGATTGGTCGATTTTTTACCTGAAGTTAGTGAGTATATCTACCCGCATACACACTCGGTGATCAGTGAGTCGGCGAAGAGGCGCAAGTTTCAGTGCAGTGCGGAGAACAACGTGAAGGCCTTAATCCTTATGACAACGTAATGGATCTTTCAACACACCTTCATAAATTTGTCTTAGTATGAGAAAATCTGAATCCTTGTCAATAATACTTTCAAATAACACAACCACAATTTTTTATCTTTCAATTCTGCTTTAATTCTTCTTTCAGTATAGTGACGAGCAGATGGCAACGTTTCTTATCGATGTTCGACTTGGTAATGTATACCTATATCAACTTCGTATTCTAAATCCGGCATACTCGCTATTACGCGTTCTAGTTTCTTCGAAACACGCCCTTTTCGAAATGTGCCTAAATGCGACATTTTGTAGTATGTGTGTACTGATAAGCACTCACAACGACCAGTGGAATATTACTGAATAAGTGTGCTTTGATACGGTCTAGTGATCAGCTAGTAATTGCAATTGTAAAGACTTTGGTATCCAAGATTTTTGTATTTGAACATGTAAACGTGAAAATACCCCATACCTTCTAAAATGTTAAGAGATGAATGTATTCCAAGCACTTAATTCATTGTCAACTGGACCTTGGACAACAATTTAAACATTTATTTTTAATTGTTATTTTTATTTCTTGACCCTGTATATACGATTATTACGTGAAAACATAGTAAGTGAAAATAAAACATTGGCTTGTTTCCAAAATTTTCATCAAAGTTGCTTGTTTAACTAAAAATGAATGTATGTACGTCTTACGTTATAACAAAATCGTGTTTATTTGTCCAACCGGTGTAAACAATTTTTACATTTTTTAAATCATCCCAGCGAAGGAAAAGATATACCTTGATGTATATAGAGTACTTCGTTTTAAAAAAATGTTGATGACATCATCACTCAAGACACAAGATTTAGTTTGTATGTTAAACTATTATAGAAAAATACACGTTTACATGTTGTTTGATTTTAGTTTTGATTGGCGATAATGGACTTCATAGTTTCAATCCTTTAGTCGGATCGCTAAATCGTATAAAGAACATGCCGCATAGGAATTTATGGTAAATTATTGTTCAAGGAGCATAAAATACTGCAAAAACTGAGCGGCCTGAGGACATGAACACTGTTAAGCCGCTATGTTTGATTTTTCTTGTAACTTAAACAAAATATGTCAACCATATCAGTTGTAGCCTATTAGTACAATAGTCAACTGGTAATGTAAGGCCTTAACAAGCAAGGACATGCATCCGTTTAGGAATGATTTAGATTCGTTTTCGGGAATTATCATATCTCCTGAATTAGTATTGCAGCTACTGATAACATATCAATAGTGTTACACAACTTACAGTGGATGATGCATGTAACAAAGCTATGAAAAAGAAACACACGCCAGAGATACGCAGCCAGAGCTGAAACGTAATGAGCAGCCAGAGCTCGACATACTCGATAAAATGCTACTATGAGTTGAAATTCCAGAAATACTCAACAAACTTAGGGAATATCAATGGCGATGCGTGAATAACTAAACGAGTATATTCTGTTGTGCTAAAATGGGTATCCGATGTTCTAGTTACGTGACAGATACATATGGAGAAAACAGGATTATATTTTGCTAATCATCCAAAATTTGCCCTTTCGTTAAACATTTGACCTCGCATTTGATTGCATTTGACCTGAGATAATTGTTAGTTAGCTAATTTTCAGTAAATTCGGCCAGTTCTCCATGAATTTTTCAACCGTAACAATCATCCAAAGAGGTTCATTTATGTAGCAAGAAATACATTATTCGGAACATTATTCTAGAAAATAATACTATGTAATCAAGGAAACGCATCATATGTTACATTACATCTAAAAATAATGGAGTGCTTGCCTAATTTATACTGTATGAAGGATATTCTTTCGAATAGGAAAGGAATATGTGTTATAGAATGGCAATTCAGTACAATGTATGGAAGGACTAATACCGTGGTATTGCGAGATTGACGCACGATCTTCCAACTAACGACCTTGGAGTCAATCGGACACACTTGCGGTTTCTGCTAAAGCCTTATACTCAGCTCGAAACTCCCTCATTAACAACTGCGTGTCGGTGATTAATTGGCTCGGGAGAATTTATTTCGTAATTTCTGTTCATCAGTCCGTTTCATTTATATGTTTAGTATTCACACATAATGCCGCATGTGTATTATTAGTAATTTGTTACTGTTGCTGAAGATAATATATATTTTATGTCCACTAACTAATGTTTATGTACACGATTAGATCAGATTGTTTAGAGCGAAGTACGATAAAACTCTATGTAGACTGTATAAATACATACCTACATATTTTGGAAAATCCCTTGATACATGTAAATAGTTGTCTCAACTACATTTATTGTATGCATTGTCTACTATTATTTTTATTGCATTTTTTTGTGATAAATATTTGCTTCTGTTAAGTATTCTAAATATTTCTTACACTATACGCAATATTAGTGAATATGCGCAGATAAGAATAGGGATATCTTTGTTTCTATTATACCATGTATGTATCCAAACGCATTCCATTAGCAGACGAGTATCAAACCATGAAAAGGTCACCTAAGTTCTTAACCATATCAACACAAAATTGTTTGCCCTTTTGATCTACTAACATGTGTTTTAACATCACTAGCGATAGGTAATATTAAATTTGGCTTTGCCATAGAAAGCACGATTTTCTAGTGCAAGCTGCAGAAATTACGTTTAAACATCTGAGCGCTTCGTTTGCGAGCTAGTTTCAACAAGACGATGGGAAAACTATTCTTGTGCTTACTGCAAAGTTGAAATCTTTTCACCAATTGCGAACTTCTGATGGAAATTTTAAACCTTTTTCTAACAAACACTCTACTTTTCGGTCTGTTTTCACAGCCCATCACTCTGCATTATCTTTTGTTTCATTATCTGATAACGAGACATTTTATTCGCGAAATTGATAACTTATATGCATATTATATTTTATAGAAGAATTTCTCATTTTAATGATCCTACACCGTTGTATTTCGTTCCAAATATTTTTGCAACTAGCAACAATAACGGCTTTCAAGGAAACCAGGAATTCACATACGCAGCTCTTAACAGGAGAAAGTCGAATGTAATTTAGAAGCGGCACAACGTAGAGTAGTCATTATTTTGTTGCTGTGATAAACCTAGTTTCATAAAAGTATTCTACCGTAGAAACCATTGGAAAAATTAAAAATAAAATTCATTCGTTATTGCTGAATTATAGTAACTAGCAAAAGAAAAATAATGTTAATGAAATAGGTACTTATTTATTTTTCAGAATAAGTGTTCTTAAGCATATCATCTTATAATTACCTACACATATTCACATATTGAAGCAACCTTTACATGGGTTACATATATTTCGGTAAATGTATTCTGTAAATGTAATTCAGGGTTTGTAAATACGTATTCCATAATATTTTTTAAATATCATTAGGAAAGTTTTGGATAGATATTTTCATAAAGGTAGTTGCTATAGTTATCGATTTTTTCAGTTCCATGAAAATCACTTAAAAGTTTCACTCTCATATGTAGGAGTCATCAGGATTTACGATGCGTATGTAAAAAAAATTCTCCTCATCATTATATTGTATTCCCAGGAATCTTATAGAATCTTTTCAGAACATGCTTTATCATTATTCAGGCTCGCGATGAATGGAGAAGAATCGACTTCCCGCATAATAAGATGACGTGACTGAAATTCATTTCCCAAATTATTAAAATCACAGCAGTTATTTATAATGTGCCAATACTCCGTTTTGCAAAGAATGGTATTGAACTTCTCTTTAGTTTATTATTAAAATTATCGTTTTAGTTGATATTGATGTATGTACACTGTTCCATAAAATTATTTTCACAGCAACGAAAGAATTTTTAATAGGACTAATTTATCTTAACCTTAAGCTTTCGAATTCGAAACTTATTTCCTTTTAAAAGGATTTTCCATTCCCTACTAACCCACTAAATCTACGATCATCTTATTTACGTTTAGTTAAAGTTGTGACAGCCATTACTGCCCCTCTAACAATGTTTTTTTTAGTTAACTTTGATTGCCATAACAAATTTATTAAGGCTGTCGAATACAGTATTTATTATATTTATATTTTAGTTATATTTATTTGTTATTTTCTGCCGAAACTTAACATTTTTGGGAAACTAGCTGTCTAGGGATCAATGGCAATATTATTTTTTTATATGAGCGTGTATGAATCTAGCAATACATATGTATGTCTTGATGAAGTCTGAGGCTTCATTTACATAGAGGAGTAGTATCAATTGTAGTGTAAGAGTAGTGAAAGTGTATAGTAGTGAAAATGCATTTACATAAGAAAAGTAGTGGCGATGCGCCTGGCTTTTTGCGCATGCGTAACGACACATCTAATGACAATTGATAATTGATGTATAGTCAGTCAAATATAAACACAAACACAACAAAACAACTGATAATGGTAGATTGTTCTGCGCAGGGGCAATGGTATAAGTATCGGTAGTGCAGTGGAAAAGTTTGAAGTTTGTGAACTTTGGCATTACTTTTTCATTACCGTTACTGTCGCACTGTTTATGTAAATGCTCTCGTTTAAAAAAACATGAGTACTAACTTCGACACTCCACTACTCTTACATTACAATTGACATTACCCTCTATGTAAATGAAGCTTGACCCGTGACAAATTTCAATTACATACTAATAAATATACTGAGCTCACCACACAAAAGCTATCGCTCACAAACATAAGAAAAATCTATTTTATTAATTGAAAATAAATTACTCGTTTTAAATTAGTCGTTTCAAATATCTAGTTTACTGTACACGAGAATACTGCTTCTTGTTGCCACAATAAACTAAATATTTGAAAGGACTTCAGTAATTATTTTCAATAATTATGAAGTTTCAATAAGTATCACCCGCTTTGAAGCAATTGTTTGTGCTTTATTAGTTGGTCTGTACTATTTTGATAATGTAGTAAACATCATAATGTTTTCCACAATGATATGAGAATGAGCAATTTAAATATAATACGTATCAAATTTTATAAATACATGTTAGAAAAATTGTATTTCCGATAGGATTGGAACCTATCTCCTGCCAGCAGGGTAATAGTCTTACCAATTGCAACACCGAAGGCATGTGCAAAAGTTCTGCTTCGAGGTATAAAAAAACCAACAACCAAGTGTTGGTGGACTAAGCTATCGACGCATTATCAAGTGCATACAATAACTCCCAAATTATAACTAGACTGTTTAGTTATCAGTGTAAGTAGTATAGTAGTCTATACATATCGTGTTTTCTATTTTTTAAGTATCGCTTTATTTAATATTAGTCGATTAAACCGTATTGAACTGTTTCTCGAGGTAGTGGTTGTTCAATAATGCGGATCACTAGTAAAATATAATATTCTTATCGTCCGTATTTTAATTGGGATCCTATTGTTCCAATATTTCTTTAGGCATTATATACCTAAGCGTATTTTTTTTATTTGAGTGTCTGTATACTATGTATGTACACAAACGAGTAATATTATATTGGAATTATCGTTTTATGAGTATGATAATTGAGCGCAATTTAAAGGGCCTTTTGTTTCATCATCACGCAAGAGCACAAACAGCGTTTACCAGTGACCTACCGTGAATCAGAACAAAATGATGAGTCATCGACAACGTCAAGGTCATCCGTGGGCGATAAAACATCTAATCTGAAATTCTAGGAACTCCCGATAGCGCCGGTGCTACCGGTACAGAAAGCGAAATTGAAACGCCCGAGGTCAATCGACGTCGCTTCCTTCGCTCGAGGAAGAATGGTGTGGGTAGCATTTGTATTGATAAGCCCGTTTCACGGCCTCCAACCGGTAACTTGCCGCGGCGGAAAAATATTACTGGATGTTAGATCTTGTAGGTGAGGGGAAAGTTTGGTTCATGGTTATGGACATAAAATTTTATTGCTGTTGTTTGGAACTTCGGTATTATTTGGAAATGTGCTACTATATGGAATCCAGTGCTCTTTTTGAATGCACAAAAAGCAACGCTTTCGATTCGAATTTAAATTTAAATTGCCAATAGTGAACGATGCGAATGATTATTTTGAACATCTGCTTATTAACGTTTGATATGTATTATTTTGTTAATAATGTAATAAATGTTTAGTGATAGATATTGAATTACATTAGATATTGAGATAATGAATTAAATTGCGACACTCGCTAACGCACGTGTCGTAAACTTTACTCGTGAAATAAAATCGCACTTTTAACACTCTATCGTAAATAACTATTTAAAAATTTTGTTTATGGAACGAATTAAACATTTAATATACATACATAACTTGTAAGTGCTAGAGCTTATGTAACATCTAGAATTTTAAAAAACTTTTTGTTACATAACGTAATATACTAATAATAAGTCCGTCTAAATTCAACAAACATTTTTATATACATGGTAGAAGGTACCGTAAACCGGGTAAACCGGATCATACAGGGTAAAGCGGATCACATATATTGAATATCAATAGTATCGCGACACATCTATACATTTTTTATAGATGCGAGCTGAAGAGCTTGTCAGCAGTTAAGATCATTGCTTTGTTGGTAGTTGAAGTGTTGTAAACCAGGAAGCGCCTTGTAAATAATTATTGAAACTTTAGTTAAATGTAACGTATTTTACAAAGTGTGAAAACTAAACAGTTAACTAAAAGCCAAAAGAACTGTGGATATCATCTGTGCATACATTTATGTAACAGACACATCATAACACAGGCATAACTTCAAATTTCATTTAACACTAGTGTTTGTTCTATTTTCAGATATGTTTTCTTTACCCATATGTTCCAGATATTACTGTTGTTAAAAAGTACCAAATAATCCGAAAGGTCTCCGAACATCCTACCAAAAAGAACTAAATGATTTCTAGTAATATTTCTGGGTGTTAAAGTGGGCTTTTAGGCAAAAACTATGAAACTGATCCCCTTTACTCCATTTTAAGGGGCAAACCGGACCAAATGACAAAAAAATTACCAGGCGTTCTTAACTCACAAATAAAATTACTTTACATATCTTAAAAATGAAAAATGTGATAATCAAATACATTTCTTGCATAATTTTAGTACACACTCTATACCATATATCATCGATCCTCTTTACCTCGTTCGACAGTAATGAATAAGATTTTGGTAGTAAACTACCAACCTACTATATGGATACAAATGGTTGCCGGATGACTGAATCATTCGGTTTCTAGAATTTTACATTATATGGTTCCGAACACACCTTTTTATTCAAATTCCTTATCCCTTCCCTTCCCATTTTTTTTTTTTGACCATTTTTCGATGTTGTCGGTGTCTGGATCAAATCGACTAATTCCTGTGTTTAAAAATTCATTTGATGAATGCACTTCCTCTACTTGTCTCTACCACGTTAGACAAAGATACTTTATAAGTAGGTGCTGTAAGTGTGGCTGTGGTAGTGTTTGAGAGGGGCGAGAATGCTGACATAAAGTAGTTACATTCTGCGTGTAAAGTGTGCATGAAGACGCACAAGAATATAATTTTCTCGACAAAATAATACAGTTTGCTATAACATGCCAAACGTGGTCATCTCATTAAGAAAATAATAATAATTCCGAGGTTATCGAATTTGTTTCTATTTCTTTTTTTCTACGAAAAATTTATTCTCGATCAGCTAAACAAATCTCATCCAGTGGTAGTTCCCTTTTTGTAATGGAATCTAAAACCTCATAAAAAATGTAGACACCTGTGGCTTATAATTAATACTGCTAACGTTTGTTCGTAAATATATTTGCGGATTTTTTCGACGAAATCTTGTTAACCGTTCTTTTCATGTTATTTCGTTAGCACGGTTAAAATCGATACTCTGTATTATCCTTTATTTTTCTTCTGCGAACTGGTAAGCGTAACTATATAGGCTGTTCCTAAATATCATGTACATAAGGAAGGGGATAATTATTTGGTTTATTTTGTACCTAAAATTTCATATAAATATAGGTCTGCAAACGCTTCCTTACCAATCTGCAGGGTGTTAAAATTTCAAGATTTTTTCACTTTTTACTGTATAGCTCCTACAGTTTTTGAGATATTTTGCTCAAATTTGGAAGGTAGGTTACGCTATAAGGCCTGCATCATTAGCCATGCCAAATGATGATGTGAATCTACAGGATAATAATTTTTTCGGGGTCATGCCCTCTTTTCTCACCCCGAACTTTTTTGCGATGCGCCACTACTAGATTCTAAAATACGCAATAAATGTTCTGTCTTGTTTAGAAACTTTTTGATCTCTTGTATTTTTTTCTTATCTCTGATCGTTATCCAGAAAAAAATAGAAAACAATTTTCTGTAATTCGCCAGAGAAAATTAAATTTTTTTAAATGGTTTAGCAGGCTCTGGCTTTATTCAGATAATCACTTGAGTTTATTAACTTGACAACTGACATTAGAAATCGTAACTTGCGTCTGTATAAATAAAGTTTTAAATTGCAAACTGTAAGGTGTAAAAGTGTTTTAAATACTCGTTATAATTTTGTAAATATGCCAAATTTCACTAATTCTGAAATGGCTGACATGCATTTTATCTACGGCCTTGCGAATGGAAATGCAACAGAAGCCAGGCGTCTGTACATGGAGCGCTATCCCAATAGAATGATACCCGATCATCGAATATTTTCAAATATTCATAGGCGTCTTAGAGAAACTGGAACTTTTATAAAGAATACTAATGATGCAGTTAAGCCACGTACTGTTAGAACACCACAGATGGAAGAGGCTGTTCTGAATGAAATAGACAGACATCCTCGCACCAGCACCAGAAAAATCAGTGAACATTTAAATATATTAGTCATCAAGTTGTTTGGCGTATTCTACGTGTTTCCCTGCTATACCCTTACCACATTCAGAGAGTGCAGGCTCTTCTTCCCCGAGACTTCCCTTTAAGGATTGATTTCTGCCAATGGTACCTTAATAAGCTAGCAGCAGACCGCATTTTTAATTGTAAAATCATTTTTCCGATGAAGCTAATTTTTCAAGGACTTCTATTATGAATTTCCACAACAACCACACGTGGGCAGATGAAAATCCACATGAAATTGTACAAACGCATTTTCAAGAACAGTTCTCATTAAATGTGTGGGGTGGTATAATTGGAGATAATTTGATTGGTCCTTGTTTTTTGACTAATCGACTTACTGGTCAGTCATACAGGCTGTTTTTGCAGAATGAATTGCCTTTATTACTTGAAGACTTGCCCCTTTTACTTAGAAATCAAATGTGGTATATGCACGATGGCGCCCCATCACATTTTTCACATTTTGGCTCGAATGAAGTATATGAGAATAGGTGGATAGAACGAGGTGGGCCTCAGCCTTGGCCCTCTAGGTCCCCTGACTTAAATAATATAGATTTTTTCCTGTGGCGACATCTAAATCTCTAGTGTATACAACACCTGTGAATACTGTTGATGACTTACGAAATCGAATAATCGATGGATTTGAAACGATAAGAAATACTCCAGGAGTATTTGAGAGAGGCGAGCATCAATGAGAAGAAGACCGGACGCCTGTATAAGGGTTGGACGAGGACACTTTCAACAATTGTTGTAGCATAGTTTTCTTGTCATTGTTATTAATTAGGGTTTTTATTGTTATTAGTTATGTTACCTTGTATTGTAATAAAACAATGCTACGAAAACCGGGTCATCCTATTTTTTAACAGGTAGTAGCACCTTAACTCTTAAAATTAATAAACTCAAGTGATTATCTGAATAAAGCCAGAGCCTGCTAGACCATTTTAAAAATTTAATTTTCTCTGGCGAATTACAGAAAATTGTTTTCTATTTTCTCGATAACGGTCAAAGAAAAGAAAAAATATAAGAGATCAAAATATTTCTAAACAAGACAGAAAATTTATTGTGTATTTTAGAATCTAGCAGTGGCGCATCGCAAAAAGTTCGGGCTGAGAAAAGAGGGCATGACCCCGGAAAAAATTATTATCCTGTAGATTCACATCATCATTTGGCATGGCTAATGATGCAGGCCTTATAGCGTAACCTACCTTCCAAATTTGAGCAAAATATCTCAAAAACTGTAGGAGCTATACAGTAAAAAGTGAAAAAATCTTGAAATTTTAACACCCTGCAGATTGGTAAGGAAGCGTTTGCAGACCTATGTTTATATGAAATTTTAGGCACAAAATAAACCAAATAATTACCCCCTTCCTTATGTACATGATATTTAGGAACACCCTGTATATTGAACTAACTTGGTTTTGCTTTTTCATTAGAAGTGCAGAACAATCAACCTAGACTTTTGTCTTTTCCTTTGATCTTTTTATTTGCATGATTGGCTTCTGTGGGACGTCGAACCTATTTTATTTTTTTTGCATCGTGGATAGTTTCCAGCATATGAATTTTGTTCTAGGATTGTCTGATACATTTTCTGGTATAGTTATCTACTATATTTATGTATAAAGTCCAAACTTAAGAAAAAAGTTAACGAATATAAAATTACATAATACATTTCAGCACCACCGCACGTCATTTTAGATACTAAGTATATGCTATTACTCAAATTTCAATTATTATACAAAAAATGATAACGATTAGAAAGACATTCCACTACTTCAACTTCTATAGCGTTAAACTTTATAAGTGATAATTTGAATAAACCTATATCTTTAGAAAATAAACGGCTTTATCACGGCTCTCACGAACTTTTGAAGCTCAGATATACATCTCTAAAATAGGAAGATTAGATCCTAAGTACGACATATTACGGTTACAAGAATGTTGATGTCTCTGGTGGTTACTGGCAAAAGTCGATAACAAGCAAATTTAATAATAAATACTCTAGCTTATAATTTAATAATTTATCTCTAGTGATTTCACAATCTAGAAGTATTGCAGTAATATTTCAGACGAAATGAGTTTCGTACTAATGTTAATTTCTATTTATTCAAGAAATTGACGTTGAAACGTCCTACAGAATGCACCATGACTAAATATTGGATCATATCTTTTGTAAAAATCACGAAGAGAAATGTATGTATTAAATAGCGTAAAAAGTGATGGCGTAGTTAAGAATGATGGGGTAGTTATTTCTGTAAAAGTCGCAACACAAAAGAAAGGGTATTTATTTTAAGAAAGAAAAGGAACGGAAAAAAGATATATTGCCTTCCGTTACACATTCCATTTTATAATGTTACGAAAAATATTCAAGTCTTATCAGCGTGCCATTTTGCGATGGCCGATACACCTTACAAATTATCGTGTATATAGTCGAGTTGAATCGAAAATGCAATGCTGAAAGCTATACCTTTAAATTAGGAAAGATCATGCAATTTGTACATGTACGAAAAATTCTAAACACAGAAATCGTTACCATTTTCGATTAAAGCGAAAGTCGCGATTGCACGCTATGCTAGCAAAGCACCAAAACACTTGGAAAAATATTACCCTATTCTCTGAGCGTTAGTGTAAGCGACCCGATAATGTACCACGTGTACATGCAATGTATAATCTGAATACCAGGGCATGTTACAAATTACCACGACAAACGTATTAAATACCTGAATATATATATTACTCCGTGGATTTTGATCAGCATTTCTTCGAAAACTTTATCTTGAGTTGACGCGAATAGATTGTTCCAAATCGATTTCGTTAATGATCTTCATAGACTAGGACAAAGAAGAAGGCGATTTTCTCGCTAACCTTGCTGTTGTAATGAATTACCGGAAAGCGTGCTAGAGAAAAGCGGCCGGCCTAAACTGAAACTTGCACGTGGCCGTGACCTTCATTCTAACCACGTGCCGGTGTTCTAACCTTTCTGGTGTTACTGTAGTAGTAATGCTGGTTGCCCGTATAACATTCTGATAATGCGGTATATCATCGGCGAGCTTTTATCGCGATTATCGTGCGAGTTCTTTATTAAAATCAAATTATAGTAAAACCTTTGCAGTATAAAAAAGAATTCGGAAATGTTGCGGATGAGATTGGAGATAAATTAGTTACTTCTAATTTTCGCCTTAGTTTCAACATTACTACTCTTATACTATAGATTGATTGCATAGAAATTAGAAAATTAATATTTTGTAGTTATTCATTCAGTTTAAAACCGGGTGCGAAGTCCAATCATTACTTTCTATAGATCTTGAGATATTTTGTTAATAATTGATGGAAATACAGTAAACGATGAATGTTTATTTCTGTAGTTTTAGTTAGTAGATACTGCTGCATGTTGTCATTCAACTCATTAAATCACGTTCCTTTTATTCTGTCTTTTAAATTGCGACAGTAAAATATTTTACTTACGTGTACGTTAAACCTCAGGGATCATATTTGACAGACTCTATACTTATTTAATCAAACTTGTGGTATCCCCGTATTTAGTCGAGAAGTTTCCGAACGATCGTCATGGCTCGACAATAAAAATAATAAGAAGTAATGAAAACAAGGCAACGCAGAAAACAAACCACTCGACTTTATTGTCCTCTAAATATAGTGGCTACTATACGTCGAATCTAGTTAATAACATTGATACCGTTAACGCCTGCTTTTTCGCTCTACGTATCAGAAACTTTGAAACCAGCCATTACATCCAGTAAACCTGTCTCCGCGTAACCCACTTACAAAGTTTCCAGCTTTCAGTTATGAATTGAACCACTTATAGATAAAGTTCTTGAATTGGCTTCTTGAAACACTTTAAACAATGTAAATGTCAATTTGTTAGCTATAAAATTGAAGTATAGTACGATTCCTGCTATAATTTCCGTTCTTATCTATCGCAAACAATAAGGATCTAAATTTTAATTTTATATCATTCTTTTTCCTCTCTCACGTTTTAGCATTAAATGAGACGTAAGCGCAAGTAAATGTGTGTCTATTTTTATATTTATACTATTCTAATCTTTTGAGTAACGTCGATCTCTTCTTGCTACAATCAGTCCACTTGTAAGATGTTGCAAGATGTCACTGTTTTAATGATTTTTCATTCTATTCTCATCTATAAATATAATCTTGCCCTTTTAAATACTGTAATAAGTATTCCTTCAAAAGCTTTTTTACCAGATAATCCTACCCGAGATCCTACCTTTCTAAACTTTGTTTTGCTATTATGATGAAAGCAGCTTCTATTAGCTTTGATAGATAAACATGACAATATCAATCAACACAAACGTAAAAGCTTGTAACAGAAAGAGGAAAAAAAAAAGTAAGAACCATACGGTGCCCAATTTGTATCTATGCAAATTAGAAATATCAATTTGTATAAATTTAAACAGGAAGGTTCAATTTCCAATTCCAAACCAAACAACAGTTATGACATTGAAGAAACTTGAAAAAAAATTGTGATGTAGATGTGTATACTGTACAAATCATGCACCTATGGTCGGTGCTTGGCTCACGAACAAAATAGGCTCGAGAACTTCAAAATCATGACAACTAGAATAGTACCTCCTCGACATTTTGTAGAAAATTTCATGCTCTACAAAAAAAGTCTTACATGTTTCTTGATATGTCATGGTTAAAACGGGATTCGCAAAAAAGGCCAAATATCGCAAAAATAACCCTAATCGTCCCTTTCTTTGCTGACGTAGGCTTAACGACAGAAAATATCAAAACACTCTTAAGACTTTTTTGGAGAGCATGAAATCTTCTTCAAAAAAGTCTGCGGGAACACTATTCTAATTGTTATGGTTTTTATGTTATCGAGCTAATTCTGTTCGTGATTAAGCCGAGCACCGATCATAGGTGCAAGATTTGTATTGTATACAGACAAACTCATTAATTAACCTTTCTTCTTTACTTCACATACTTCGCACCAATTTTATAAACTAAAAATCGAATTAATCGTAAATCATGATTTTCGTTAAATTATGGAAATATCATTTCAAGAATATGCCGACTTAATTTGCAACATATCAAGAATCTGGGCGAAATAACTATATTTCAGTTCATTTCATTTCCGAAAGTTATAAATGTTCGCTTCATTTTATTAGAATAGTTTTATGACAACACAGATTTGTTCGGTGGTATGTAATAACGAAAATGTACTTTAAATGTCTGATCTGAAAAATACAGTATTCGATTGTTTGATTTTGAAAATTAAAATTGAAATGATACATAAAAAAGTTAAACTCGTGTGCGATTTCTGTTGGTTTCGATAGTTGCACATCCATAATATTATGGCGGCTATAAATTACTGTATAATCTGAATAATTCCACATTTTTTTCTTATTTCTTAAATAAGACACGAACTGTATACATTTCAGAAAATACTTAAATATGTTAAAAACACGATTTACTCCGGGAAATGCGTATGAAAGCGGGAAACTAAATATGGATATAAATCAAAAGTACGTAAGTAGATTTTAAATAAGTTTTTTTTTGTTCCATATATCCTGCTTTTGTAAATTGAGTTCTTCTTTTCATTGTTTATAAAAGAAATATATGATAAGCAGTGTCCTCCCATTTCTTGTTTGAAAGTTTCGAAACTGTTCCTGGTTTTGTTCGCATCACTCGGAATCTCAATGTTTTCGCCGGTTTCTTCTGACGAAGATTTAACGTAAACATATTCTATAATGTAAATATCATGAAGAGCTTCCATTAATTATTTTTGTTCAGTAGCCCATCTCTAATTTCATCTTTAATGAGATTGTAAACAATATTCTTTGTCAATTCGGAGGCTTTCTATACGCTTTCTTAAATGCTTTTAAATTTTATGATAATTCTTTTTAAAATAATGTACCTTCTTGAAGCGGGTATCTGCATCTGAATTAGCGCCTGCACACAAAAAAAAACGAATATTTCTAATAAAAATATCCGCTTTGTTTCAAGTATAAGGTAACTTCCCATATGAGCGAAAATATGGTAAAATTAGTACACGAATATCTTATACTCAGCGTGTAAATATTTGATATCTGTTTGAGTATATTGTAAATTTAAAGGAGGAGTGTCAAAATAAATGCATGATATTCTCAGTCTACGAAATCTGTATTTTTCAACCAAGTATAACGACACCTTCAATAAAGTATATGTTACTCTTAAAGTGAATATATGGCAACTTTAAATGGAATATTCCGTAGTTTAGTTAGACCTCTAATATTCTTACCACGAATAAACCTTTAAATTTATTTCAATGAGATTATATTCTCATTGAGTAACGGTCCGAGTGGGGCAAGTGACAATATACATATTTAGATGGTCTTTTACACTTTGATATTTTCCCGAGATACACAGTATTTTGATATGAATTTCATTGTTTTATGAACTATATAATTTATTGATCAATTGAGAAAAAAATACATTACGTTAAAAAATTACAGTTAATCTACACATGACAAACAATTGTTGTATACAGAAGACAAATATATATTTATTAGTATACAAAAATCTATTGCCAGTAATGCTACATCAAAATACTGCTTCTACTCTTGTATCTTAGAGGCTAATCTGAAGATGTATTCAGGAAATTGGCACAGGATACAAAACATTTTTTTTTTATTTTATTTATTAAAAAATTTAAAGGGTTATTGGAACTTAGGTATTTGAAAACTAATTGTAATAAACTTAAATAGCAACATAATATTTATCGTTAGACATTTTTTTAATGATTGTGGATACAATGATAAGAGTTCGTTTAACTTAAAACTAATTGTTGTGGAAACCTGTGGACAAATTTTATATGCAGCATAATGCTCGCTGTAACTTAACAGAGTTTGACACCTAAATAAAACAAGTTGTGATTCCTCTTTATGAATAAAAATATCTCGAATTTTACAAAACATCGGCAACTCGTCTTTTTTATCATACAGAACTACACTAACATTTGATTCATATCCAATTCCAGTAAAAATCTTCACCGTGTCTTCTGTGCATCCCCAAGATTTTAATAATTAGGCACATTGCACTCGTTTTTTAATTTATCAATATAATATAATTACAGTATTACAGTAATAATAAACAAGGCTTCAAAGCAGTGACCATTAAACTACCCTTAAATGGCAAACGCATGCACAATATATGTTACCAACCCCTCGGCAGTTTCTATTTGAGTGTTACTTTGAGTGTCTTTAAACATCAAGCAGCATCATTTATAACGATACTATCTTCACCTCAAATACAATATAATGTATTTCATGTAATACTATACCAGTATTAATATGAAACTATATATGATCAATATGAGTAAGAAAGCTTCGTTTTGATCATATATTTCAAGAAGGCTAAGGTGACGTTTTTCAAAAGTTGCAAGTTTCATCTCCATTATAGATTTAATCTAATAACAATTACATGACAATACCTACTTTTCCAGTTTTATTCGGTGAAAGCTTTTTAAAGGACACTACTACAGCCGCTGCTATAGTACTTAATCAGTTATGGCAGTACTGACAAAACTTTAAATTATGACATAGCTCAATGATCGAATTGGCGGAGGTGCAGGTGAAAGCATATTTAACTATGTAGTTTAGTAAATTTCAATATACTTGACTTACAGGAAGTATATTCAAACTTCATTGCTCAAGCTACATTTGATAATGTATGATTTTATTTGTTTTGAAAAACGCTTGCAGTTTGTTACAAAATTAAAGTTACAAAATTATCATTCGTCGTTGGTTTGAATGGTCGCATCGGGTCGTTTATGTGATGATTTGTGGTATTACGCAATTACATAGATATTTTTGATATTTTAATTGATCAATGAAAACCAAACCTGTATAAAAGAACTATGAAGGGTTAAATGATGCAATCTCGATTTCATATATTTTGTTGATACAAAAAATAATATTAACCCACGACCTTTTAGAAATGTGAAGCATAGTCGGATAAAAATATGTACATAGTAGGTGTAAACTTAATGAAGCTGAAGTTAAACTTTTCTAAATGAGTGCCCATTTCGTATGTGGATAACTTTCTTAATAGTAGATTTTTTGTATTATTTAAAATATACAAAATAATAATTCTGAAGATGGTTTCCAATACGTCAATTTGTTGACTAAAAGTTCGTTTTTCACTTAATTTTTATTTTATACAAATCTAAATTTGAATATAAAATTTAATTATGATAATTAAACTAATTATTTTTTCCTAATGCCGTAGCCATTAGGATTGATGCAGTTATCTTTTTTAGTTTTGTTTTATAGTGTGTGCAGCGGCTTCGCAAGCAGTATTGGTTGATATGACCACTACTACAAAACTTACTAAGGCTAATTATATACACCATCTCACTATGAGTGTTGTAGCGGCCCGAATTGCATCATAAGACTGAATATGACGTTAGAGATGTACTGGAATGCCTGAAGAGCACTATAATTTCATTTTTGAGTAGAATTAAACACGTACCCGATTTACGTCTATTATTATTACTAGATGTTCTTACTATGTCTACCATCGAACCATTAGTAACTAGTAATATATGCACATTCTGACACTGAAAGTACTCGATTTCAAACACAATCTGCAGACAATTATGCGAATTTAAAACACACATTTATTGCACAAGTACTGTGTAGTCCTTTATATGTTTTTACGAAGCAGTTGAAACAAGCCTACCAACCATAATTCCCAGAAATGGTTGAATTGTTTAAGCTTGCTTTATTAGTCTTACAATGGGAAAATTAATGAAAAAAACATATGTGATTGAATACACAGGCTTTTTTGAAATGAATTGGATCAAAAAGCTAAAGAATCGCGAAACCTAATAAATCCGTTCTTATTACTATCGTTACTCAGAGAACTTGTGAAGCTGTGTGATTTCTACGATTATGGTACAGTACATTGCAATGCCATAACGTCGAAGTGTTTTTTATAGTGCCTGTATTTATAATAATGGTGACGACACATAGAATTTGTTGTAGCTTGCCATTTATCCTTTCTTATTTAAATTATTCAGCCTTTACGTCGTTTTCGGTCTATGGGGAATTGTTTTATTAAAGCCCTTTTTTGCAGGATATCCTGTCATTGCTAAACTGAAAAATAATTACATTAAATATGAATAATGAACGTTTATATTTTATTGATGTCTAATAAATGTGGATGTAAATGTCTGACTGTATTGGCAGACTTTTTAAAAACGACCGATTAGCATGGTTTTTAAATTTACGATAAAAACGGTAATGATCTCCTGTTATTCTAAAATTACATACAGAGAATTAAATCCAGAACACATTTATTCGTTTATACGCATTTAAATATCCTCCACCAGTACGTCTTAATTATATGAAAGGTTCTGATTAACACCTTATTCATAGAATGTTCTGCAAAACATTAATAAGGAAACGATACATATAAAACAATGTAAACAGCAATGAAGTTATAATTTGGAACATTTACGTTCCTGACCTAGGTGATTGCTATATCTAATAAAGAATATGCTACAAATATAAACGCTTTGAGGATTATGTTGATTCAGTTACATATTACACGCTTGTTTATTATGAGAAACACCTTCCTGGCTCTGATAATTGTTTAAATAATTGTTAGGAATTCGGCTGAATAATAGCGTTTAGTGATCTGCTGATGTACGTAATAACTTGACGCACAAGTTAATATAAACACATCGTGTTTGTAATACGAACAAGAATTTTACTAACATTTGCTGACGTTATGGACTACATATTTCTATAGCATCCGCATTTTGGTTTAAAATAAGCGGATATGTATCTCATTTTATTCTCACAGCACGTGGTAGTAGCGCAGCTCAAAAGCGATCTTCATTCATAAGAAACGCTGCGATTATAATACTTGGCATTTGGCATCGGGCACGGGACCCTAATGGAGCGGATAATTCTGTACACTGCTCTGCTACAGCGACAACTGCTACTGTTCGTGTGAATGTGTAGCAGCTTATTTTTTAAAACGACAGGCGAGTAACGCACAAATACTCATCTACCAGCAGTGTATATAGATCGATAATGTTTCACATCGAAATGCATTTATTTTTAGTCCTTAACATACTTTGACACCTCCATCTCGTAACTCGCAACACCTATCTGCGATGGTCAAGGGAATCGCACGCATAATGTGCGTGGTGGACTTTTTATAATTTCACTTTTTTCCAGTCGTTTTTAATTATTTACGCAGGCAATTAGGTGGCTAGGCGTTGAACGACAGTTGTGATTATTTATTCAAGTGATTACAAGAGACAGATTTTATTTTCTACATTTGCCAGTCAACGAGAATTACGATAACTAAAGGCTATTGGCGGACAAAAACAAACTCAAACAAATACCTTATTTATTTTATTTGATGGATACCGTTGAAACGTAATTGTCTATATTGAAAATGACCTTTGACTCTAACCTTATTCTCGATTGTCATTGAAGCTTTATATAACAAAGCTGCCAATTCTAATTGTAATTGTATCTTATTTTGCTGGTTTGTATTTTACGCATAAAATTCTTTGATTTGATATAATTGCTTTCAAACAGTATCAGAGTAAAAATGTATTCAGCGTTTCGATTATAACGATTTTAGAATAAAGAATCTGAACAATATTTTATTTTGAGAGAAACGTGAATAAACGATGTTGGGACGATCGGAAAACAAGATATCGTCGAAAACAATTGCTTTTTGTAGTAACAACTTAAATTTGTACTATAACTGCTGTATTGATCACTTGACATGTCATCTCAATACGTAAAAATGGGGCCAGTTTCCGGTATGTAAAAATGTATTGAATAATTCGTAAAGTAAATAGCTTGAAGTTCTGCATATGGTAAGTTTATTTACATTGTTTTTACTTGGTTTTGTTGTCATGGCAACAAACTTATTTTTTTAATAATACCTATAAGTTATATTATCAAATTTCATATAATATGCACAACTATTAGTCTAAACATTATTTTTGTTTCACCTACATTTCACTGATAGAAAAATGAACTATTAAATTCTATGATGAGGACTGAGGACGCACGTCTACACAGATTGAGAATCCTGTGGTCAGATGTAAGCCACTTCAAAGAAAATAAAAGGCTAAAGCACCTGAAGGTCCAGCCTTAGTGCAGCAGAAGCTCTCTGTACCTCCTATTACTATTTGAAAGATTCCTTTGAATTCACATTTAATTCAAATAGAACAATTTACCGATCATTTGAAGCGGGTGTTCCTCGAACTTGCTTTCCGTTCAGTTAGCCAATAGCTGTAAATTACTTAGTAATAATTAGAGTGGGCTTTACTTTATGATCGTGTTCATCATGTTTAGATTTATCTGCACATTCTGCAGTTCTATTTTTCATAATGTTACATAATAAAATTATTTGTCGGTATCATTATATGTCAAATTGAACACTATAAATATAAAAAATTTTCCAACGTTTTAAACAAATTCAATCCAACCAATTGCAATTAATACTTCAATGAAAGACTATTTTTTGCAAATCCGCACTTAAAATCCCTTTTTGTCTGTTTTTATCGAAACCTTTTGTATCGAATTTTTTAAAAGCAATAAAAATAAAAAGGAACGACCTATTTCAGTTACGTGTCGAAAACAATCGTTAAAAGAGGAAAAGGGATGGGAACCAATTTCTTTTCGTACCTTCAATTATCATTCGTTTTCAATACAGTATATGTCTATAGCACGGATTGATTTGGTCTGACGAAAATCACCGTTACAACCGTAGCAATTATTTTAGTATTCGCGTAGTTATACACTGAAAAAATTTCGAAAAAAAGGCACAAATCACGAATAAATCGAAAATTAAAAGGAGAAAAATCACTTCGTAAGAGTGGCTCGACGATAAGCCCTTTGGATTTCAGCGCGAGCGTCATTTAATCAGGACGAACAGTTTTGTGACAGGATAAAAACTTGTCGTAATGAAATCCGAGCCTCCGTTTAGAGTCTAGAAAAGTGTTAGACTAACTAAAATAAGAGAATGTATTTTTCTATTCGGTTATAATTTCCTTGAAATGGAAATTCCTTCCACTCCATGACAACTTCGTTAGCGAGCAAGCAATTCCTTTTATTATTATGTACGGAATAATCTTTTGTTTAACATATATCCACTTCAAATAATATTTTTTTTCTTTACCGAAATAGGTGAAAAAGTACTCCTCTTTGGAAGATTTGTAATCCCGAAAAATGCTGATATATTACAGAATGCATGCAACAATTATGCGGCTTCAGTTTGGCTATATATAAACGTAAAATATTGTTATTATTTCTGACGCAGACTAGTTGTGTTACGTTGGTAAAAATTAAAAATGGAAAACGCAATTTATTTACGAATAAAATTATAAAACAAGAAAAGGTATAATTGCGATGGAGATATACAATAAATTTATAAACAAGTTTTACTTGCAAAAGGTAAGCAACTATTGTTTTTGCAACAGACGATTAAACGACTCATGTCGCATCGAATAAAACATAATATTATTATTCTTTATCATTTAAATTTAACTTTTCTTGTTTTATAATTTTAATTATAAATAAATTGCGTTTTTATTTCTAATTTCCACCTAGTCTGCATCATCACAAATGATAGCAATGTTTTACCTCTACTATAGCCAAGCGGCAGTCGCATAATTGTCGCCTGCGTTCTGGAATATATCAGCACTTCTAGGGATAACAAATCTTTTACAGAGGAGTATTTTTTCGCCTATTTCAGTAAAAGCTTCTCTGCATTTAGGAAAGAGAACACAAAAGAAGAAATATGATTTGAAACGGACATATTTATTCGTAGCGTGATGTTAAATAAAAGATTATTCCGTACTTGGTAATAAAAGGGGTTACTTACTCACTAACCGTGTTGTCATGTAGTGGAAAAAAATTTAAACACTTCAGTTTGGATGAAATTATAACCGATTATGAAAATCTGTTCCACAATTTTAATTAATCTAATATTTTTCTAGGTCGAAATTACTTTAAAACGGAGACTAGCATTTCACTCTATCATATTTTTAGCTGTACACTGAGAAAATAATACTATTAACAAAAATAAAGTACACCTCTAAGTTACAGTATCGGGACAATACAAGACAAAACGTTAGCCTTTAAGTAATTAATGTTGCAATAAAAAGCAACAACGCCTAGTTAAGCAAAAATACGAAATGTTTTAATAATTTATAATAAATTCTAAGCTCTAAATAGCTGGCCATTGTTGATAAAGCGTGATTGCTAACTAAAAATGATCGGCAAAACTAGATAAACTTGTAAGAACAACCTTAAACCGTTAGTTTTGAGAAGCACTTGTTGGATGATCGACAATTTTATAGCATATAGCTAATCAATTTCAAAAACAAACTTCATCTGTAAAAAAATGCATAAATTTATGGAACTTATACAAATTGTAATTCGATTGCCAATATCTGTACATACATATACACATTTTATTTGGTAAATGCGATCGGGAAGTCCTAAATCGCTTTAATGTATTTGAAATAAATTGCAACACATTTTTCTAGTAGTGCTATAAATTCAGGGCTAACCAAAAACCGTTTTAACCCTCGCGACAAAATTTATGTGTCACCATTGACAAAGCTCCGAACAATGAATCGATAATTTCCTATGCAGGAGTATAGGAACGCGATTTCTGAGAAAAATATATGTTTCAAGCACTACCGACAGTAAATCGAAACGCTGATAGATATCGGGGTTGTTGAAAGTCAAGTTCATTGGTAACTCGACGGCCAGTAGGCCGCCGTGTTCTCGGGGTATTTAAACAGGTGAAATCAGCGTAGCGCGTGCATGTCGTTAGAAGCAACCCCCAAGAGCGTGACACAATTTCAGCACACGGTTACAAAACGTATGGTCGGTGATTCGATACAACGACCGAAAACTCTATACGTAATATCGTGTATATACATTTATAGGATGTAGAGTAATTCTTTCAACACCGTTGGACCGGTGTTCGCGTTCATGTTAATCTTTTGTGAGTTTTCTGGTGAATCTCCATCACTTTGGGATCAAAGCAAATCGGTTTGCCGATATTGTACGTTTCCATGGGATTACAGTTAGCCGTTTTGCACGTGGTTATAATTAGGTAAGGCTGTCGCTAAAATTGTTGTAATTGATAACAAGATAAGAGTTAATTAATTTTAACGAGCTACAGCTTGAAATAAATACTAACAGTGAATAAAGAATTATTGAGTGAAATGTTTTAGATATTTCCAACGAAAAAGTTTTGAATTTATATTCAGCGTCAATTGTTCTTTTAAACTTTTGCTTTAAGTTAGTAATATTTTTTTAAATTTCAATATAATTTGGGTTTTATTAATTTAACCTATGTATTTAAGCCCGAATAGAATGATTAAGTAAGTTAATTATTAAAATAAAACCCAATTATAAAATGCTATTGTAATATTTTTAAGTATTATGTTTACAGGTTACAAAACTAGTTTCTTCTAGTCTAGGAATTATAAATAATTTAGTGGTACGTTATTTCTGCAAAACTTTTCATTTTGACTTGTGTTACTTGTATCGTTCTTTTCTATATTACACATATATTATTTCATCTTGCCTCGCAAACGTTCTACCGACTTCAATTTAACTAGTGAGGTATGGTATTCAGTCCACCTTGGACTTCCGGTAACGATACGAGTAGTTTCCTCTCCTTGATGAGCAAGTAGCAACTTTTCAGTCCCAAATTTGCAATCACAGTTAATTACTAATATACAGGTATTTTAGTGTAAGAAAGAGAAATCTTATCGGGAGCTATGTCATTAAGTTGTTGAAAGTGTCGATTCTAAGATATCAAACAAAAAGATTGTAGTTACATTTTTTCGTTGTTTTGTGAGCGGTATTCTAATAGTGCTTAGATGCACTTGACTGCTTACATTTTTGTTTCATTTCCAAAAGACCGTATTTTAAGAAAATGCTATTCATTGTCAAATAACTTTCTGAGTCGCTCAGATTTTCTATGGTCTGCAGCTAACTATGCTTACTTATATTTATTATTGTTTAATTAAAAAATGTATAGTTCAACTCAAAATATTTTCAATAATAGTAAAAAGTGTAATCCTCTATTTTGTGTAGTATTAAAGCTTTATAAGCACTGCAATTATCGGGTTATTGTAAAAAACTGTCCATAACATATAAGGAATTTTACGTATACCAAGTATTCGATTAACATACTGATTTATGTCTACATTATATCGAGGTAGTGACTTAAATGGGGCTCACAATCAACATGAATAGGTACCTACGATGGGAGAAAAACCTCAGTGCCGTTTGAAATTGTGAATCATCATATTTTCTGAAGTACACTAGTATTTACAAAAACCAATATTCAATATAGCCTGTTCAAAATTTATATAAATCGCTTCCTACGTCTTAGCGGAAGTACTACATCACTAACTCATCAATACTATGATTTTCTTCAAATCGTGCCATTATTATAAATTTAAAACATCAGTTAGATGTACATTTCTGTTGTCACAGCAGTAAATACTTTGTGCAATATATTTGAATCTATTTTTGGATATGGATTCACTTGCCAAAGTGTTACTACTTGATTTGGTAGATTTCCAGATCATTGATCTCTGAGGGTGGCATGAAAATCCTCTCAGTATTAGATCACTTAAAGAACTATAATTTCCTCATTTTATTTATTTGGAAAATGTTTGTAGAGGCATATTTGTCGTTTTGTTCCTTGAATACGCACCTATTCAGCACCATCAGAAGTTGTTTCGATCTTGTTTGATCCAGCTCTGTGTCTGCTTCCTTTCGTTTGCCTTTTTTACGCTACAACAACAACTCTAGCACTATAAATAAATGAAGGCAAATCATCTTTAGTGTCCCTCCCACCATCGATTCTATCCATCCATCATCTTCAACTTCCAACTCCACACTGTCTTCTTCACCTCAGTCCTCTTCCGTGTTTTCATTACTTGCATTATCTGAAGGAAATATAACAATATTCTCAGGGATTTCTATATCATAATTTTTAAGTTCCTCCTGAAAATCATGTAGGTAATTTCAAAGGACTCTTCATATAACCGAAAATGGTAACGGTCTTAGTTGATTGGACCATCGTCCTTTTAAAAATTTATACGTGAATTTTTATCAGCGCAGCTTCAAGCATGAACGTATTCTAACGTCAATTTAGAAGTACTACATTTTAATGCGCTCTGTTAATGAATATCAGAAATAACACAGTAAAAAATACTGTAGTTCAGCTATTAAAAATACAGTGACTCTAACTGAATGGCAGGATCTAAAAGATATATAAAAATGCTTCTCGACTAGAATTTTAAAAATACTTTTGAGATAAAATATTTTTGTTTAGAAGTTAATTAAGATATGTATTTTTAACTATAAAAACTGTTGAGTAAGGAATTATATTTTCTTTAGCTTTAAAGATCGCGTTAATTGGAGAGAGCGCAGTGTCTATAAAAGGTTTGTAAAATTCTGGAGTAAAACTATCCCCAATTTCATGTAATTTATTACGCAATTCTGGAATGGTTTGTTGAAGATTTTCTATAACATTTAAATCTGGATTGCTGGATGGCTAAGCTAGCACCTTTATACCATTTTCTTTAAACCATTTTTGTATTAACTTAAAAGTGTAGCAAGATGCGCCGCGCCGTTTTGTTGAAATAAATATTTCCTTTCGGAAACAATTTTTTCGCACTTGTCAACAATGATTCTTTAAGAATTTGTATATATTTTTGGACATTATCATACATATCATCTATAAAAGTTAATATGGCCAATCCTTTTGCAATCCTTAAATCATAATACCTTATCGAAACTTACCGATCTTTTTAAAAAAATCTTTATGGAATGTATCTATTTTGTCACGTATTACTCTTTTCCTACGGTCGCTAACTTATTCATCAAATTTTCATTCATTGCTAAATAGGACTTTATCCCACACATTCTACATTCATAATTTTAATTTTGCCCATTCTATACTTTGGTCAGTAAGAAATCATATATAAATCATATTATTTTGCTAAGGATACTCTAAAATATATACAGATTTTATAAAAACTTAAACCAACTTTTAATAATGGCGTTTCTACATTTTCTAGCAATATCTAAATCGAAGTCGATATTTCATCGCATAGTTATTTTTCGGAGAGTGTTTCTCTTGCCGATTTTGCAAATTTTGATTTAGCACCGTAAATATCGGGGTGAAACTATTTTTGGTTACCCAGGATTTTTCCCGCAAGCATCAATATTTGCGGATTTGTCATATTTCTTTAATACAGTAAACACAGTACTCTTCGATAAAACCAATTCATCAGTAATTTTGTAAATTCTTCTCATTTTTTATTACTTACTCTCCCTCAACCCATTTTAAAAAATAAAGTCAATTTATAATAAAATTTATGCAAGTTTATAACTTACAAGAGATAAGTCAATTTAGGTCATATATTAAACTGTCATTATAAATATTTCAACGCTGCCTTTGTAGTATATTTTTTATACGAAACAAATTCAATTTATCTCAACTTCAAGTTGTCAGTAAATTTCAGCACTCAAGAACTAAATCAATTGTTACCAAAAATAACAAATTTTATTTACTTTTAAAAAATTACTAGCAAATTATATATAGAATAACAAATGAATTTAATAATTTCATCGAACATACATATGTAGGGCTATGTTGTTAAGGCTATATAGTTGTTAGGCTTGTAATCTGTAATTTTAACGAACTCTCCGAGCGCCAGTCCATTTGAGAGTATACTGGCAATTGTTTGTAAGGGTCACGTTGTAATACGTCATTGTTATGTTAAAATGCCGTTTACTCCAACTAATATAACAAGAATAGTTACGAACCACACACAACAGCGTCTTGTATAGATAGGTCTTAAATTCAACCAGAAATTCTAAGATGAAATAATAGATAGATTGGTTTCTCTTTAAAACAACAACAAAACAACTTCTGCAACTTTTATTTCAAATAGAACTATCGATTGCAGTTTCCAGTAGTGTAAGTTGATTTTGAATAATTTACAGCTGGTAAGCTTTAAGTATATTGTAGTAACGACTAAATAGATAGAACGTTGGACTAAAACGAAATCAAGTGTGAAAAAGCAAAATCGTTGTCCAATAACAAAACGTGACGGAGACCAATCGCTGTGTGGCAAATTTTACATTCATTGAGGATATGGATAAATGCCAGTACTTAAATATGTTCAAAAGCTAATATTAATGCAGGTGAAATAAATTTGGAAGCGTGTAAGTGTTGTTAGTTTTTCAAAAATACATTAAAATACAATTCAGATAGTTTGGTTTCAGTTACTGCATAATTTTCCTCGCCACCTCAAACGAGATCTCTTGAATCTACAATAATAAAAAAATTAAAAACCTGGATGTCGAATTCAGAGCAGCATAATTGATATGCCCTAGAAGTAAACATAAAAATGTACTACATCGTTATGTGTATTTATTTTAAAATTCTATATTTTTTGAGTGCCGGGAATGCAGGTTAACTAAACCTAAATACATCTTATTTCGGTATAGCTCTTGTTGTAACTAAGTTGTTAATTCAGCTTATGGATGTATTAACATCAATACAGGGCTAGTGTTACTTCATGTTAAATCTCAATCTTGTTGTTTGTTTCTTACCTATTAAAATCAGAGGAGCGATTTATTACCGATGTAATTTGTTAAACTTTTTTTTATATAACTGTCACTAAACGTGATACTTTTAATGTTAGCTAATCGGATTAAAAATTAAGTTTTATAACATAAGCGTGTTAATTAGTATATTATGCAACGAGCATTTAATGATAGCTATTAAGGCACGAGTATGAAAATTACAATACGAGGCGCAGCCTAGTATTGTAATGAATACGAGTGTCTTAATAGCCATTAATGCGAATTGCATACACTATTTTTTCTACGACCCCATAATATCATACGTATTTCTTTAATTTTTACTATATTTAAATAGATACAGAGAACTCTCAAATTTAATTAATTTTTATATCTGTTAGATATGTAGTCAGGGCTATATTGAATATTGGATATAAACTTGTATCGTAATGAAAAATCTGATATCCTATTGGATATAAGTAAACTTGTATCATAATGAAAATCTGTATCGTAATGGACATCATTAAAGTACAGGTTCAACATATCTAATAATACAATTTATTGAAGTATGGGAGTAGAAAAAAGTACTTTTAACACTAGTGGAGTTTATTGTTTGTAAATATTAATATAATGTACATACATTAGCATTACAACAATTACTATATAATATGGATTCATTGGGCATCATCAATAGTTTCAATCAATCTCATCAAGATCCAGTTTTATTACTTTAATAAGAATACAAACGTTTGTAAAAAACGTCAACAAAACTTTCTTGACGTTTCTTATTCTCAAATATCACTGCGTTACCGTGACTGATATTTCTGACTCATGACATATTAATCATAATAGCCCTTTTCCTTTGCTTAAAAAGTGTCGCACGGTGCAGCACTGAACTACACTTTACACCAGATTCTTATTCCTTTGCACGGTGTAAACAAAACTACTCCTGCGCCAGGATTGTTTATCTGAACCAGGGCATTAGCTAGTGTAAATTACACTATTTTAAATGTCAAGCATATGTCAAAGTGATTAATGAAGATACTTTAATTCATGCCGTTTACTTTATACTACGAATGTTATTTATTGGAATTTGTGCAGTATATATTGATAAAAAAAACGTTAAATATTTATAAAACGCATGCAAAGAGAAGACAAAAAGAGATTATGTATTGAATGTAAAGTAAAAAATTGTTCTTATCTTTAAGTTAAATTATAGCCGGAATTATTATTGCAATTTTTGCCAAAACAGTTTATTTTAACTAAATTTGTAAGTATGTTTGTACATAATAGCTATCTTCAAAACTTGTAACATCTTTACAGGCAAACATATCTAAACAGTATGATGTAAATTTGCGTGAAATGAAGTTACTAAAATACATTAGTTCAGCTGGTACAGCTTACTAAATACAGATTACGCAAATATTTTGATCATCCACACAATTATTTAATATATTCTTTTGTCTACACAGTAGAAAGAGAATAAATACTGCAGATCTGTAGCAACAATGTGTTTACATTATATAATATAGATCTGTAAGTCACTTTTGTAAAGGATGCCTGAATTCAGAAAGTGCTATCCGTTTCTTTTCACGTCAGGTTATGAGGTCTTGAGTTGATTGTTGAGGTTATGTTATAAATCCAACTACACGCAATTCGTTCCTTTGTATTGTCGGCTTCGTTGCAGCACTGTAAAAATTGTAGTAAATTGTAAAAAGCAAAGGACAAGGGCTAATAATTGAGTGATAACAAAGATTTTTGTTTATCATTTAATTATAAAACATTATTAACGGTTGTATAAAAAAAGCAAAGGACGCTACGCTCGTTTCGTAATCTTCCCATCTCACAAAATAAAATTGAGCTACATTCCATATTCTATCGAGTAGTTTGATTAACACATAATAAATGTAGATGATGTTAGAGTGGAATTTTGAACAATTGACTCATTTGACTTCAGAGAAGAAGCGCCATTCAAGAAAACATTATTAAAAGATGTAGTCAACTGACTAATGATAAAATGGAAAAACTGTGCCTGCTATCCTTTAACAAAATATTTTTCAATGCTCATGGTGAAGTGTTGAGAATTATCAAATGTATTTGCTTTGTATTGTTGGAAAAGATGATTTTATGAAATTTATTGATTAATTGCAAATTCAACAAAGCCTACGGTGTTTTTTGTTCTAACACCTCATTGCTGTAACGCTTATTTTACTAATCCCTAATATGTTAGTACACCATTTGCAGTAAATTATATATTTTCTTAGAAAAAACCTCTGCCACTTTCGCCTGTTGCCAAGCATCTTGCCGAAAAGGTAGACCATTAAGCCCTCTGGCTTAGTACACTGACAAAGCGTTTCATCCTCAGATCCATACACAGGGTGGTTACCGAATCTAATGCACAAATCTGCGCGAAGGCTCATTAAAATACGCATATCTATTGTACTCATTCTATTTCACCATATCAAAAAGGAGTTTTAGCTAAACGAAGTATTGATTTTGAGTCAATGGCTAATGTTCCTATTTCTTGCATTAGAACGCAAGGTTGAGTACATTGATGTCCTGGTACTATCTCTGTTATTAGCTCAGAAAAAGCGTTTTGGCGATCAAATTTTGGAATTAACGGACTGTCCGTCAACATAGTATAGAGAAGTTGTGTATTTCTTCAAAATCAAGCACTTTACAGAATGAACGTTTGATAAATTAGGTATCTGCATTACACCTATTTCTCTAATAATAATAGATTTTCTTTCTTGTAACCAATCCTTTGCCGCACTTACTGCGTTGTTGCTGTGTGTGTGTAACGGTAATGTAACTTCAGTAGGTTCGAATACTTATTGGCATCTATTTCTTCGTTTTAAAATATTGGCTCAATGCCATGCCAGAAAATACACTGCCATCAAACTGCTTCCAACTGTGTCTTGTAGTTTTTTTGTGGTAAATGTTGTGTGGTATTTTCTTACTTATAGGATGTCGCACTTTATTGTTTACTAGTTTATTACACCATAACACGGCTTTTGATTCGTCATTATATAGAATGTTGCGTCATTTGGATGCAGTCCAATTCTGATGCTCTATACCGAATACGAGGCGATTTAATATATATCGACTAGTAAAGGGCATATTGAGCCTAATATCCGTTCAACTTCTATTTAACAAAGCATTAATATCAAATGGGGCCGTCCCGGATTTTTTTTTATATTTTTTCTTAAAGTGTACATTAAATTATAATGTCTACGTATTTTCTTTTTTTATGTTAGTAATAAATGTGTAAAGAACAAATATCAAAGTTTGAATTTACCGCATTTATGACGTGATAATGGTAAATTGACAGAGAAGCTTGCCAAAAGTATGATATGAAAAGAGGTAGAAAAAACACATCTATGTTTTCTTTAATCAGAAATGTAATCATTTTTTTTTGTTAGCTACGTAAACGTCAAACGAAGTCAACCTCCTGTCTATCTGCATTCTGTCATAGTATTTATTTTCATATTTGTTTGATAAACTATTGTGTTGTTATTATTTTGGGTGTGCTTATTGTTTTCAGTTTTAATTTGTGTATTTTTAACATTATCACCTTTGGAATCGTGCTTTATTTTTATTTGAATCTTATTTGATATCAATTAATCATGAAATGTTTTGTATCTCGTTGCAAGAATCATTATAAAATCAATCCGGAAAAGCGTCTTTATTTCCAACATATGTTACAAAAAAAAACAAAAGTATTTCTATATTAATATTAATAATGAAGTGAAAAGTGGTGGAGTTCAGATGCGTCACTAAAAGTTGATATCTGCTCTTCCACTCAACCAATCTATCTAAACCTAAAGCTTAAACCCAAAAAGAAAATTAAAATTATAATTTTTGCTATTACCTACATCAGATTATAGTAATCTTTCGTAATATAATATTTATTAACACATTAAAAAAAACGGGAAGGCCCCATTGCAACTTCCTTGCAGTACTAATACAAGCAACAAATTGTATATCTTGTTTACATATTTTTGTATACAAGTTTGAAGATTTTTGAAGATTAATTTTCATTGATTGCATTATGGACATTCACATCCGTTCCATTTTTCTTTCAGTCACTTGATAAGATAAAATATGTATCTACCTATTCTTTTTATATAAAGACAGGAATAACAACAATAGCCATTAGTTCACTTCTATTGATAATGTTTCCTAGAATATAATTCAATGTAATAATTTTCCATATTTTCTGCACTTTACTATTGTTTTTCGCTTTCATTGAATCGGAACATGAAAATTGATACCGGGAAAATGACGCCGTAGTGAACTTCTCAAGTGAAACACGTCAAAGCTTTAGCTATATTGTTCTCCGTTTACATTTTATAAATGTTCTATCTACAATACACTTTTACCTTTCTAATATATGTACATACATACAGCGTTATTCAAATGGAGCGGTTGATTTTTCAAATTATAAATAAATGCTATAAATGCTGGTGGTAGCGCGATTGCCGAAATGATTATTTGGAAATAACTTGATAACCTCTCAGTTTCCTTGAAAAATATTTATTTTTTCATCAAGTTCCATTTAAATATACAAGACGGATTTCCACTAAAAATTTAGTTCTCAAAACTTGAATCGACTATTTGGACATTGAGCCATTTCGAAGTTTTTCGCCCACATTTTGTTACTAAGTTGCAGAATGTCAAGTTTAAGCCTGAACATCTACCTAAGAAAGCCAAATAGATCTCCTCACTATTTAGTACAAATTGCTTGTCGAAGATTACCAAACTTTTCTTTGAAAATTTGTATGATTTAAAAAATATTTGAATGTTTCAATAGATATGAATTACCCTGGAAATTCAGAATGTTTCTACACTGTGCAAACACAATGACAAAATTACCTAAGAATGTAGTCCAGCTTTTCAAATGAGGGTTTTCTAAGATATTTCGCACCACAAACCATCAACTATATTTTGTGCTTCTCGAGTACAAAGCTTTTTGTTTTAAAACAAGCAGGGCATCACATTTTTTTCTGCCTTCTTCACTGTCAACTTTGTATCGCATGACCCGCGCGCATTCCTGCATGTTTTGCGACTGTATTGCTTCTAAAATTTCATCATTTATTGTGTTATGAAATTATAGTAGTGTTAGTGGAATTTTCGTTGTGACCGAATAAATACATTCTACAAAATTATATATTTAAACTTATTTTAATTGTTGTAGTTTTAAAGCCCTTAGTTGATATTTTACATCATTGAATGCCATTGGTAAGTTAATTTGAACATTATTTTCAATAAAATAATCTTCATTTTCATCTTGTGTAATTTTTAAGTATAGCCTAATTAATTAATCTTGTCATCCAACACTTGTCAGAAATTGGTTGCCTATCTCGTTTGATTGTGGTCACTGCGTCTTTTATAACAGAAAGATAATAACTCCGAACTTATACTTAATACAGTTAGAATTTTTTTCTGACAGAATTGATTTTTTTGCAATTGCATTTTTTACTTCTTTCTTTGTAGATGGTTATACCATAAGGTGAGAGGCGGTACTTCGGTTTGATAATATACCTTCGATAACTTCATTAACCTTTCGAAATTTCTGACCGCATTTAACCTACGAAGTTATTTGATGTATTACTTCCACTAAGCTATCAAATATAATATCCAGGGTATCTACTATGTCCCTAAATATATATCTATAATGTAATTCGACGTGAGTTATTGCCGGAATTATACGATTTTCGGTGGAACTAAGGTATTAATATACGTCAAGTTATTTGAATTAGGGCTACACCGGTGATAAATGAAAACTTGTCACCAACTAAGGTAAATAATTCGATAAATAACAATTGACTATACATCCTTATCGGTAAAATAAATAGTACCTACCACAATAGCAGGTATCTAATGTTGATTTATAAATGGCTGGGACTAAATGATTCGGCACTATTAACACTATGTTTTACTAAAAAGGTATTAAAATTTGTAATTCTATGGATATGTATTGCTCCTGTTTTGTAAGGTACGGTTTCATTAAAAGGAATTGTAAATCATTTAGAACATGAAAGATTAGTTTTATCATTTCAGATATCCTGTAAATAAACTACGGATACATAAACTTGAGATGACATCACACCGGAAGCACAAAGTATACTACCAGAAAGTTACATTGATTTTTTTGGCCGCGTAATATAAATGTTAGAGAATCAGTGGCATGTATCTAGTGCAAAATTAGAATTATAAATCACAATTATATAATACTATGTTAATCAGATTACAGAAAGTCATACTACAATCTTAGTACGTATATACATTACAATATTTCAGACTTTATTACTGTGGGTCACCTAAAATAAAACCTCTTATCTTAAGCTCTATCGGCAGTTTGCAATACATATTGTAATCTTGCATTACACATATTTCAAACGGGTAAGTGTCCTCTAGATAGGTCTCGTAATAGAAATTTGCTTTGATACCATATATAATGCGATTCCTACATTTAGACTTGCATTAATATAATTCTGCGACAAATAAACTGATTTTGAATAGAAATGTAAATTTAAATAATGTAAAAAATGATATTATTTAACATAAATTGCCTCCCAATTTTGTAAGTCATACTTGTATGACCAGCATGTGTAGCAGAACGTGTAAGAAGTAAAGAAAAACTCACGACCCGTTAATGCAACCCATAAGCCTTACATTGCATATAACTGTCTAGTACAGAGTACTACATTGTGTTATATTACATTTTTTAGTCCCAAATCAATTAACAGTACATATTTAATAATATGAAATAGGGAAAACACACTTTATTATTTTGTATTCAAAATTCTTAGCAAAAAATCAAAATTTCTCCAAAAAACAGTATTTTAAAATTATCTATCCAGTTTTATTTTCTGACAAGGTAAACTTGTAATCCTAGGTGTCCTTGGAAAAAAGAACGCAAGATAAATGCTATTAACTAATTGAATGTAGCTGGATAATAGTTGTATTTTAATTAATGGACAGAGAAAAAATTCAGAATAAAAAAGATCCTTTATATATTAAATTTTGTAATTCCGGAAAATCAAACTAGGAAATTGCAAATTTATTACAATTATAGTATGGTTAAAAAAACAGAAAACTACTGGATTAGCCGCAAGGTTACAGTACGAGTCAAAAAGTAAAATTACAAAACACAAAACACACACAACCAAAAACCCATGCGCTAAATATCCTCAGTTAGGTGCATTATGAAGTAGTGCTCTTGGAAAGAGAATTACAAGATCTACAGTCACACAGAAAAGTATACGTACGCCTCACAAATACTGCGTATAGGAAAAAATTGATTTTATTTTAAAAAAAGTGAATATACCAAAAAAATACATAAGAACACAAATACCGATTCCGTGGTTTAAATATATGTAAAATAGAATATTTTAACATTGTATAAATAACAAAATTGTATTCACAGAATATTCCTCCTTTCTTAATCTTATTATTAGCTCTCGCATTTCAATACAAATTTCCTTGGTTTTTGGACTCATTTTCATAAAAATATATTTTGTTTTATAGGCAACCGCACACTTCGCCAGTAGAAACACAAATGCAGCTTGCAGCTGCTTCTTATTCTATATATTTTTTTGTATATCATGCGAAAAAAGTTGCTACTTTCTTTGCATCGTACGTATTACTTATCTCTCCTACGACAGCGCCTCATGTATACAGGATAACAACTTGAACTACGAAAGCCTATTGATAGGGGAAGGAGTGGGAGGTAAAATTAAATGTATCCATTTTAGTATTGTTAACTGTTTGTATGACAGGAATGTCAGTGGTTATGTCAATACTATGGCAAATTATAATTTGCACTTTTACATTAATTGTGTATTCCATTAGGATAAACTTCGATGGTTCGGTAAAGTAATTGACATAACCACTGACATTCCTGTCATATAAAAAGTTGACACTAGTAAAATGGATACATTTAATTTTAACTCCCATCACCCTCTCCTATCAATAGGCTTTCGTAGTTCCAGTTGTTAGCCTGTATAATACAAATGTAATTAATGGGACAATTGTAGTTTGTTTTGAACAAATGTGTCGTTGAACATATGAAGGAGTAGGATGTTTTGATTAGAAGCGTGTAGTTTGGCTTAGACTGCAAATTTAGGAACGGTACGTATACTTTTCTGTGTGACTATATACCGGGTGTCCCATGACGTAACTGCCAAAACCTAAGGATGTGTTATTCAGACAATTTCAAGTCAAAAATGTCTAATGAACATGTGACCAAAACTTTGTCGTAACTGATGCCGCAGAAACTATTCGTGCTGATCCTGAGTCTATTAACAGAGCTACCTACTAGTGTTGGGCAGTCTAGTTCCTTTTGCGGACTCGTTCCGTTTCGTTCCATTTTATCAAAGGAACGAGTCCGTCGAACTCGTTCCTTTGGAACTAAATCATATATTAGTACATACATTCGCTGCTGTATACATTCATACATATCAATATCGTATCGTATCGGAACGTATGTCGAATGCCAACGGACAACATTCAATTAACGGAACGGAAATATCTCGGCTATTAAGAGAGATAGGACCGAAATCTCTTCGGTACAACACTCAGGGCGATGAGTACAATCTTTTCCACCCCTCGGCGATCGAAAATTCGACAAATGCCCGGCTAGAAATCTTTCGGTTTTTTAAACATCTCGGCCATTAAGCGAGTTTAGACCGAAATCAAAGGCGTCAATGTGCCTTGCTGGGAGTTTGCTCTCTCGTTTAGATTAATAAGACGAACCAACTTGCCCAGAGCGAAGCAGATTCATCAAACGGTTCTCGAGAAAATATCGATGAAAATTTAGCCCTATAAGGCGTTAATGTGCCATGCTGGGCGTTTGGCCTCTCGTTTAGATTAACAAGGTGAACCTACTTGCCGAGGAGGAAGCAGATACATCAAACGGTTATCGAGCTAGGTAATATTTAGATGATGAAAATGTTGTCCAGAAAAATTTATGAAAATGTAACGGTCACAGCGCTCAAACGAGTTAATGTGCCTTCCTGAGAGTTTGTCCTCTCGTTTAAATTAACAAGATGAACCAATTTGCCCAGAGCGAAGCAGATTCATTAAACGGTTCTCGAGAAAATATCGATGAAAATTTAGCCCTATAAGGCGTTAATGTGCCTTGCTGAGAGTTTGATCTCTCGTTTAGATTAACAAGGTGAACCTACTTGCCGAGGAGGAAGCAGATCCATCAAACGATTATTGAGCTAGGTAATATTTATATGATGAAAATGTTGTCCAGAAAAATTTATAAAAATGTAACGGTCACAGCGCTCAAACGAGTTAATGTGCCTTCCTGGGAGTTTGTCCTCTCGTTTAGATTAACAAGGTGAACCTATTTGCCGATGAGGAAGCAGATCTATCAAACGGTTATCTTTTCGTTTTTTTGAAATATCTCGGCTACTAAGAGAGATAGGACCGAAATCTCTTCGGTAACCCACACAGAGGGCGATGAGTACAATCTTTTCCATTCCTCGGAGATCGAAAATTCGACAAATGTCCGGCTAGATTTTTGGAACGATATCGGTCCAAAACAGCGAACTCGTTCCGTTTAGTTCCACGTGCGGAATAGTTCCTTTGAACCGAGTCCGGTCGGAACGACACAACACTACTACCTACCACTTCAATTCTAAGAAAAGCTAGACTATGTATACAACAATTAGGTGGGCATTTTTTTACAACTAAATCAATACAGCGACTTCTTTTTAAATTAACTATTGTTTGTATTAGTGGAGTTATCTAAAACTGCTTGTAAGTCAATTACGACAGAGTTTTGGTCACATGTTTTTTATGTTATTAATAAATGTGTAAAGAACAAATATCAAAGTTTGAATTTACCGCATTTATGACGTGATAATGGTAAATTGACAGAGAAGCTTGCCAAAAGTATGATATGAAAAGAGGTAGAAAAAACACATCTATGTTTTCTTTAATCAGAAATGTAATCATTTTTTTTGTTAGCTACGTAAACGTCAAACGAAGTCAACCTCCTGTCTATCTGCATTCTGTCATAGTATTTATTTTCATATTTGTTTGATAAACTATTGTGTTGTTATTATTTTGGGTGTGCTTATTGTTTTCAGTTTTAATTTGTGTATTTTTAACATTATCACCTTTGGAATCGTGCTTTATTTTTATTTGAATCTTATTTGATATCAATTAATCATGAAATGTTTTGTATCTCGTTGCAAGAATCATTATAAAATCAATCCGGAAAAGCGTCTTTATTTCCAACATATGTTACAAAAAAAAACAAAAGTATTTCTATATTAATATTAATAATGAAGTGAAAAGTGGTGGAGTTCAGATGCGTCACTAAAAGTTGATATCTGCTCTTCCACTCAACCAATCTATCTAAACCTAAAGCTTAAACCCAAAAGAAAATTAAAATTATAATTTTTGCTATTACCTACATCAGATTATAGTAATCTTTCGTAATATAATATTTATTAACACATTAAAAAAAAACGGAAGGCCCCATTGCAACTTCCTTGCAGTACTAATACAAGCAACAAATTGTATATCTTGTTTACATATTTTTGTATACAAGTTTGAAGATTTTTGAAGATTAATTTTCATTGATTGCATTATGGACATTCACATCCGTTCCATTTTTCTTTCAGTCACTTGATAAGATAAAATATGTATCTACCTATTCTTTTTATATAAAGACAGGAATAACAACAATAGCCATTAGTTCACTTCTATTGATAATGTTTCCTAGAATATAATTCAATGTAATAATTTTCCATATTTTCTGCACTTTACTATTGTTTTTCGCTTTCATTGAATCGGAACATGAAAATTGATACCGGGAAAATGACGCCGTAGTGAACTTCTCAAGTGAAACACGTCAAAGCTTTAGCTATATTGTTCTCCGTTTACATTTTATAAATGTTCTATCTACAATACACTTTTACCTTTCTAATATATGTACATACATACAGCGTTATTCAAATGGAGCGGTTGATTTTTCAAATTATAAATAAATGCTATAAATGCTGGTGGTAGCGCGATTGCCGAAATGATTATTTGGAAATAACTTGATAACCTCTCAGTTTCCTTGAAAAATATTTATTTTTTCATCAAGTTCCATTTAAATATACAAGACGGATTTCCACTAAAAATTTAGTTCTCAAAACTTGAATCGACTATTTGGACATTGAGCCATTTCGAAGTTTTTCGCCCACATTTTGTTACTAAGTTGCAGAATGTCAAGTTTAAGCCTGAACATCTACCTAAGAAAGCCAAATAGATCTCCTCACTATTTAGTACAAATTGCTTGTCGAAGATTACCAAACTTTTCTTTGAAAATTTGTATGATTTAAAAAAATATTTGAATGTTTCAATAGATATGAATTACCCTGGAAATTCAGAATGTTTCTACACTGTGCAAACACAATGACAAAATTACCTAAGAATGTAGTCCAGCTTTTCAAATGAGGGTTTTCTAAGATATTTCGCACCACAAACCATCAACTATATTTTGTGCTTCTCGAGTACAAAGCTTTTTGTTTTAAAACAAGCAGGGCATCACATTTTTTTCTGCCTTCTTCACTGTCAACTTTGTATCGCATGACCCGCGCGCATTCCTGCATGTTTTGCGACTGTATTGCTTCTAAAATTTCATCATTTATTGTGTTATGAAATTATAGTAGTGTTAGTGGAATTTTCGTTGTGACCGAATAAATACATTCTACAAAATTATATATTTAAACTTATTTTAATTGTTGTAGTTTTAAAGCCCTTAGTTGATATTTTACATCATTGAATGCCATTGGTAAGTTAATTTGAACATTATTTTCAATAAAATAATCTTCATTTTCATCTTGTGTAATTTTTAAGTATAGCCTAATTAATTAATCTTGTCATCCAACACTTGTCAGAAATTGGTTGCCTATCTCGTTTGATTGTGGTCACTGCGTCTTTTATAACAGAAAGATAATAACTCCGAACTTATACTTAATACAGTTAGAATTTTTTTTTCTGACAGAATTGATTTTTTTGCAATTGCATTTTTTACTTCTTTCTTTGTAGATGGTTATACCATAAGGTGAGAGGCGGTACTTCGGTTTGATAATATACCTTCGATAACTTCATTAACCTTTCGAAATTTCTGACCGCATTTAACCTACGAAGTTATTTGATGTATTACTTCCACTAAGCTATCAAATATAATATCCAGGGTATCTACTATGTCCCTAAATATATCTATAATGTAATTCGACGTGAGTTATTGCCGGAATTATACGATTTTCGGTGGAACTAAGGTATTAATATACGTCAAGTTATTTGAATTAGGGCTACACCGGTGATAAATGAAAACTTGTCACCAACTAAGGTAAATAATTCGATAAATAACAATTGACTATACATCCTTATCGGTAAAATAAATAGTACCTACCACAATAGCAGGTATCTAATGTTGATTTATAAATGGCTGGGACTAAATGATTCGGCACTATTAACACTATGTTTTACTAAAAAGGTATTAAAATTTGTAATTCTATGGATATGTATTGCTCCTGTTTTGTAAGGTACGGTTTCATTAAAAGGAATTGTAAATCATTTAGAACATGAAAGATTAGTTTTATCATTTCAGATATCCTGTAAATAAACTACGGATACATAAACTTGAGATGACATCACACCGGAAGCACAAAGTATACTACCAGAAAGTTACATTGATTTTTTTGGCCGCGTAATATAAATGTTAGAGAATCAGTGGCATGTATCTAGTGCAAAATTAGAATTATAAATCACAATTATATAATACTATGTTAATCAGATTACAGAAAGTCATACTACAATCTTAGTACGTATATACATTACAATATTTCAGACTTTATTACTGTGGGTCACCTAAAATAAAACCTCTTATCTTAAGCTCTATCGGCAGTTTGCAATACATATTGTAATCTTGCATTACACATATTTCAAACGGGTAAGTGTCCTCTAGATAGGTCTCGTAATAGAAATTTGCTTTGATACCATATATAATGCGATTCCTACATTTAGACTTGCATTAATATAATTCTGCGACAAATAAACTGATTTTGAATAGAAATGTAAATTTAAATAATGTAAAAAATGATATTATTTAACATAAATTGCCTCCCAATTTTGTAAGTCATACTTGTATGACCAGCATGTGTAGCAGAACGTGTAAGAAGTAAAGAGAAAAACTCACGACCCGTTAATGCAACCCATAAGCCTTACATTGCATATAACTGTCTAGTACAGAGTACTACATTGTGTTATATTACATTTTTTAGTCCCAAATCAATTAACAGTACATATTTAATAATATGAAATAGGGAAAACACACTTTATTATTTTGTATTCAAAATTCTTAGCAAAAAATCAAAATTTCTCAAAAAACAGTATTTTAAAATTATCTATCCAGTTTTATTTTCTGACAAGGTAAACTTGTAATCCTAGGTGTCCTTGGAAAAAGAACGCAAGATAAATGCTATTAACTAATTGAATGTAGCTGGATAATAGTTGTATTTTAATTAATGGACAGAGAAAAAATTCAGAATAAAAAAGATCCTTTATATATTAAATTTTGTAATTCCGGAAAATCAAACTAGGAAATTGCAAATTTATTACAATTATAGTATGGTTAAAAAAACAGAAAACTACTGGATTAGCCGCAAGGTTACAGTACGAGTCAAAAAGTAAAATTACAAAACACAAAACACACACAACCAAAAACCCATGCGCTAAATATCCTCAGTTAGGTGCATTATGAAGTAGTGCTCTTGGAAAGAGAATTACAAGATCTACAGTCACACAGAAAAGTATACGTACGCCTCACAAATACTGCGTATAGGAAAAAATTGATTTTATTTTAAAAAAAGTGAATATACCAAAAAAATACATAAGAACACAAATACCGATTCCGTGGTTTAAATATATGTAAAATAGAATATTTTAACATTGTATAAATAACAAAATTGTATTCACAGAATATTCCTCCTTTCTTAATCTTATTATTAGCTCTCGCATTTCAATACAAATTTCCTTGGTTTTTGGACTCATTTTCATAAAAATATATTTTGTTTTATAGGCAACCGCACACTTCGCCAGTAGAAACACAAATGCAGCTTGCAGCTGCTTCTTATTCTATATATTTTTTTGTATATCATGCGAAAAAAGTTGCTACTTTCTTTGCATCGTACGTATTACTTATCTCTCCTACGACAGCGCCTCATGTATACAGGATAACAACTTGAACTACGAAAGCCTATTGATAGGGGAAGGGAGTGGGAGGTAAAATTAAATGTATCCATTTTAGTATTGTTAACTGTTTGTATGACAGGAATGTCAGTGGTTATGTCAATACTATGGCAAATTATAATTTGCACTTTTACATTAATTGTGTATTCCATTAGGATAAACTTCGATGGTTCGGTAAAGTAATTGACATAACCACTGACATTCCTGTCATATAAAAAGTTGACACTAGTAAAATGGATACATTTAATTTTAACTCCCATCACCCTCTCCTATCAATAGGCTTTCGTAGTTCCAGTTGTTAGCCTGTATAATACAAATGTAATTAATGGGACAATTGTAGTTTGTTTTGAACAAATGTGTCGTTGAACATATGAAGGAGTAGGATGTTTTGATTAGAAGCGTGTAGTTTGGCTTAGACTGCAAATTTAGGAACGGTACGTATACTTTTCTGTGTGACTATATACCGGGTGTCCCATGACGTAACTGCCAAAACCTAAGGATGTGTTATTCAGACAATTTCAAGTCAAAAATGTCTAATGAACATGTGACCAAAACTTTGTCGTAACTGATGCCGCAGAAACTATTCGTGCTGATCCTGAGTCTATTAACAGAGCTACCTACTAGTGTTGGGCAGTCTAGTTCCTTTTGCGGACTCGTTCCGTTTCGTTCCATTTTATCAAAGGAACGAGTCCGTCGAACTCGTTCCTTTGGAACTAAATCATATATTAGTACATACATTCGCTGCTGTATACATTCATACATATCAATATCGTATCGTATCGGAACGTATGTCGAATGCCAACGGACAACATTCAATTAACGGAACGGAAATATCTCGGCTATTAAGAGAGATAGGACCGAAATCTCTTCGGTACAACACTCAGGGCGATGAGTACAATCTTTTCCACCCCTCGGCGATCGAAAATTCGACAAATGCCCGGCTAGAAATCTTTCGGTTTTTTAAACATCTCGGCCATTAAGCGAGTTTAGACCGAAATCAAAGGCGTCAATGTGCCTTGCTGGGAGTTTGCTCTCTCGTTTAGATTAATAAGACGAACCAACTTGCCCAGAGCGAAGCAGATTCATCAAACGGTTCTCGAGAAAATATCGATGAAAATTTAGCCCTATAAGGCGTTAATGTGCCATGCTGGGCGTTTGGCCTCTCGTTTAGATTAACAAGGTGAACCTACTTGCCGAGGAGGAAGCAGATACATCAAACGGTTATCGAGCTAGGTAATATTTAGATGATGAAAATGTTGTCCAGAAAAATTTATGAAAATGTAACGGTCACAGCGCTCAAACGAGTTAATGTGCCTTCCTGAGAGTTTGTCCTCTCGTTTAAATTAACAAGATGAACCAATTTGCCCAGAGCGAAGCAGATTCATTAAACGGTTCTCGAGAAAATATCGATGAAAATTTAGCCCTATAAGGCGTTAATGTGCCTTGCTGAGAGTTTGATCTCTCGTTTAGATTAACAAGGTGAACCTACTTGCCGAGGAGGAAGCAGATCCATCAAACGATTATTGAGCTAGGTAATATTTATATGATGAAAATGTTGTCCAGAAAAATTTATAAAAATGTAACGGTCACAGCGCTCAAACGAGTTAATGTGCCTTCCTGGGAGTTTGTCCTCTCGTTTAGATTAACAAGGTGAACCTATTTGCCGATGAGGAAGCAGATCTATCAAACGGTTATCTTTTCGTTTTTTTGAAATATCTCGGCTACTAAGAGAGATAGGACCGAAATCTCTTCGGTAACCCACACAGAGGGCGATGAGTACAATCTTTTCCATTCCTCGGAGATCGAAAATTCGACAAATGTCCGGCTAGATTTTTGGAACGATATCGGTCCAAAACAGCGAACTCGTTCCGTTTAGTTCCACGTGCGGAATAGTTCCTTTGAACCGAGTCCGGTCGGAACGACACAACACTACTACCTACCACTTCAATTCTAAGAAAAGCTAGACTATGTATACAACAATTAGGTGGGCATTTTTTTACAACTAAATCAATACAGCGACTTCTTTTTAAATTAACTATTGTTTGTATTAGTGGAGTTATCTAAAACTGCTTGTAAGTCAATTACGACAGAGTTTTGGTCACATGTTTTTTATGTTATTAATAAATGTGTAAAGAACAAATATCAAAGTTTGAATTTACCGCATTTATGACGTGATAATGGTAAATTGACAGAGAAGCTTGCCAAAAGTATGATATGAAAAGAGGTAGAAAAAACACATCTATGTTTTCTTTAATCAGAAATGTAATCATTTTTTTTGTTAGCTACGTAAACGTCAAACGAAGTCAACCTCCTGTCTATCTGCATTCTGTCATAGTATTTATTTTCATATTTGTTTGATAAACTATTGTGTTGTTATTATTTTGGGTGTGCTTATTGTTTTCAGTTTTAATTTGTGTATTTTTAACATTATCACCTTTGGAATCGTGCTTTATTTTTATTTGAATCTTATTTGATATCAATTAATCATGAAATGTTTTGTATCTCGTTGCAAGAATCATTATAAAATCAATCCGGAAAAGCGTCTTTATTTCCAACATATGTTACAAAAAAAAACAAAAGTATTTCTATATTAATATTAATAATGAAGTGAAAAGTGGTGGAGTTCAGATGCGTCACTAAAAGTTGATATCTGCTCTTCCACTCAACCAATCTATCTAAACCTAAAGCTTAAACCCAAAAAGAAAATTAAAATTATAATTTTTGCTATTACCTACATCAGATTATAGTAATCTTTCGTAATATAATATTTATTAACACATTAAAAAAAAACGGGAAGGCCCCATTGCAACTTCCTTGCAGTACTAATACAAGCAACAAATTGTATATCTTGTTTACATATTTTTGTATACAAGTTTGAAGATTTTTGAAGATTAATTTTCATTGATTGCATTATGGACATTCACATCCGTTCCATTTTTCTTTCAGTCACTTGATAAGATAAAATATGTATCTACCTATTCTTTTTATATAAAGACAGGAATAACAACAATAGCCATTAGTTCACTTCTATTGATAATGTTTCCTAGAATATAATTCAATGTAATAATTTTCCATATTTTCTGCACTTTACTATTGTTTTTCGCTTTCATTGAATCGGAACATGAAAATTGATACCGGGAAAATGACGCCGTAGTGAACTTCTCAAGTGAAACACGTCAAAGCTTTAGCTATATTGTTCTCCGTTTACATTTTATAAATGTTCTATCTACAATACACTTTTACCTTTCTAATATATGTACATACATACAGCGTTATTCAAATGGAGCGGTTGATTTTTCAAATTATAAATAAATGCTATAAATGCTGGTGGTAGCGCGATTGCCGAAATGATTATTTGGAAATAACTTGATAACCTCTCAGTTTCCTTGAAAAATATTTATTTTTTCATCAAGTTCCATTTAAATATACAAGACGGATTTCCACTAAAAAATTTAGTTCTCAAAACTTGAATCGACTATTTGGACATTGAGCCATTTCGAAGTTTTTCGCCCACATTTTGTTACTAAGTTGCAGAATGTCAAGTTTAAGCCTGAACATCTACCTAAGAAAGCCAAATAGATCTCCTCACTATTTAGTACAAATTGCTTGTCGAAGATTACCAAACTTTTCTTTGAAAATTTGTATGATTTAAAAAATATTTGAATGTTTCAATAGATATGAATTACCCTGGAAATTCAGAATGTTTCTACACTGTGCAAACACAATGACAAAATTACCTAAGAATGTAGTCCAGCTTTTCAAATGAGGGTTTTCTAAGATATTTCGCACCACAAACCATCAACTATATTTTGTGCTTCTCGAGTACAAAGCTTTTTGTTTTAAAACAAGCAGGGCATCACATTTTTTTCTGCCTTCTTCACTGTCAACTTTGTATCGCATGACCCGCGCGCATTCCTGCATGTTTTGCGACTGTATTGCTTCTAAAATTTCATCATTTATTGTGTTATGAAATTATAGTAGTGTTAGTGGAATTTTCGTTGTGACCGAATAAATACATTCTACAAAATTATATATTTAAACTTATTTTAATTGTTGTAGTTTTAAAGCCCTTAGTTGATATTTTACATCATTGAATGCCATTGGTAAGTTAATTTGAACATTATTTTCAATAAAATAATCTTCATTTTCATCTTGTGTAATTTTTAAGTATAGCCTAATTAATTAATCTTGTCATCCAACACTTGTCAGAAATTGGTTGCCTATCTCGTTTGATTGTGGTCACTGCGTCTTTTATAACAGAAAGATAATAACTCCGAACTTATACTTAATACAGTTAGAATTTTTTCTGACAGAATTGATTTTTTTGCAATTGCATTTTTTACTTCTTTCTTTGTAGATGGTTATACCATAAGGTGAGAGGCGGTACTTCGGTTTGATAATATACCTTCGATAACTTCATTAACCTTTCGAAATTTCTGACCGCATTTAACCTACGAAGTTATTTGATGTATTACTTCCACTAAGCTATCAAATATAATATCCAGGGTATCTACTATGTCCCTAAATATATCTATAATGTAATTCGACGTGAGTTATTGCCGGAATTATACGATTTTCGGTGGAACTAAGGTATTAATATACGTCAAGTTATTTGAATTAGGGCTACACCGGTGATAAATGAAAACTTGTCACCAACTAAGGTAAATAATTCGATAAATAACAATTGACTATACATCCTTATCGGTAAAATAAATAGTACCTACCACAATAGCAGGTATCTAATGTTGATTTATAAATGGCTGGGACTAAATGATTCGGCACTATTAACACTATGTTTTACTAAAAAGGTATTAAAATTTGTAATTCTATGGATATGTATTGCTCCTGTTTTGTAAGGTACGGTTTCATTAAAAGGAATTGTAAATCATTTAGAACATGAAAGATTAGTTTTATCATTTCAGATATCCTGTAAATAAACTACGGATACATAAACTTGAGATGACATCACACCGGAAGCACAAAGTATACTACCAGAAAGTTACATTGATTTTTTTGGCCGCGTAATATAAATGTTAGAGAATCAGTGGCATGTATCTAGTGCAAAATTAGAATTATAAATCACAATTATATAATACTATGTTAATCAGATTACAGAAAGTCATACTACAATCTTAGTACGTATATACATTACAATATTTCAGACTTTATTACTGTGGGTCACCTAAAATAAAACCTCTTATCTTAAGCTCTATCGGCAGTTTGCAATACATATTGTAATCTTGCATTACACATATTTCAAACGGGTAAGTGTCCTCTAGATAGGTCTCGTAATAGAAATTTGCTTTGATACCATATATAATGCGATTCCTACATTTAGACTTGCATTAATATAATTCTGCGACAAATAAACTGATTTTGAATAGAAATGTAAATTTAAATAATGTAAAAAATGATATTATTTAACATAAATTGCCTCCCAATTTTGTAAGTCATACTTGTATGACCAGCATGTGTAGCAGAACGTGTAAGAAGTAAAGAGAAAAACTCACGACCCGTTAATGCAACCCATAAGCCTTACATTGCATATAACTGTCTAGTACAGAGTACTACATTGTGTTATATTACATTTTTTAGTCCCAAATCAATTAACAGTACATATTTAATAATATGAAATAGGAAAACACACTTTATTATTTTGTATTCAAAATTCTTAGCAAAAAATCAAAATTTCTCCAAAAAACAGTATTTTAAAATTATCTATCCAGTTTTATTTTCTGACAAGGTAAACTTGTAATCCTAGGTGTCCTTGGAAAAAGAACGCAAGATAAATGCTATTAACTAATTGAATGTAGCTGGATAATAGTTGTATTTTAATTAATGGACAGAGAAAAATTCAGAATAAAAAAGATCCTTTATATATTAAATTTTGTAATTCCGGAAAATCAAACTAGGAAATTGCAAATTTATTACAATTATAGTATGGTTAAAAAAACAGAAAACTACTGGATTAGCCGCAAGGTTACAGTACGAGTCAAAAAGTAAAATTACAAAACACAAAACACACACAACCAAAAACCCATGCGCTAAATATCCTCAGTTAGGTGCATTATGAAGTAGTGCTCTTGGAAAGAGAATTACAAGATCTACAGTCACACAGAAAAGTATACGTACGCCTCACAAATACTGCGTATAGGAAAAATTGATTTTATTTAAAAAAAGTGAATATACCAAAAAAATACATAAGAACACAAATATCGATTCCGTGGTTTAAATATATGTAAAATAGAATATTTTAATATTGTATAAATAACAAAATTGTATTCACAGAATATTCCTCCTTTCTTAATCTTATTATTAGCTCTCGCATTTCAATACAAATTTCCTTGGTTTTTGGACTCATTTTCATAAAAATATATTTTGTTTTATAGGCAACCGCACACTTCGCCAGTAGAAACACAAATGCAGCTTGCAGCTGCTTCTTATTCTATATATTTTTTTGTATATCATGCGAGAAAAGTTGCTACTTTCTTTGCATCGTACGTATTACTTATCTCTCCTACGACAGCGCCTCATGTATACAGGATAACAACTTGAACTACGAAAGCCTATTGATAGGGGAAGGGAGTGGGAGGTAAAATTAAATGTATCCATTTTAGTATTGTTAACTGTTTGTATGACAGGAATGTCAGTGGTTATGTCAATACTATGGCAAATTATAAAACCACTTTATAATTTGCACTTTTACATTAATTGTGTATTCCATTAGGATAAACTTCGATGGTTCGGTAAAGTAATTGTCATAACCACTGACATTCCTGTCATATAAAAAGTTGACACTAGTAAAATGGATACATTTAATTTTAACTCCCATCACCCTCTCCTATCAATAGGCTTTCGTGGTTCCAGTTGTTAGCCTGTATAATACAAATGTAATTAATGGGACAATTGTAGTTTGTTTTGAACAAATGTGTCGTTGAACATATGAAGGAGTAGGATGTTTTGATTAGAAGCGTGTAGTTTGGCTTAGACTGCAAATTTAGGAACGGTACGTATACTTTTCTGTGTGACTGTATACCGCGTGTCCCATGACGTAACTGTCAAAACCTAAGGATGTGTTATTCAGACAATTTCAAGTCAAAAATGTCTAATGAACATGTGACCAAAACTTTGTCGTAACTGATGCCGCAGAAACTATTCGTGCTGATCCTGAGTCTATTAACAGAGCTACCTACTAGTGTTGGGCAGTCTAGTTCCTTTTGCGGACTCGTTCCGTTTCGTTCCATTTATCAAAGGAACGAGTCCGTCGAACTCGTTCCTGTGGAACTAAATCATATATTAGTACATACATTCGCTGCCGTATACATTCATACATATCAATATCGTATCGTATCGGAACGTATCTCGAATGCCAACGGACAACATTCAATTAACGGAACGGAAATATCTCGGCTATTAAGAGATATGACCGAAATCTCTTCGGTACAACACTCAGGGCGATGAGTACAATCTTTTCCATCCCTCGGCGATCGAAAATTTGACAAATGCCCGGCTAGAAATCTTTCGGTTTTTTTTAACATCTCGGCCATTAAGCGAGTTTAGACCGAAATCAAAGGCGTCAATGTGCCTTGCTGGGAGTTTGCCCTCTCGTTTAGATTAATAAGACGAACCAACTTGCCCAGAGCGAAGCAGATTCATCAAACGGTTCTCGAGAAAATATCGATGAAAATTTAGCCCTATAAGGTGCTAACGTGCCCTGCTGGGCATTTGGCCTCTCGTTTAGATTAACAAGGTGAACGTACTTGCCGAGGAGGAAGCAGATACATCAAACGGTTATCGAGCTAGGTAATATTTAGATGATGAAAATGTTGTCCAGAAAAATTTATGAAAATGTAACGGTCACAGCGCTCAAACGAGTTAATGTGCCTTCCTGAGAGTTTGTCCTCTCGTTTAAATTAACAAGATGAACCAACTTGCCCAGAGCGAAGCAGATTCATTAAACGGTTCTCGAGAAAATATCGATGAAAATTTAGCCTATAAGGCGTTAATGTGCCTTGCTGAGAGTTTGATCTCTCGTTTAGATTAACAAGGTGAACCTACTTGCCGAGGAGGAAGCAGATCCATCAAACGATTATTGAGCTAGGTAATATTTATATGATGAAAATGTTGTCCAGAAAAATTTATAAAAATGTAACGGTCACAGCGCTCAAACGAGTTAATGTGCCTTCCTGGGAGTTTGTCCTCTCGTTTAGATTAACAAGGTGAACCTATTTGCCGATGAGGAAGCAGATCTATCAAACGGTTATCTTTTCGTTTTTTTTTAAATATCTCGGCTACTAAGAGAGATAGGACCGAAATCTCTTCGGTAACCCACACAGAGGGCGATGAGTACAATCTTTTCCATCCCTCGGAGATCGAAAATTCGACAAATGTCCGGCTAGATTTTTGGAACGATATCGGTACAAAACAGCGAACTCGTTCCGTTTAGTTCCACGTGCGGAATAGTTCCTTTGAACCGAGTCCGGTCGGAACGACACAACACTACTACCTACCACTTCAATTCTAAGAAAAGCTAGACTATGTATACAACAATTAGGTGGGCATTTTTTTACAACTAAATCAATACAGCGACTTCTTTTTAAATTAACTATTGTTTGTATTAGTGGAGTTATCTAAAACTGCTTGTAAGTCAATTACGACAGAGTTTTGGTCACATGTTCATTAGACATTTTTGACTAGAAATTGCCTCAATAACACATCCTTAGGTTTTGGCAGTCATGTGATGGGACACCCTGTATATTACAGGAAAACTCATAAACTAAACTCATAACTTACCATAAGATATATTTTTTAATTTGGAGAAAATAAAATGCTTACAGGAAAGATATATTTTTTCTATAAAGGTTTTCTTAAAACTCTCAATTTTGTTTTACGCCAAAGCGCAGTCGTTTTTAATGCCAATGTGAAAGAAAAAGTTTAAATATAATTAGAGAACATAAGAATTGGACACGTCAACAAAGCCAGGCAATACAATAAAGTGATGAGGGTAGATTTGGCTTTTATCGAGCATGGACGGAATATTTATCACTCGATGAGGTTTTATGCTCCAATAGAATGGTGCATCATACCACACCTCAAAAGAAACCTAAAAATGAATACAAAACAACAGTATTTCAATCGCGGATGGGTTTCAAGGTTTCTCGGCCAGTCTCAAAAGTATCTTGTTGGAACAACTCCTGAACAATATATATAAAATAATAAAATAGAATTTGGCATATATTAGGACAGTAAGAATCATTCCATTTAAAATAAGAAATATGTCCAAAATATAGACTACAGAGAATATCATTCTTTTTAGACAGCATTGAACTGACTTATTATACCCAACTTTGAAGAAGACGTAAATGTATTGTCAACTTAGTAGTTTTTATGAATTCTGGTTTGGTTACAATTTTTGTTAAGCAGTCTATTACTACAACATAAAGCATACAACTCAAAGTATTCCTCAGAATGCTACGGATTAAATTACTACTTTTGTTGGTAATTATTATTGTTATTGTCAAAGTTCACTTTGATCTTTATTTCTTTAAAAATTATGAAAATTTCAATGTTTATACCATCGATGCGATTTATGATTCAAAATCGTTAGAAGTTAAGCTATAAAATTGTAGGATGTTGTGGCAATAATCATTTTTGCTTTTATGTTTAAACGTAAAGAATTTCATAATTATTTTTGTCTTTTCTGTTCAATACCACACACAACCAATAATATTAAAATGTTATTAGTATCTCGAAGGACATGTGTTAAGTGAAATAGTATAATCAGCAGCGTGAAACATCGGGGATCATATTAGTTACTAAAACTTTTATATCCCGGTCATATATTCTATAACTGAAGTTTTTAGGATTCTTCTCTTTGATTTTATTAATAAGGCTGTGTATAATGATGTCCGAGTCATCTAGTCATCCGAAACGAATCGATACATGTATCACGATGTAGAACATGTCCTTATAGACAGAAAACTTCCGTCAACATCTCATGTAATGTTTCCATAATTAAAAATACAACCTTTTATATTTAGGAAATCTGTACAAGCGGCATTACAATAAGCCACAACAGAAAACCACCTTCCGCTACATTGCCGAAGTTTAACTAGTCTGGTGATTCTGGGTTGTTGGGAAACTATCCGTGATATTTTAGAGTATATTTAGGGAACTTGCTTCAACATAGATAAACTCTTTGCTTCTTGAGTCGCGTTAAATAGAATCGCGACCCCACTAAAACTTTTTGGTCCAATTTTTAGCTATTGCCTTTCTTTCAAATCCGGCCTATTCGACGTGATTTTATCCTACCATGAATCATCACTTTAAGTTTATTATCTGATAATAACTTTGGAACTAAATCAATTAAGTTCTCATAAATTGCAAGCACTAAACATTAGATTTAACTTTTGATTACTTTTTTAATATTGCGGTGGTTAGCACGTAGCTAATAAAATAAAAAGGCGACGTGATTTAATACTTTATCTAATACAACGCTGCACACACATATACAGTTAAATGAATTTATAAAAAAGGTATATTCAAACTGTGTCTTATTTAACTTCCAGTTAGTCATTGTAAAATTTGTAGCAAATTTTTATTTAATGAAATCGTAAACTTGAACGTGAACTGCTTTACTTTTGTTGCGTATAAACATTGTAATTATTTCTTGGGACCTTGGTGTGGTTACAGGCATTTTTATTGCAACTATAAATATTGTTTAATACCAGCTCCGTCGTTTCGCATGATCCTAAAAGATGAAAATTTATAGTCATGAAGGGGACCGCGTTTGTATAATCAGACTCCAGAAAATTCCCTACGTCTACATGTTGAGTTAAAGTTTAGGATGAATGTGTATTAACTATCGATCCGGCACAATGCCCTATATTCTAGGGAAACCTTTCAGGAGAATCAGCACAATTGGGTACATCGCCACCGTTGGGGTCACGGCGCTGTTAAACAGCCAAACACTTACGGTCCAGCAATATCCGTTTCGATTATATGGGTTAAATTCAATGTATGTGTAGTTAATTTCCTTACAGACGTCAACAAAAGAAAGATTTAGAGATTTATTAAGCAAAATCTAAGCAATAGGATAAAGATTAGATCTGTTTTATGTTGTTTCCTATGTAAACTGTGAAAGAAGTTTTGAAAAATATCGTTGAGCATGCGTATATTTAGGAGTGATTGCGTTAACTTATGTAAATATTTAAATAATACCAAAAGGTACGATTTTTCTGAAGTAATCTTAATTATAGTCTAAATAGGGAAATGCCGTGACCACTCTAGGTAGTCTAAAGTTTTAATTTCTTATATTCAAATTGCTTAAGTAGACTGAAAAGAAAGTAACAAATCATGTACATATGTATGTACATATGGTAGCTATATATATACTGTCCCAAGATTTCCGTTTTGTTTACTAGCTGCAAAAAACATGTGAAAACTCCACTGTTCTCATGTCCAAGAACTACACAAAAACACATTGAAGGAGATATCATATTTACTGTTCATTGCAAAATGAGCAGCTCTAGTTGTTATTAACAATCTTTGTACGTTTGTATTAACCATTCTATTGTAATGATTATTTGAATCATTAATTTCTTTAAACACGGTAAATGTCTGACGAGGTTCTATATTAACACAAAGTAAAGAAAATGTACAACTCGCAAATTGGATAAAATAAGTTTTCTTAGAAAGAATCCATCCATTTCTTTTTTTTTCGAACTGCACGGCTGGGACGACTCCGAAAGGCAAACTCGACCATAAGAGAGACCACATTGTTCCCCCACATTGTCGTCACAGTGGAGAGTTTACTATGCCCATACGATGCATGCAATTCAGTGCATAGTGACCAGTTAAGATTTCTGTGATCCAGAGAGTTTGACAGTGTCTAACGCCGGCCAGCGCATTTCAGTGGGAGCAATGCCTAGCAGCGAGTTCGAATCTGACAAAGTCTTGATGCTGCCATAAGAACTGCCACGCCTCGGTTCTGGACTTGTGAATAGTTGTTCCTTGGCGCCTCTAGCTAGTTTGTCAGCTATTACATTGTCTCTGATTCCAGAGTTGCTTGGCATCCTTCTCAGTGTGGTGCTGTGACGTTCTGCCAGTTTTGCAAGCATCCTATGGCAGTTAAGTACCGCCTCGGAATCAAACCTGACAGCCTGTAGTACTCTTAGGGTAACCTGGCTATCAGACAAAATTTCTACCGCTCCATTTACCTGCGGACAGTTAAAAATGCCCCCTGCGCATGTCTGGATGGCAATTATTTCAGCTTGGAAGATGGAGGAGGAGCTCTCCAAGCTGATGGCCTCACCATCGGGCTCTCCATCTCTCCCGTGCCGTTCGGCGTTTTAGAAGCATCCACAAACCAGGGGAATGAACTCGATTTACGAACGAGAACTTTTGCGGTCTCTCTACTGGAGATGTCTACATTGTATTCCTCACGGAAACTGAAGACAGACGAGATCTTATCCGCCCTTATGAGTGGTGCCGTCTGTTCGATGTAGGTGAACATGCTGGCGTGATCTCCCGTTTTACTGGAGAAACCCCTACATTTTGTTCTATAGACCCCATCCATCATTTTTGTCATTACTTGAAATACTTAAATGGACATCTTCCAGTTAGTCGAATCTTCTAATTCATTCATATCTAGCATCTAGGAAAAGCGTTTCTATTCAAAGGATCGTGAACACCATTTTCAAAATGATGCCTGTAGATTGTGTGCAGATGTGTACAGTATTAATACATGGCAACATTCTTAGCATATCGGTATGAATAAAAATAGAAACCAACAGACGCAGAGGGAAAGGAAAAGAAAACTAAAAAAGGGAATTAAGATACCTGATATCTCTACTCTTTTTGTATGATGAGGCCAGCTAACAATTAAATATAGGGACATTGCCCGTTTTTAATTGTTTGGATGACTTCTCATTAAGGAACTTATATACGAGTACGCCTAGGTGCATCAAGATATCTGTTATCTATCTAACAGATTTGATCATGTTCTGGAAGGTTCCTCATGACAGCCTATATTTTTAATACTATTGTTTATTCAATTCAACAATTCAAGAAAAAAATAGATAAACAACCTTCCAAAAGAATTTCTTGCTATGAGTTCCAAAAAGATAATGAAATTGAAGCCAACAGTCGGCTAAAAGGAAACGAAGAAGTTCGAGGACCATCACGAACTGATAGAAAACTCGAGTATAAAGGTCTAGTCATAAGAAGAACCCATAGGTATTTCTGAAATGAAAGCCTCTATTTAAGATGTCATATCTACAATTAATACTTGCTGTAGGTTTACTGTTGCTGGTGCCGCAAAAAGAAGTCTGGCAAAACTTTTACTGTTCACTAACACTAACATGCTGTCACAAAGACAATTGATTCAAAATAAGACGAAAACAAAGCAATTGAAATAGTAATTGTAATATAATCATCAATTTGTACGAAATTCTTGGCACACATACAATATAAGCACAAAAGTATTAATGCAGTACCTTGTATACCTAACAATAAAATTGTTGATTCTTCAAAGCATGTGTTTATACACAAATCTATTTTTATAGTATACGTATGCTAATACCTACCGTAAATTTATTTAAAAAAACTGGTTTATTTCACTATATCATAACTAGACATTGATCTCAATTTAAAATATTTATATATTTAAAGTTGTCAATTAACATTGGCCTCTCCTGTCATCGCATTCTAAAATTGGCTTCTCAACGTAGTAGATATTTTTCGTAAACTTAAAACTAATAAAATTTAGCGTTTTATATTCGCATATAGTGATATATTACGTAATTTGCAAATGTTAATAATTCGGCAAGAATAACAGTGAATATTGGTCTTGTACATAGTTAAAATAAGTAATACCTGTTGTCTAAAAGCAATTTAAGATACCTAATATTGCTGGGATTAGTAATGGTCGACAACAAACCACTTTTCTGCAATAATATATTGTTGATTACGGCTTCGCACGAGACTTTCCACGAAATGTATCACAATTAAATCTGTTACTGGTATCACGTTCAAAATAACTATGGCGCATTTAACACCAGTTACAAATTAAAATAAAATAATATCCCTGGAGTAAACACGTTACATTTTATGAATTCCAAGATTATCTGAACTTACTAGAATATTTTGTAAAATGCGAGGAGAGATTTTTATATAATCTGCCTAGCCATGAGGACTACTGACGGGAATGACTCAAACAATAAACATTTAGTTACTACGGTCAATTTTTGAAAAAGAATTTGTGTCGACAATAAATATTAACGACTAAGCTGGAGTCTGTGTGTTCTTGATTTTCTGTTTAAATTTTAAGATAAAATAAGAGTTTTTGGTGACGTCGGCCGTGTAGACCTTACGTCTCCATTATGTGGTCCCATATACTGAAAAGGTTAGGCTTACCTGCTGTATAAGGTGACGAAGGTCTAAAATACTATCAACTAAACTTTGATTAAAACAATTGTGTTGGAATCACAAATCCATTAAAGATGATTGAAAATAGATATCTGAAAACAAGATCACAGGAAACAACAATTAGAATTGTTTGAAGTAAGGAAATTTCAGAAATTAAAAAGAACAGCTTTGACAATGTTACATGATACGCCAATGTATTTCTAATCTCACTATATAAGAACAAAAACTTGTCAGGCAAGAAGATTACCGGGACAATTTGATGAAAACTAAGTTTATCGCTATAGCTCTCCAGCGAGGCTTCGAGAGAGCAGTCTATCTGTTGAAACGTCTCCACTAACAGAAAAGATGCAAAAAAATAATGACAACTGTTCTTTAGGACCGCGAGAAGACTACCATACGAAGAATAACACCCGATTCTAATTAGTTAAATTTAAAGTGTAAATTTGTGTAACTTGTCTTTATTCAAAAGTAACTCACGGGCAGTTATAAGTATAAATAATATAAATTGAAAATTAAAGAAATCGGCCAAAAACATCCTGTGGCACCGAAAACTAAAAAAAACGAATTTAATACAAATGTTCCTTCTCCGAGCTGTCCTCATCGTAACTAATAATGTCTTTATTTTCACTTGCGAAAGTCACATATTTTATATCGCTGTCTTTAAGAACTTCCTCAATATCTTCTTCAATGATTAATTCTTCGATCTGTCCATGCCGTCTTGCCATATGTAAGATCTCTGCTGCCTTTTCATATCCTTCTCCTGCCTAAATACAACGAATCAAATCATCTTGAGTTCCATGCTTTAAATGATTTTTTTATGTGTGGTGGGTGCTTAATTTAATTATCATTGCAATAGACAGTTGCTTCTATGCATTCAAAATCCATTGTAATAGTAATACTTTTGCCGGTGCTTTTAGGTATCCTCCACGGGTGTATTCTTTTTGTTCAGATCCCGATATACAATTGTGATAGAACTCCATTATCTGTTATTTCAAAGGTTTGTTCCAAAAAAATATCTGGTGCTTGAATATATTTGGTACATCAACGAGGAATAACCGCAATATCTGTTATTATATTGCTTTAACAAGGTAAGATCAAAATTTCATGTTTAGATCATCGGGATCTTTTTGAGCGAAAGTAATTCTAAGACGCAAAGATAAATGGTGTCTGACCGTAAATTTCTGTAACCAACCAGTACTGGCTTTAAAGTTTGCACGCGAATTATTTTCTAGCGTTACAAACAATTCTCGCTCTTTTTATTGAATACTACGTCGTGATATCCTCATTTTCCTCTTTGTTCCAAAATCCAATCAAAAGCTGCTCTATCTAAAATATTTGAAATAGGTTTTTAGCCAGCTTTAAGTATTCTTTTCATAATCTTTCTTTTTCCTTTCTGTATTGCTTCTTTCATATGTTCAACTAAAAGTAATTAGTTGAGTACCTTTTTAGAAATTAACTATGTATAGAGAAATGAACATGTGCAAACCTATGGTATAGATATGCAGAAGAAGAAAAACTAAATAATCATTGTCATAGTTCTCCAGTTTTTACTGGTCCGTTTAACCAAAACATTGATGTGGTTACAGGTAGATTAATACTAACTAGATTTTCGACGCCATCTTAATCGAGGTAAAGATCAATTATATACAGTATACCAAAAATATCAAAAAATACGCACAAACCTTTTATAGTATTTTGGATTTCAAAATACTGCAGATCAAAAATGCATATTGTGTCTCCTTAACAACAACACTTTATTGTTGGCTATCATAAATCTTGTTACATTATGTATTATGAAAAACAAGATGACTAAACACTGAGTATAAAACGTGCATGTTACCGACTTTGTGTAATTTTTAGCTTTTGGCAGTATACACATACATACATACTCTGGATTTTATATCATATCGTTGCACTCGGTAAACGACTTCGTCCTTGCAAACGAGGTAATATAGAGACGTATCGCTGTTACAAATATGGCGGGGTTATTAGTCTCATTCATCTTGTTCAATCACTTTACATTTTCCTCGTACAATTCACGATTTAGTTAAACCTCGACGTGGCGTCTAAATATCAAATAATTGTCAAGCAACATCAAATTTACTGTAAAATTTTTATTTCGTGATATAATATGCACTCCCGCGGTGAATATTATTATTCTGGCGTGCAAGGTAAAAGGAAAAGCATGCAAAAATAGTTTAATTTTCTCTAAAAATAAACATTATGTTATCGATTTTCTTAGCGAACCAAAACGTTCGAGATTGTTTTAAATGACAATGAAAGGTGAAAGTTGAACGTAAAGGTAACTCCTACATTTTCGTTTTACAGCTTTTGTTTTCTTGTTTTGTCTTATCACACCCAATTATGAGTTGTAGAAATGCTAAAGTTGAAACGCTAAGCACCATAATTTATTTCTACTGGAGCAAAATAAAAGTACATAGTATCCTCTCTAATCCTTTGTAATTCTCAGTAATATGAATAACGGTAACAATAAGCGATGAAGTTTTTTTGTCAGGTACTCATTATAGAATGAGTTTTGAATAAACATTATACGATTTCAAGAATTATATTTCAAAATTTATTTTATTAAAATGGATGTTATTGGAAGAAAAAGATAAGAGTCAAATGAATACACTATAGGTTTTATTACGAGATAAATTCAGTTTATTTAACATGATGCATATAAACTTGCGTTTTCTTAGCATTTTCTTCTGATGTGTATCTAGTAGACCTCCTGTGTCCTCTGTCTCTTTGTGGGTCGGATTTCTTGTCCTTTTGTCCTCTTGTCACTTTGGCATCCAATGTCAGGTTCATCTTGCCTGAGAAGTTTGACATTTAAAATCGTTCGAGAAATATATATTGTCTCAAATTAGAATGTTTGCTGAGATGTGAACTAGAAATTCATCCTGGGGGTTAGTTTATACTATTTTGATGTTAGATAAATGATTATTCAGATGATTAGCTATTGTAGAACCACATGGAATCCTGACTCTGGGCAGAGGTCGATCTTGCGCGGTAACAAGGGGGATTGGTGTTCTGCGTTGCTTTTTCCAAAGTCGATCTTGCTACATTCTTCAGATATTCCTGAAGACTTGGAATATGCGCAGCTAAGCGTTACTAATTAAATAAGGCGCGCTGTACAACATCCCCAGCGTTTTGTTTTGGAGGATCTCAAGTTGGTTAGCATTTGTCTTTAAGATAGTCTGTCTAAATTACGTTTTCTAAAAAGTTTCGATCTTTATCATATTTTATATATTTTCATTATTTGTTTTACTCAATCTATTGCTGTATTTATGCTTTCTCCAACTTTTTGAGGGTGACATAAAACATAAATGTGCTATTTAATAAAATGCAAATTGATTATGACGTGACGTCATCATGAATGTTATAAAATTTAAATTGTTATTAAAATGTGCTCCTCATCGACCTCAATAGGTCTACCTGCTTGCATTTTAAAATTTGTATTTAGCTTGGCCGTAATTCTAGTGCATCATTTTAAGTGGCCCACCCTTAATATACAGGATGATTGGTGAGAATGGCCTGTTAAAAGTATTATACAAACGGAACGAAGTTTTAAAACAAAATTTTGAAGTTGGATATGGTTGAATATGAACTACCATGTGAAAATATTTTTGAATAAATATCACTTCCGGTTAACCGGAAGTGGGCATTAACTTCGATTTTTTATATAGCATGCTATAAAATAAATTACAAATTCAGCTTCTATGATGAATTTTACACATATTTCATGTATCATACCCTATACCTAAATACCATTCCTTCTGAGTTATTCGCAATTAAAGAAAAAAAGTGATAACGATCTTACTTTATAGTGATATCCTTGCTTCAGTAAATTGACGTATCTGAGCATTTTAGGTACGAAATTATTATAAATCGTTATAACTTATTCTCCTTCCATTTTAGGTATAGGAACACCTGATAGGGATTAAAAGAGAATCTTTTGTAAAATCAAAATATCAAATAAAATATATACACCTGTGTGCAAAATAATAGCAGTACAGTATATTATCGCTTGCTTTACAAATAGAAGATGAAAAACGATTTCTTTCGCCACAAATCGATCATTAACGACAAGAAGAGCTTAAATGTGGAGTATTTCTCTTGTGGTGAAAGTTTAATTAAATTTGTGTCACTAAATCCAACATTCCAAATTTGGTTTGATTATCTGCAGCGGTTCCAAAGTTATGAATTTTTTACTTTACGCGAGTCGCACGCGATTTTCGCCTCTATGCATCTCAACCGATTTCTTCCGTCTGGCTGCAAATATAGATTTGAATAAATACATAAATAAACGAAGAAAAACGAAAAATCAACTTAAAACTAAAACAGCACGATGAATTGATCACAATTCATGACAGAAATGCATAACCGGAAGAATTTAACTTTTTTTGAAGTATCTATGAAATATGCTTCACGAAAGATGCAATAATTAATTATTAGAGTATATATTACTTATGCTTGGAATAGTAGTCACCAGGAATCTTCATTTAAAAAACGATAAATTTTTGACGATAGTACCTACTGTTAATCCTACTTTTTGACATTAACATTTGCCATTTCTTTTGAAATATGTGTTAAGAATTTTTTCGTTTTATCTGCCTTTTTACTCCCCAAGTGTTCGTAGACTAAACACATTTTTAGAATTTGGCACTTGGACAAACGTTAGTATATACATTGTTGAAATTATTTAGCTCTACTGATTATTAAATAATGAACTCTGCATAAGTTTTTTTTAGTATATGTTATGAAGTTATGATTGTCAATAATCAGACGTCAAATGTTAAAGAATTCACGATGATTGTAGATTAGATTAAATTTGAACTTGTTTCTATACCTGCTTTATATTAGAAAGAAGCACAAATGCCGAAAAAAAATTATATACAGCAAAAATTGCAGTTTCAAAGAAATAATTTATAATTCCTAATTGCTCTATTTCAGGATAATTCCAAACTACACTGCCTCGATTGATATCTGTCGTTTATCTTTCTCAACTACACATGGAAATTAGAATCAGTTGGTAAGTATTGTACATTAAAAAACAAACAAATAGCTTACACAATATAAACTGTAATAGTGTTGAGGTTAATTACACTTGCTGGTTTTTATCAGCAATTTAAACGGAATTCGCATTATAAGTTATTAAAGTATAGAATACGGTAGGTTTTGCATTACATTGTTTCAATGCCTTCTTGATTGAACCCTGACGATACGTTATATATGAATTATTATTATTATATCTCTTATGCAATGATTCATATACCATCGCAAATATCTTCTTTTTTATTTACTTCAATATGATGAGTTGCTCACACCCGAATATATTTTACGCATCCCCTAATGGAGTTAAAGTAATGGGGGGCTTGTCGAAAAACTGTGATTTAATTAGTAGCTACCCAGTTATTTCTTTTGTAGACGTATATACATACATACATACAAAATTTATTTCTTCAATTTATAAATAATTCTAATGTAAATTCATAAATAAATTAGTGTAAGAATACGGACTAATTAACCTCATCAATTTAATCTACTATTTCAATTTTGAACATTATCTTATTACAAATTCTGTAGTACATTTCTTGCGCATTATTCCACCGCAATTGAACAAGATTCTCAGACAATTTAGGAAAATATACAGGGAACTTTTCATGTAGTGTCTCCTGTTTGATAAGTGAAGCAGGGAAAAATATGCCTCTATCAAAGTAGTAAAGAATAACTATAATCTCTGCACATATAAGTACAAAAAAGAGGGTTACAGTATTTTACATTAACTATAAAGCGATTTGTTTGCTCTTGATTAGATATAGTATAAAATAGCGACTAGACAAAATATGTTTACAGGGAATTTAAAATGATTCTTTATTTATTAAATAGATACCATGAATCGTAAAAAACGTCTGATAAGATTTAATTGTCCTTTATAAACTTGAATTATTTTATTAGAATGAAATTATGAATTATCTACAAATACCACAAGTAATGAATGCTTGATGTAAGAACGAAGAATATTATTTCGAACAAAATGTGGTCTAGACTTGTACTGTACTTGTATCTGTATTGTAGTCTGTCGTAACTACACCATTGCCAAATGTATTGCGTAGTAGTATTTTTACATTATCGTCTATGTAGGGTGGAGCACCGTGTTGCATAAAAACAACGTTAATATGAAGATTCTGTCATGATGGTAGTACGAAGTCTTGCAATATTCAAAAACATCATTATTATTTTATCGTTACCGGCTTAATTTGACTTATTTGATGTTCCATTTTTTCATAATAATAAGGGCCTCTTAGAAAAGTTTACGTATAAAGCCGCATCAAACAATAACTTTGACATCAAGTAATTCTAGCTCAACAATCATGTTTGGATTATTTTGTGCTCATATGCTAAATCATCGCATCCATCCAAAAAAATGTGTACAGACAACAGATAACATATTAGAAACATTAGCAACATGTCTCAACGTGAAAATGAATTTTACTAATTTAGAATTTTATGGTTCTTTTATAGACAGCATTGCTATTATTTCACATTTGTTGGAGTTTATGTTCTATTTTCCAGGAATGTTTTCTTTGGCAGTTGACAGCTTTGCTGGTGTATAAAAGGACTGGAAGTTGTATCTTTCTTTATATAGTAACAGTTGTTACAGATAACATTAAGGTTTTGTATTAAACCTTTGCGCTTTTAATAACCGGCTATAAAGTAATCGTGATGTATACATTATACGTATTCATTTAGGCAACGTTGCACATCATGTACGGTTATTGCTACCAAAATTAGGAGAAAAGGAGGACTAAGATGAAAGCAGTGAGTGTATTAAGAAGCCAGTGGTGAATATGAGGAGACTATTCACAATTGTTCCATACCTCAAATATTAGACTGTAGCAGCAGCAGCAGCAAGAGCAAATATTTTTTATTAAAATAGTTCTGACAAATTTAATCCATTTTGTAGCATGAACAATTTTTGGGCAAAATATACAGGGTCCGGCAACGAAGCGGGGACGGAAGATTACACGCTTATTTGAAAGTTTGTCAAATATTTAGTCATGGGATATTCTTCCGCACCATCAAGTGCACGTTTTAAAAATATTTTGTTTTATACAGGGTGTTCCAGATGGAAATGCCAGACTAAAGTTGCATTTTTTTTAATGGAACACCCTATATATTAATAGAGAAAATGATCCGCGCTTAAAAGCTGGTTACAACGATATAATGTTGTATAGGTCTAAAGTTGATAGTTTCTATGTAAACAATTATTTTACTTGATAAATTGATACATTTCAGTAGGCTATTCTGCATAGGGAAAAACAAAAGATTCGAAACCAACAGAGTAGAATATTTTTTACTAGTATGGACTGTCGTTACTATGTGAAATAAATTCTGCAACTGCTCGCTTTATACAGGGTGTTCACAATTTTGCAAAATCGAAGAAATCTCTAAAATTTTAAATGAAACACCCTGTATATTTTTAGCTCATTGAAAAGCCCTTTTACTACTCTTTCTATTGATATCTCATTTGATGCACCTAGGATAGATCATTTTCTAATTATTTCTTTTTAAAGTTGAATTCATGAGAAATGCTTGTATTTTTAGTAGCTAATTTGTACTTCAAACCTACTATAAGATCGAATATTCAACAAATAATCCATAAATGGTCTATAACAAGGAGAAACTCCATTTAGTATGAGAGACAATTGATTTTCATTCAGCGGTGAAAGCAAACATGAAATTAATATAAAGTAATATAGCACTTTCAATAGATTCACTGCTAATCAAGTTATCTGGTGTTTTAAGCTTGTATACTTAATACCCAAGTTGTAAAAAAATTCATTTTGTGTTATACCTACAGTATTTCGTTCCATCTTTAAAAGCAATTGTTATATTGACTAATTTTAGTAGGTACCTACTCAAGAAATGGTAAATATGATATTTATTCTTGAGGAGTGTACAACAAATTGTTTCCTAGCAAGTAGAGTATATGCAGAGAGATTTCCAAACCTTGAAAGAAGACCGGAAGTATTGAAAGATTATTAGAGTAATTTATAGAAACTGATGGTGTAACCTAGAAGAAGGGCGAAACCAACAAGCTGGTAATCAATAAACAAAGCGAACTGGCCGTATTATTAACAATACAGGAAAATCCACATTCAGAACATTTAGAGCGAGTAAGTCCAGCTAGAAAAGAGATAGATCTAGAGTGGGGCGGTTATAAAACATATACGAAATTAACGCATTAACGCAACGAGCGTGCTATTCTGTATGTTTTACAACCGCTCCACTCTAGATCTATCTCTTTTCTAGCTGGCCTTAGTCGCTCTAAATGTTCTGTATGTGGAGAGATGTAAGTATAGATGGTATTTCAAAGGTAACAGCTATTGAAAGTAGGAGCTCGTGTTTGTTGAGTATCTACTAAAATTAATCATTATAATAATTTATTTTAAAAATTGAACGAAATACTGTATAACACAAAACGTAATTTTTTACAACTTGGTTATTAGTATACAAGCTTAAAACTGACAACGCTGAGTGAAAATCAATTGTTTCTCATACTAAATTGAGTTTCTCCTTGTTATAGATCATTTATGGATTATTTGTTGAATATCCGATCTTACAGTAGGTTTGAAGTGCAAGTTAGCTTCTAAGAATACAAGCATTTCTCATTAATTCAACTTTAAAAAGAAACAATTAGAAAATGATCTATCCTAAATACATCAAATGAGGTATCAATAGAAAGCGTAGTAAAAGGGCTTTCCAATGAGCTGACAATATATAGGGTGTTCCATTTAAAATTTTTGAGATTTCTTCGATTTTGCAAAATTGTGAACACCCTGTATAAAGCGAGCAGTTGCAGAATTTATTTCACATAGTAACGACAGTCCATACTAGTAAAAAATATTCTACTCTGTTGGTTTCGAATCTTTTGTTTTTCCCTATGCAGAATAGCCTACTGAAATGTATCAATTTATCAAGTAAAATAATTGTTTACATAGAAACTATCAACTTTAGACCTATACAACATTATATCGTTGTAACCAGCTTTCAAGCGCGGATCATTTTCTCTATTAATATACAGGGTGTTCCATTTAAAAAAATGCAACTTTAGTCTGGCATTTCCATCTGGAACACCCTGTATAAAACAAAATATTTTTAAAACGTGCACTTGATGGTGCGGAAGAATATCCGATGACTAAATATTTGACAAACTTTCAAATAAGCGTGTAATCTTCCGTCCCCGCTTCGTTGCCGGACCCTGTATAGCAATTCATCATTGTACCTCGGGAAACATTGGTAACTAAAACCATTCCAGTGCAAATAAAACAAATGATGATTACATCAAATTCATTAATTTTATCAAGTGTAGAGCGTTAAACTGGCAATATTTCTTACGACTATATAAAAAAAGCACAGCTTTGAAAAACAAGACAGAAAAAGATTTTATTAACTTAGCGTCGATGAAGCGCTTCAACACTTAAAGAAAACAAACTACCATGAACTACCTCGACTCTAGAAGCTTTATTATTCCAACCACCTGCTTTGTGAGCAAAAATCATTGCTCCAGGTAAAAAAATAAATCTCTAAATTTAGATTACAATTTAGATACACGAAAGATATCATGTGCAGACAATATGTTTTTTATGTATAAAACTCGCCCCTTGTATTCAATTGACTGGCGCATGAGGGTCCAGAATAGAAGAAAGTATTCAAAGACTTTAGACGACAAATACTATTTAGGGACGCTGCTCTAATCCATAATGACATCTATGTATATCTAACCAAACTATTAACATGTGCAATTGCAAAATTTAGTTCTTGGACTGCAGTAGGAAACATCGACAACATAGTGCCTTTTATTAGTATTACCTAAGATTTTCGTCACCTTATCATAAATAGTATTTTGTGAAATTAAAGCATTATTCCCCAATGACTAAATCCCGCGAGTGTACAAGAGATAAAATTCTTTAACACTGGTGATTTATTGATAGTCATATTTGCAATTGTAAAAAATTAAGGAAGCATGCCCACCATTAACGTAACAACCGTTTGTACATTTTACTTTTAGTTATACTAATAGAGTTTTTGCGGCCAACACCAGCTATAAACAGTCCACGATGATTCAATGTCAACATCTGTTGCTAGATTTGTAGTACTTAGTATTCATTACATTTATCAATTTACATTAGAATTAGAATGTATATTCGTTTCCTCTTGTTTTTATTCCGTTTGCGCATATCTTTAATTCAGTAAATTTATACCTCTCTTTATTCTGTCTCATATTTTCAGCGTATTTTTGCAAAACATCGTTTTGTTTTCAATTACTGTCTATTGCTCTATTGTGTTAAAAGATTACATTGTTGATAATAATAATAGTCCTTTATTGCTGTAGAGATCAATAAAATTGATATAAGCATAGTCAAAAATAAAACATGTTAAATAATAAAACATAACAATACACACAAATTACACATTAAAAAAGTCATTAACGGTATACAGGGCACGGTCAGTCAAATACTCAACAAGGCGCCTGCGAAACTCACTCAGACCAGAACATAGTCGAATATCACTCGGAAGGTTGTTAAAAACTCTCAAACCAAAGTACGATGGTGACTTGCCGACAATGTCACACCTAGCAAAAGGAACATAAAATGGATCATTCTGTCTTGTTGGTTTGTTATGCACATCCTGTGCCAATCTGACCTTATTTATATTTTGATAAATGTAAACCAGTAACTCATATACATATATACAAATGATCAGAAGTCTATAAGGTTTATAGCCAATCAGGTCGAATTGTTTGTGTTGAGCTTAAAATTCAGTAGTTAGGAAGAACTAGGTTGGTTGGCTGAATATGTGGAACAGGCGTGAGTTAAAAATGTTGACGACTTTCCATGGTATCCTACTGCATCGCACTCCCCCATATCTATTTAAAAAAATTCGTTTTAGGTCCGATATTCACAGTATTACGACGAGATTTAGAGGGTTAATATCACCACCAGTCTTTACTTCATCTTTATTCAAGCGTTCGTTTTCTTATAATATCTATTTCCGTTACAATAATCTTGATAGCTCCTTAAAAAATTTGACCGTTCCTGCCTTTAGGTCTCGTCTCAAACAACTCTTGAGTCAGAATCAGTGAGGTGTGTGCTACTCTGCCTATCCGCTTACTAGTATATTCTATTACTTTCCTTTGCCGAATATTGTTATCTCTTTTAGTATACGCTTGTTGATGAATAGCATATGTATATGTGTGTGTTTCTTTTTCTTTTCTGTTATGAGCATTACGCAGATTGTTGTTTCGTAATAACATTATGCACTGTAGTATGTATATTATTTTGTTTTTCCTGATATTTACTTTCTCTTCCTTTCAGGGTTAGTGTAAGCAGACTTACGTCTGAAACTCGCCCTGTGATTGCTAACATGTTGTATTTAATGAATTATTAATAGTATCAGTATTATGGCAATAAAGACTATTATTATTATTATTATTATTAAAAATTTGAAATATGTTAAAATCTGCATACAGCATTAGATACAATGTAAAAATAACTTAGTATTTATGATGTGCGGAGTGGTGCTCGCAAGAAAGAGTATTCATTTTGGTGACATTGTGTGTGGTTAAACTTGCTATACAAACATCGGAAGAAACACGAAAGATGATTGATCTTAACTATTTCATTTGAGTAGAGTTATATATTAATATTCTCAGTACAAAAAACTACACACACTCTTACATTAAAAAGTGGCATTTAAACAAATAAAATTGACATATAAGCAAGCAATTTTCATAGAAACGTCCTATGCATTTTATGTCCACAAAATAATAAGAGAAGGGTTACACTCTATTCGATACAGTATTAAATCTCTTAACGTAAAAGTTAATATAGAATATTTGCTATATTGATTTGCTTCTTTTTGATAATGGTATATTAGAACATTAAACTCTTCAACCCACTAAACACGAAAACTTTTAAGTAAACACCGACGCGTTTCGACAGTAACGCTGTCAGTATCAAGGCGATAATAAAGTTTTATTATTGCCTTGATAATCGTCGGTTGATAAGCGTCGGTGTTTAGTTAAAAGTTTTTGGTGCTTAGTGGGTTGAAGAGTTTAATGTTCTACTTCTGCACCAAGAGATCCAGTGAAGAACTTCGCAATGGTATATTAATTTTGTTCAGCAGCTTATTTAAATTTGACCATATTAGGAGAATACTTGTTGAAGTTATTGAAGTGTCAGGTTGTCCTTTCCCCGTGTAAATGGTCCGGTATGATGATCCAAACAGAGTTCGAAAAATAACTTGGTTCTGTCTTCTAGCAAAATTCACTTAAGGTATCTTACTCCGCAGGATTAAAACTGATATTACTCTGCACACATATTAATTTAAAGATCTAATTAATTAGTGTTTATACTTCAGATTATGATCACTTATAAATCAAGTGCAGTCTCGTCATTAAATGTAAACGTTTTCCACCACTTTAATTTTCATAAAGGCCTGCAATGGACAATTTTTGTGCAAGTATAACTTATTTACGCATTACATAAAGATGCCGCTATTATTTATTTTATAATATTATTATAATTTCCCGTTAAAATCAATGAAATAAAATCTAGCTGGTTTTTGAACTGAGTTAAGTACTTTCAACATAATACTAAGTGTAGGTATCTTTATTAAAACATATAACCTAAGTAATTAAAAATTAAACTTTTTTAAAAGATAATTTCTTTTAGGTTTTTAGGTTCCACTACCTGTAGTTAACAGCAAGGAATAATGCAACAAAGGGGTACAAATACGACCATGAATTTTGATTGCGAGGAGAAAACGTCGCCACCACAAGTTAGAGGACGTGTAAGTATTTTATTTCGTACGGTGACCAAGCTATTCTGTATTTTATTGCTGTTTTATTCTATTCATTGCGCAAAATTCTTAGTTTTATTATTCAATCGTAAATTTTATTTCTCAACGTTACGTGTTTACTATTTATCTTTAATTTTGTACCAAATTATGTTTTAGTTTGACTGTAATACGACAAAGGGCATGTACAGAATTTTTTGAGGAATGTGAAATGCCAAACGATATAATACAAATCTATTTGTATGTCTTAAATGTTTTCTTTTTATTTTCTGTGTTAAAAATAGAGGGAGAATCGATAAAATGAATCGGTTTTTCGTAGAAAGAATTTGAATTAATAGAATTTCAATGTGGCTTAAACACTGTTTACAACAAGATTTAAATATACTACTTTATATAAGTAAATAGGTGTTCTTTAAAGTTAGTGAAACTGTAGCAGAAACTAAATAAAATGCGTTTTCAATTATTCTTCAAGTCGTAGAAGGTTCTGAAAGTTTTTTAATATATAAGATACATAACTGAACTTTTATTTTCATTTTTTTGCATTCTTCATTATACTTCGTAAATTGAATTTCGCGATGATAAATCTGTTTGCTAATAAATAATAAAGTTCTATGCAAATTTTAAAATACCTCATGAAGAATATCAATGATTTTTAAACTTAATAATATTAAAAAGGCTTTCTGACTAAGAGCTTTTAAAATTGAAACATTCTTGTAGCTTTATGAGTGGTTTGAATATCAGATAAGGTTTAAATAAGAGCACAAACACGTTATAACATTTTAAAATTTTTATTTTACTTAATAGCCAATAAATTTTCGATAAACGAATTTGCCACAAATCCGTCTGTCAGAAAGAACCTGAGAAAGATTTGAGCGTCAATTGACATAAAATCTAATTATCCGGGAATTCAAATTGATTGGTTATTCAAAGCGTACACGGTTTCGTTGATTCTAATTCTGGAACATCAGATGATTAAATCGTCACGTATAATGGTATGTCTTCTTGGCGAAAATTAACACTAATACAAATTTCTTTATCCATCCATCTACCTCATTACAATTAAAGTAGTGCTTATATCGTGAAAAATCCTGGCAATGAATTTGTGTTAGTATTACGAATATTTAATTGGATAATGCATGAGCCTTGTTAATTTAAAAAAATCGGCATTTACTGTTGGCACCTATAAATTATATTGAACAGTAATGTTAAATGAAGCTCAGATTGGTTGTATGTTTTAATTGATAATACTACATTTTAGTATTTTGTTACTCCCCCTTTACCGTGTATTACTGCAGATACTCGTCTGTTTATACTATCAACAAGTTTTGCACATGTAGTGTTTGATATTTTTTGCCAATCTTCTTTGAGTTTAATTTCTAGCTCTGCTGCTGATTTTACATTGTGTTTCGCAAAAAATTTTTTTCAAGAGTGACCACGAGTGTTCGATAGGATTCAAATCCGGTGATTGTGGTGGCCAGTTTAAAAGTATAACATGGAGCATTGTCCCGTTGGAACAAAAACGTCGGTCGAACCTCTTTCAAAATAATATTGTAATGTTATTATACACCTATCCTCGGCTTTAACTCCATTTTTCATTTTACAGATGAGCATCTAGGTGTAGGTAATCTAAAAAACATATGTACATAAAAAACATGTCTTCGCATATGTACGAGTCGATGTCAGTTTTTGGCTCAGTAACCGTCTGACGTAGAAGGGAGGTGTTGGTCAACAGGGACCTTATTATAAGTCCAGCCAACGCCAAGGACAGAAAGACGTTTAAGTCACCACAATATGTTCAATTGTATGTTTTAAAGTATTAATTCAGTATACCCAAATACACATAAATATTGTAACAAAATTACACAATTAAATTCCACACAGAAATGAAGGAAACCTGCCAGTTAGAGGCATTTTAAAGAAGAAAAGACCCTGTATACCACGATTTTTGACCGGACCTGTAGGCAATTAATCCAGCAACGACCGTTAAGAGGCCCGACTACCGTTTGACAGTTGGCGATGGTGCCACAGTTAAATTTTTTCATAATATAATGTTTTTATAATTTATTTAAAACGTATTACCGTCATCACCGCCATGCCAAATGAAATAATATATGGAAATAAATTTAAAGCAAGTATTTCCAATATTAAGTTAAAACTTTCTGCCATTATTCTATAAACAAATATTATCGGGTTATTTTCTGAGAAAATTAACAAAATCTATGTTAGCTGATATTTATAGTTATCATTGAGCTAGTATACTAAGGAGATGCTAGCATATTTACTGTATGTTCAAAACGGCGCACTGGGCGGGCCTAAGTGTAGCCCCAATATGGCTGCCTCACCAGGTCCGGACTACTGAAAATTATAAGTATAATTTTAGGCCTCCACTTAACAGATGGCTTTAATTAAAATTAAATCATCCCACGCCTATTAGGCCCAAGGCCCATAAATGTCATAATTTGACAATAAAAACGCTCAATATGTAATAGTTTATTTATGTACCTACATACAAGGACACCAATTAAAATTTTCCAATTACGGCCCTGCACATTGTTGTGTACCCGTTTTAACCACGCGATGTCGTCTCCCTACCTATTCTATCTCAATGATAGTTATGTATACTTAAAATATCATAGTAGCATTTATGTGGCATTTATTCAATAATTGACAATGTCACTGTCTATTGGCACTATTTTTTCTGTAGTGAAAATTTAAGTTAACAGTAATGTTCCAAAATTGTGTCGGTCGTTTACGATCACTATCAAAGTGCTCGTCCTTCAAAGCGTCATACGCTACAGAAGCAGTACTTCAATGTGCTACATTCAAACTTCATAAGTTGGACCAAGGGCCGAAAAGTGAATTTGTATTTAAAAAAGATGAATCTCTAAAATGGCTCAATCAAATGCATGTTATAAGACGTATAGAAGTTACTGTAGCAAATCTCTATAAAGCAAAGTTGGTACGTGGTTTATGTCATCTATATCCGGGTCAAGAAGCTGTTGCCGTTGGGATAAAATCTCGAATGTATCCGAAGGACACCTCTATCACATCATACAGATGTCATGGTTGGAGTTACGTCAATGGGTGCTCACCTTTGGGAATAATAGCCGAACTTTTAGGTAAACAAACTGGATGTGCCAAGGGAAAAGGTGGATCTATGCACTTGTACCATGCTAATTTTTATGGTGGAAATGGTATTGTTGCAGCGCAAGTTCCGCTAGGAACAGGGTTAGCCCTTAAACATAAGTACATGGATGATGAAGGGTGTTGTGTTATTTGCTATGGCGATGGTGCTTCAAATCAAGGCCAGGTTTTCGAAGCTTTCAATATGGCGAAACTACTTAACTTGCCGGCATTATATGTGATTGAAAATAACCGATATGGTATGGGAACCTCCGATGTACGTTCATCATGTAATACAAGTTACTATCAAAGAGGCGATGTTATACCGGGTATTTGGACAGACGGAATGGATATCGTATCAGTGCAAGCGGCTGCAGAATTTGCAAGGCAACATATAAAGGAAGGGAAAGGACCTATTCTCTTGGAAACTTACACGTACAGATACCATGGGCATTCTACGTCAGATTTAGATACTTATCGATCTCGAGACGAAATAAGGAATGTTAGAGAAACTATAGATCCGATTGATATGTTCAAAAAGAAACTGTTAGAAGCAGCTTTAATAACCGAAGAGGAAGCAATAAAAGTAGAAGACGAAGCAAAGGTAGAAGTAAAGAGCGCTGTAGATAAAGCATTGAGAGATCAAGAAATTTCTTTAGAAGAAATAGGAACTGATATATATGCTCAAAACTTTGAAGAAAATATTAGAGAAGTTTTATTTGATTCTCCAGAATACAAAATCCGTAAAGTTGCTGTACGCATGAAATAACTTGTATTCTATAAATGATATGTGATAAATGTTTAAATTCTCAAAGTAATTGTTTTAGTAAACAGTCGAAACATAAACAAACACTCGTTTTAATACGCAAAATTTGAGTATTATATTCATAATATTAGTTATAAAATTTTGTTCATAATAGTACATTTAGCAATAATGTATATAGTTAATTACAAAGCACAACAGTTACGGAACGATAATTAAATTGAATGTTAAATAACGTGATAATTGATTTTGTCATTCTCAGATTTGCTCGTCACTTTATTTCCGTTTAATTTTTCTCCGGTTTTGTACAGTCTTTTTTATCTGATTTGTGTATATTTTACATTTACATGCGGATATAAGAGAATATGTACTCAAAAAGAAAATATTACCTATAAGCCGACTGCAGATAATTTAGTGCGAGAAGAAAATTGCACAATGGCCAAAGATGTATATTGGGGATAACATTCGGGTCAAATAACTTTTTCTCGTGTGTATTTTTTGATTTTTTTAATTTTTCAAACCGAGCCAAATACCAAACGGATAGTTATAGGTCTATATTTATCTTATCGCACTAGTCAAAGTGCATAAAAAAATTAACCGGTATTTTAAACACAAAGTATCAGTCGGGTATGGGTTTTACGGTAACAGATTTATTACAGATTATTTATTGATCATTTGAAATCAAGTTCAGAATTCTTCAAGATACTCATTTGGGAAGTCTATTACAGACAACAGTGGCATTCACTGTTTTTGAATTTTGTAAACTTGCCGCTATTGTGTCAGTGAAAAACTTGTATTAAATTTGTTCAAATACCACTACGTATCGTTTACAAGAAACAACCTTATCATATTTTTCTTCTTTACAACTTGTCTAGTATGGTCATCACCAAACTGGCTTCAATCAAATACCTTGCTCTATACAGTTATGAATACATAGTAACTTAATATTCGACAATTAACTAAATATTTCGTAAGTACCAAATCAACTTGCCATAACTATCATGCCTATTTTTGTCTTATATTAAACTTACAACGTATCGAAACCATTTAGACGCGTTTTGTAGGATTCATCAGATCATCGGCTCTATGCATAGTACGAAGTGTGATGTATTCACTTCTACCGTTGCAAAATAATAAACTTCCGTGGAATCCCAAAACCGGATGAACGCTAACCCACTTAATAATTACTGATCTGCAAATTTTCACTTCAATTTTACCTAAAAACTTGTGGAATACATCTAGAAAAGGGATGGTTAGTAAGCTTCATTCCAAGCTGTTCTATGGGATGTCGTTTTCGAAATTTAATTGACCAATGTAACTTTTTCAGGATCGTGAAACTGTTTATAGCAATAAAATTGTAAATCCATCGTAATGGCCACCTCCTTGTACTTCTCTTACATAATTCTTTCACTTTTTATCTACAACGTCAACACCACTTTTCGTTTTGTCAAAACTTTTAGTAGCTTGATCGTATTTTCCTCAATAAATCTTTCATGTTGATGGTACAGTAAATGGCAGTTGAATAACAAATTTCCTAGATTTTATAATACAGAAACATTCCTTCAGTAAACAAAAAAAAACACGCCGTACAAAGTTTTCATGTCTGCTACTTGCTTTAGAATATGTTTATGGAACTTTCATATAGTGCTAACTAAAGCGAAGTTTTTGCTGAGCAATTCTTGTGTCAAAGCAGTTTCTGTAAAGAAGTTGTCAGACGTAATATTACGTCCACCCCCCCCCTCTCCGTTCCCCTTCCCTCCTCCAATCTTCACAACTCTTGGCTTTTGCTCACATTCCCTACTTTTCCCAAATAGACTTCAAAGTTGCGACAGAAAAATGTTTATATATCGCAAAGGGTTCAAATTTTTATCCCCTGTTTACCGGGTTTGTTAATTATGTACACTCGAAAAGAACACAACCCTCTAAAGATTACTAGTTGTTCATCTATGGACCTCTAAGCTGAAGGCTGTGCAAATCTACAAATCTGAGCCTAAATATAAGCAAACTCACGAATGGGAGGCAATATATCATTTTTGTCGAACCTAATATGTTTCAGAATAAACAAAAATCTGTTTCTACTCATTGCCCGACAAATAGGTCTGTTCAATGATTGGTTTCTTCATGATTTCTATGGCATGGACATCAACTGGTGTCATCTTGTTCAGATTTTCTGCATTTCTTTGTTCATGATTGTAGGCATCTACAAATTCTCTGGCTCATTTTGTACACTTTACAATAAGATCTACAATATTATCACATGTAAATGGTGTAAAGGAATCCAATATAGAAGTAACATGTTGTTCTGACTCGTTTTCAATTTTATTGTCATTAAATTTACTGATGCTTTGTAAGGTGATCTTAACAACAACGATGTGTTCAGCTTCTTTAGTATTCGCTTACAACAATACTGTCCTCAGTTTCTGACTCATAGTTTTCATCATCTGAACCGTTAATAACCGCTCCGAAGCGAAAGGTATCATCATATCCCACGTTTTCTTGATGAAGACAATTTTGAAATGATGCAATCTACATCGATCTACACAGCTTCGCTTTACACTGCTGCGTGCGCCGCAAAAGAAGTTCTTATACATAGACATCCAAAACGGGTCTCTGATAATAAAACTTAAATACATAATTGCAAATAACATTGTTGTAGATGTGTTTGTCATACGATACATGAAAAATTAATTATCAATAAATGGTACAATACACAAGAGGAAATGGCGCAGAAAAGACTATGTCTAAATGTGACATATTCTTGGGTGGTGAATACCAAGTTCTCGGACGGGGACATTAAAAAAGGTAAAAATGACTATGAAAAGTAACGAATCAAATAATAAAAGTAATTGCATGGGAGCGCGATGGAGAGGCATGTATAGACTGTTACTTTACCTTTGATTCCAATTCAATTATGAACTCACGCAGAGTATAAAGAGTATAAAAGATACAAATATTATAAAAATATATTGTATTATTTCCGACTATATTGTGGCATATTTTACATTCTAAAAATGCCTGGATTACTACGCCAAAAGCTTCATGCTAAAACTTCCTGCTTTCTTTTTTCTTTTTTAATTAACTTGTATTCATTAGGTGTTTATTAGGTATTTGTTAATTTCTCTAAACTACGTAAACCGTTGTGTAATAAAATAATTATGAGATGTTTATTTTATGGGCATTGTAATAATAAAAAAAAACACGAAGTAGAGTTAGTCACACCTATTTTGGATTTGAAAAGGGAAATAATGAATTTTGTGTGCTTTACTTACTAATACATAGTTATAAAGAGCAATGTAATCAGTGTAATGATTTGTTTCATTTCTTAAAAGTTTTTAATTAAAAGAGTGGCTTATTCGCAGTTTATGAAGCATACACAGAGAAATATGCTGACTTCTGTAAGAAACCGTGTCGATATACGTATGTACCATCTTTGGCAATTTAAATGCGATTTTTTTTATCGGGGAATGTTGATTTTGTAAATAAAGGCTTTGCTTTAAAGTAAATTTAATTACTCTAAAGAAGTTCATCAAAGCAGTACTCTCTTTTAGAGAAATTAAATTTGCTTCAAAGTATAGCCTTCGTTTAGTAAATGGAAATTCCTCGCTAAAAAATTCGCATTTAATTTGCCAAAAATGGTACCTATATAATACTGCACTATTTTGACGAAGTAACACAATTGTGCGCGTAGAAATTACAATTGTTAAAATCTCTATTGATGTGGTAATTTGTAAGGAAAACCGTGAATATAATTTTTGTGACAATAGTTCTTTCTTAACGTACAGAAAGTAATAAAATTAGAAAAAGGCGAATAACAGCAATCTATAATATATAATTTTCCAAAATCTATCGAATATAATAATCACTAATAGTTTATATTTCTTTATATTATAGAACAATACAAAATCGAAAGTATTGGTACGAAGTCATGCAATGCGCGAAGAAGCATCACCACCGCGGGAGCCAACGCCAACGTCTCAACATTCCCCGCGCTTCAAGGGTGGCACCGGCTTGACATTTTCTTCTTCGCGGAACCACTCGCCAATCAGCCCATATGTGGTCGTAAGTCCATCCATCAGCAGAAATGGTTCGCCGTCTCGATCGTCTGCAAACCTCTGCATTTCGCCAACTGCCACACTCACCCCATCACCGACTCTAAAACATTCACCACGAACGCTGTCACCGCACAGCGATTGTACCATTCTTCAATCCGAATTTATAGAAGTAGACGGAGGAAGTCCGAAAATGTTGTGTAACGTGTCGAAGACTAACGGTAGGCGGGAAGATTTAAGAGTGTACAGGACGGATGTAATAGTGGAAGAGGATTCTAGTCAGCGCAATTGCAACGGTAAAAAGAACGAGTGCAACTGTGTCAGTCAAAATTGTAACAGGTGCTTGAAAAGTCAAGATAGGAATTTTAACAATAACTTAAGTAGTAACATTAATAATAACGTAGTGTGCAGTCAAAATACCCTGACTGTGAATAGGGCGAATTTGCGAGGCAAGCTGAAACAACAGAGTTCGTCCCAAGGCAGTTTCGAAGGTAGTCTGTGCAATTCTCCTTGTTTAAGCAGAGGTAAGTTAATAACACATATTTTAATAAACTATGCTGCTGTACACCAGACAAAAAACATGCCAAGGCGCAAGACAGCTCCTATATAACACAACACTGTAAGACTTATGTACATATAATGCTCCTTTTTTATCCTGTGTACTGCTACAAACTGCACATCTGCATTTTGCTACTTGAAGGTTAAGATCTATGTGAGTAAACTCAAAATATTTTAGTCTCTGCAAACAAACATTTGCATTTACATTTACATTTTTATATTTAAAAACAATCATTCTGGATAAATTGTTCTGCTTATTTTCTAATATTGAATTCTCCCTTAGAATGAACAATGAACAAAGCAGAAAAACAACGTCAATCTACCTGAACTAGCACGAGCTGCACACGCGCATCTTTGGTGTGCATTGACCTGACGACTTTGTACAGGATCCATAAGCTTCGGAACTCATGTTTGCAGAAGGTTCAGAACTTCCTACATTGCATAAGATGGGTTGGTTGACGAGGGGTGAAAATAATAACTTAATTTCACCTGTTTTGTTGGTCGTATTATCTGGACTAGATCTCCAGCTTATCTTTATTAACCGGCTAACACTCGTGTTGCACTTATCAGTGATTTTTTAAATAAGGGTTTCCTATGTTACGCCGCTTACGATATGTAATGGGCTACCCTGTGAACTCAGATCCTCGTCGCTTCCCCTCTCTTGGCAGGAAGCTGAGACTAGCTTTACTCTCGTTTTAATTATGATTAAGTTATGGTTGATGTTGATAAGTTGGTCTATCATCGCCTTGCTGATATTTGACGTAAAGTGGTAGAACGCCTTCGACCGAACTTCTCTCATCTAATTATGTCGTACTATATTCATCCTTTGTGTAATTTTGATTCTGTTTTATTTTTTTTATTTTTATGGACACTTCCGTAACTGCAGTAGATAGTCTGTTGTATGGGGAACTTGTTAAGATTTCAGATTTTTTGTATCAATAAATCTCACAACTTTTTGTTCAGGTTTTTTTTTTCACTTGCTTTTATTAAATTTATGGGGAATTTTGTTCGCTTCTACATATTCAAAAGCATGTTTTCTGAAATGAATTAAATTTATACCGTAAAATAGTCTTTGTAGCACTAATACATGTTTTTTTTAATTCTTTTTTACATTCAATTATTTTATGGTCAAATTATAAGTTATGTTGCAAAAGATCACCTGGTAGGGACTGAAATGATAGCAACTGTAATAGGCATGAATAGAATAATAAATATTTTGCAGAAACCTTATATCAGCAAGGTCCTGAACGCGAACTTGTTTCTTCTTACAAATTTGTATAACATAGGTACGCACAGTAAACTGCCTGGATTTGATATACTGACAACCTTCACTTTACATGAGCTACACTCTACCAGGCATTATAAAAATGTATAAATGTGACATCAACTGTTAACAAAGTAGCATCATCCATTTATGTTTTCTCGTCACCTAAAAATGTAATTTAACACGATTTGCTTCAACTACCAGTTACTAATAATGGTAGTTTTCTTAATAAAAATTGGATACTGTATAATGTTTATAACGCCGTATATAATTTACCTCGAATTACCACGAAAATAGAGGATAGATAAATGTAGCTAATTAGCAAACGAAATCGTAGGAAAACTATCAAAAGTAGCGGCAGAATTCAATTGCGGAGCGCAACGCAGAATTTCAGTTAGTACGGTAAAACGTCGTAAACGAGGGTAGCTTGTACGGATGAGTAGCTGTTCGTAAACCATTTTTGCGCCGGGGTAATCGACTGAAAAAGATAGAAGAGAGCACGCCAGCATCGTGACTGGACAGTAGTACAGTCGAAAAATGTTCCGTTGATCGACGAATCAACGTTTGGGAACTCGACCAACATCGAATTTTCGTTCCAGGGTACTGGAAATTTGCAAAATATTGATGAAAGGATGCATTAGGGAAATTATTGTACAATTATCGACAAAACGTCACGTTGCGCACGATAATAAACTTACTGCCACAGTATGCAGGGATTATTTTGCATAGAAAGGAACTAAAAATATTTTGGGCTTTTGACTTGAATCTGTACCTTAATTTCATTGAATTCGTGTGAGACAACGTTGGGTTGAAAGGTGACAAAAACTGGTCACATTTGGAAGCAACACCAGTATTATGAACTATAAAATAATATGGAATGTTCCAAAAGAAATTCTAAACTTTTTATGCAGAAGATAATCTTATTACTTTCACATAGCAAATAATATGTTTTTAGTTCTAGTGCATAGTACGTTTAAAATTAGTGGCAATGTGTATTTACTAGTGCTGCGAATCGTAACCGGTTTTATACCAAACCGGTTTTGTGTTAAGCGATTAACCGCCATTAAACGGAAATCGTAATTAAAAAATCAGTTTTGAAATCGATTTTAAAATCGGTTTCAAATCGATGATCCTTTTTTTGAATCCGCTCTGTATGGCTTTGCAATTGTTTTATTAATATTTATAATACATTCACGATGATGTCTAGATAGAGAATGTAATGAATAAAAATTTAAAATCGGTATAAAAAATCAATTTAAAAAATCGATTTTAAAAACCGGTTTCGACTCAACACGTTTAATCGATTTTAATGAAACCACACATGACGGAGTTGTTACCAATAAATGAACAAAAATCAATTATACATGATTTGAATAGGAATCTATGAATTAGAAAATGACAAACAACGCTAGCTTATTCCAATATATATTGCTCTCGTCTAAATAACAAGATAGTTTTGAAACAGTCTGTACAATGTGCGTCTTCTTCTGAAGGTAGCGGCAAGGTCAGTATTCTCCTATCAAAATCCGTGACAAGTACAGCGAGCGTAGTTTTGATATATCTTTCTCCTGGGAAAGACATTATTCATGAAACATACAATGCGATGCAAGATAAAAGTACAAATTTTGAGCACAATAAGTTTATCTAAATCTATTTCTTACAAATTCAAGTTTATCAAAATCATAGTAATTAAATTTAAAGAATATCACGCTTAATAATAAAAGAATTGTTAATTTTGTTCTACATTTTCAAAAAACTATAGAATACTTTCACATAAATATAGAATGTATTCATGAGAAGATTTGTTCCATTCCTGCATAATAGAATATCTTAAATCTTTGACTACGTCAAGCTACCAATTGCCGTATACAATATGTGCCATGAATCGCCAAACATTGTCTATAATATTAAGATCCAGGAATCTTGCAGGCTGTGGCAATATTTCAGTATTATTAAATATGCAAAGCAAAACTTTCCAGTTAGTTGCTTCGCACATGTCGCTATATCTCCTTAGCTAACTAAACATATTGTGTACTGTTTTAGTGACCAAACAAATAAAATTGGTTATTGTATTTGTCGCGAAAGTTATAATCTTTTACTTTTATACCATCCGATACCATTTCTAACCAAATCGAATTTTTCGTTCATATGCGTAATGATTAATTACGGTTTTCTTTATAGATTGAGTCTTTTAATGTGAAAACACTTTTACTGCCGCTTATTTTGTATGGAGATTTGCATTAATGCGTAAAACTGAACGTGTTTTAGCAAAATCTATATTTGATACACGATCGCAAGATATAAATTTTAGTTCAATGATTCGAAATTCTTATAATGGCGATCTTGCAAATATGCCTGTTTTTGAACTTCTAATCTCTCTAAATATGCTTTTAAAGTCTATGTTTCAACAGAGGGAAGCTAAAAATATTCCATTTTGTAATCATTTTCAGCAAACAGGTGGCTAATTATATCGTCAACTTTTTCCCCACTTTCAAGTGAAAAATAACATTTACTTTTGTGCAATTTCCTGTTACTGGGAAATTGATGACCACTTGTTTCAGCCAGCCCATTTAAATTATTCCTGAAAAGAAGATTTAATGAGCAATGCAGCAAATGCTCTTGCACGACACTCTTCGATTTCCAATAAATTTAATATATATTTGAACAGAAAGTACAGAATGTCTAAGCAGAGATGGTGGCGGATATTAATTGAAACTAATTTCAGTTACTCGGTATTTGTTCTAGTTTTATCTAGTAATATACTGAAATAAAAACATTTTTGTAAAATTTATTATACAATTTTTAATATAATCCTCTGATTACAATATATTTTGAATACTTAAATGATGCTTAGCAAGTATTAATCGCAGAAAAACATTTTCAGACTACAACTTCTTCGATCTTCACTTGTTAAATTATCGCGCCATCTCTGTTTTAGTTAGTTAGTAGGCGCAGTTGCTATCACGAGTCTAATGCATTTAAATGATATACACATTACGTTATATAACAAAGTATGCATATATACATTAATATTGATGTATTTGTACTTCACAATCTTAATTATAAATACTGCACAACTTTTTTTGTAACTACTAACTGTGAATGATTTTTTGATTACAGACAACAGTTCAGAGCAATATTTTACTGACACTACAGGTGTTGATCTTGAACGGTTCATACCTGAAACATTGAATAAAAACGCTAAGGATCGTGCACTAATGTTACGTATTGAACAGGAACTAGTCAGTCTTGCCAAAGATGATAGGTAATTACTTCACTTATCACATACTTTTTATAAAAATCATTTTTCTTGATACAGCAAAACGCACTATAAATTTCCACCAATGTCCAGTTACCAAAGAATGCTGGTACATAGATGTGCTGCGTACTTCGGCATGGACCATAATATAGAGCCGGCAGGAAAGTGCGTAGTAGTAAATAAAACTAAGAACACACGAATACCGGAAATTCAGTTTCGGCAACATATCAAGGACGAAATATATTTCAGCGAAGAACCGCGCCGCTCCATATTGAAACGGGATTCGAACAGCATGGAAGATTACAGTTTTAAATCGCCTAACAGGCAGTCTAGTTTGGAAAACAGAAGAAGCAAGAGCATCGAAGAACGGGAGGAAGAATATCAGAAAGCGAAGAAACGAATTTTTAACGAGGTGATTAATATCAACTCTATCGATGCATTTCTAATTTTCTTATTGAAATTTCTTTTTGTAATAGATGCGAGAAAGTGGTTCGACTGACGAGTTTGGCTGGCCCGAACAAGCTTGGTCGAGCATAGAAAGCGACAATTTGTCACGTTTTAGACTTCAGCTTCCAGACCATTCTGGCAGGTCCAGTGGTCGCTTACTTAAGGTAAATAAATTTATTTAGACTTGTTTAAACCTGGCTAACGTGTTATATTACATATTTCATGCATATGCATACATTTATGCAACTTAATTAGGTTATATAGATTGAGTTTTGTGAAGTCTGTTACGAATGCCACTCTCATCGGACTATAGCATTTATGTCTGTCTTCTTTCTACCTACCTCGCAGATAAATTAGCCAATAATTGCTGTTGCAACCACTTTAAATAATTGTCATAATTCATATTGTCACCAGTTTTTTAACCAGAATTAAAAAATTAACGAATCACTTTTACAAAACCGATCTCGATCACCACCTAAAGATGTAAATTTTGTAATCTGGATAAGCAGTAGATTATGTTTAAATATCAACCGCATAATTTTTTTACACAGCTTTGGCGGTATGTTTGGGGTTGTTGTCATATTGATTAACTCAAACGACCGGTAAGCATAATCGAAATCGAAATACAGGTCTTACATTGTGCCACGAAAAGGAAGCCCACAGTTTTACATTTCCTACACCTTGCTTAATAGTTTTAATTGTACACCTAGGGTTGAACTGTAGGTTGTACTGGCGGCGAACATAAACACAATTGTCAGAACAGATCCAATTTACTGTCGTAGCCATTCGTAGCATTGTAGTTGACAAATATCACTTTCCATAACACAAAGTTCCAGAGACAGTACCACTACAAGTGAAGCCCAGTGAAATTCTACTACAAAAATGTTAATTATATATACCGGCATCCCGATTTTTCCAACAAATGTCTCAAAAAAATTTATTTTGGTGTAAATAGCTAACTGCAGGTATTTATCTGTAATAATAAAAATATTAAATAAATTATGTAACAGTCTTCATAGCTGATTATTTTGGCGGGCAATGGTTGCAACAATGATGCTCTTTATCTGGACATAATTTCTTGGTTGCTGCTATAATAACAGTTGATTATAATTATAAATTGTAATAAATACAATAATTAAAAATGAACGAAGTATGTATATACAAAAGTAAAAACAAAACAACACGGCAACTTGAAAACAATAGTGGTAGATGACAATCAAGGTTGTCACGTGAATCGGTTAGCCTATAGCCAATGCGAGTAGAACAAGTAAAAGTACTATTTATCTCTTTGCTTTTTCGATTTTTATACCGGTCCTATTTTTGAACAAAAGTGCGTATCTGCTCTAGTTTCACGAGTTGTGGCATGGACTTTAACTATAAAAGTATTAATTGCAAGTACAACGGCAATGGTTCGAAAATGCCCCAATCGTACTAAATATTTCGAGAGAATAATGTCGTTAGTTTTACACACTAATAAATCTTATATTTAATCCAAAAGGGATTGCAATACAAAAACCGGTCAAAATTTGAAGGTCAAGTTGAAACAGGTTTACAACTAGGTTTGCAAACTATTCAAAACAATTACTTGGTACTACTGCAAATATGAGAGAAATTACTACATTCTTCGGTGTCGTTAGTGTGTCACTTTACATATTGTTAAATGTACGCTCATTGCTATGCACCACAGATAACGCAAGAAATTGCTGTGTTACCGAATAGTTCGGGAGTATTTTAGACAGTAATTGAGATGTTACCACATTTTGGCAGATCTGTGATGGTGCGCGTACAAGTCTGTTAAGTAATTAAAAAAATTATCTCAATTTTCCCACATCACTCTATTAGAAACAAATATAGTGGCGTATCTAATGCTGCAGTTTTTCCTCTAATCTCATCCATTAAGGAATACCGAGTCGTAAGCGAATATTTTACAAATTATTGTAGGAACTACTTGCTGTCTCTCATTTAACTTCCTCTAGTATGCGGACCTCATACTGAAGTTCTAACTATCTAGAAACCTACATCGTATATAAACAAATAAAGTATTACATGATGCTCAGTGGAGGTTCCGAAAAGTAAGAGTACAGTGGAAGCAATTAGTTATTTATACATAGTATCGAAGAACTGCAGTTTTAAAGACAATAGTAATAATCAGGATTATTAACAATGCGATGTACAGACTTGACAGCTTTACGATCCAACATGGCTTAAACATTTCATTAAAGAAAGCAATATAATATTTAACAACATTTCATTAACACAATATCTACGTGAATGAAAGAATTGTGTTCTCAATTCTTGTAATAATTTACAGATCATGTCAACGTAAGAAGGAATCCAAAATTGAATATCATGAAATGCTTTGAACAGATAGAATTTCAGTGTAGCAACAGTGTAGCTTATGAACATGGAAATCCGAACATGTTAGTCATTCCTTTTAGTAGTATAAGAAAAGCACAGAAAATAGATGACTTACAGCGTGATTTAAGAATTCATAGAGTAAAGCATGTTAAACTTCATCAACTGCTATTAAGTTCATGAAAGAAAATGTAAATAGAATATAATCTTTTACGTAACTGATTATAGACGTAAATTTCTCCTGTTCAAAGTCATATTACACGTGTCTAGTCTTAATTGCTGCAGAATGCATAATTTTAGTTGTATCATATTCATTTTTTAATATTAATTGACAACCTAAAACTGGAAATGGAGATACGTTCCAGCTTTACTTCTAGATCTCTACATGGCCGGTAATCCTATAGTGCGTCCTTGAGTTTCAGACTAACAAGAAGTGCGTCATTCTAATTATAAATCATTGTTATGAATCAATTGTTGAATTGTTATGAACAAAATGTACAGTTAATTATAATGGTATTGCATATATTTAATTGGTGTATAATTACCTTAGATGTTACATTACACCACAATTTGAAAACTATTATTTGTGCTTTTGAGCTTTATATAGTGTTACCAGACATTTTTTTCTGACCTTGTATATTTTAAATATTATGCGGTAACTATTTCAAACAGTTCAAACAAATGCTTGCAAATAATGTAAAATGATGTCATTATGGTAATGATGAAATTAAAATTATACAATTTTTCTTAGAAGGACTATAGAATTATGATTCATTGCGTTTACCACAATAATGCATAGTATATTAAATTTGATAATCAAACGTTGTGCAGGTGCATTCCGAAGAAACACACGACGAAAGATTACGCCCTTGCGTCGCTAAAAGCAACAGTTTCGGTGGCTATTGTGGAACACATGGTCGTGATAATGGAATGAGCAATGCTCCTCGATTACTTACTAAGCAAGGTAACATACTCATTTGTGTTTGTTTAATTATGTAATTGAACAAGTCTTTCATAAACAAAATATTTTAACAATAATTACAAATTCGCTTTTTCAATTACAGAAATGTTTTATTCATTTTATGTTTTATTTAGTTTATATTACCCATTCAACTGTCTAGATTGTACAGATATTCCAAATGAAAGCGTCCTTTCTTTGCCAGACTCAGCGGCTAGTTCCGTATCCTGGAGGCTGAGCCCTTCTAGTTCAGGATACAAAACTCAGTCGCAACGGTCAGAGTCTGTTACGCCGTCACCAACTTCCACTCCCTACATGTCCGGTGATTCCATTAGACAGGATTCGACGGCAAGTGTTGCCACAAACACCAGCGAACAACCGTCGCCATCAGATGAGCACGGAAGTGAACAAGCAGTCTGGGTTCTCACCGATCTTCACAGTACCCCGAAAGGGAGCGTCATTATCAATCCACAGGTACGGTACGATATAAAGTAAAATTTGACTTAGTCTGCGGTCTCTCGCCCAGTTGTTTAAACATAAGGGTATATGAATAACGTATAGCAAAAAAATGTATTTTGGAATTTATTAATTTTAGTACAGCATATAATTCAGCATTCATAGAATCGATTTCTTCAGAAACCGATTATATTTTTTCTTGTTTTAGACTGGACAGCCTTTAAAAAATCAAGATGGGTCTACATACCACTACGATCCTTCAAACCCGCCTCCAAATATAGTTCTAAGCAATCCACCGCTAACGAAACCTCCACCTTCTCCTCAAAAGCAGCAACCATCGCCTCAGAAAATCCCTAAAGAGCGACCACCTTCCCCAAAGAAACGCAGTAAATCCTCCCCTATTAAAAAATGTTCTGTTACGAACAGCTCCACCAGTCCAAGTTTACCATTTACACCACCGCCAACTCAAAACAGAAACTATCAATACGTGACGTCTGTGGATAACACAGCCAATGTACCAGTACAACCGCAGCAATTCTCAGTGTATGGGCAGAACTACCCAACGAACGTTCCCGATAACTCTGTTTCATTATATCCACAATCGTATCTTGTGTATTCTCCCTTCAATGTACCTGTGCAGTATGATAATAGAATAGTAAGTATTTTGCAGATTTCATATTTTTGTTTAGGTTGTCAGTACATCATTTTGTGGCATTTTTTTTCAATGTGTCTGCTCTTGTTTTAGCAGGAATCTCAGATACCAGACGTAACAACCTACTATATGCCGGAAAGTGGACCTCATCCTACTACTGTCTACCAGTCGCAACCACCACCGTCCTGGAGTCAAACACAACTTCCGCTTTATCAAAATACATCGGCGATACAACAGAGATATAATGTTCCCGTACACCAACAACCAAGTAAGATCATTTCCTTAAAAGATTAGTTATCTTTGCGTTCTAAATTTCATAACAGATGGAAATATTTTCTGCAGATAATTGCATTAGTCTAACAATTAAGTTCTTTTATAACTAATTTTATACCTCTTCCAATATTCTATTTCAAGAAATGACTTTTTTCATTTCAAGGAAATGTTTTATTGTATGTACCATCTTTTCCAAATTAAATGCTAATTTTTCAGCAGGGAATGTGTATTTAATGAATAAAGGCTCTGCTTTAAAGCGAATTTAAGTATTTCAAAGCAGTAGTCGTTTCTAGACCAATGAAGTTTGTCTGAAGGGCGCGGTTTCCCATATTCTGTCCCTATTCCGATACATGGGGAAAACGTGTGAAAAACTACATCGAGACAGGCACTATGCGATCCTATGTAGTTAGTAATAAATTGTAGCATGTTGTGTAGCCAAAGGATCAAGGAATGCATTATGCTATGTATGAATAAATAAAAATGTGTTTTAATTACGTTCTCGATGCAGTAAAATGAGTGTCTTATTCTTGCTGATTTTTCTCTAACTGTGAGGATGGTTGTAGAAAATACTGGGTGAATTAGTCAGACAACAAACTTTTTTAGTTCACCTATATAAATTTAGATGGCAGCCGGTTAAATTATGTTTTCTAATTTATTAATTGTTATTAAAAAGTGATGTATTTGTATCAGAATATGAAATGAATAACACATCATATTACGAATAAATAAATCCGTATAATAAAGTAATATAAATCTTAATGTGTTCAGATTTTTTTTATTATTGCTTGCACACACATATAGTGCTTTCGCATGTGTTTTTAAGTAGTGCCGGCCCCTTGTTATTTATGAAATTTATGGATACGAGTGTATGGTTCATATACACAGTGAGTCGTTAAGAATGGGAAATCTGGAAAGTGGGAATAGTAGAGCCTAAAATATGAGGATTGACCGCGGCATGCCTTATACAAATGTTGCTCGTTTAAGAGATACAGGGTGTTCAAGTTAATAATTAAAAAAATTATATTAAAAAACTCTACTAATAAACTATGATTTAGTGTATACCTATGCATTATTTCTTGTTATTATTTGTTATTTACCTGAGCTTCGTATTTAAAAATCAAAAATTGTATTAATAGGCCGAACTGCATTGAAACTTTAGAAGGCAAATATCTCGAAAACGGATCAAGATATCAACATCAAACAAGTATGTATTTTTCATGTGATTCTACACGCACAAAAAAGATAAATATCGATTTATCTATTCAGCAGTGTGTAATCAGCGCCAACTATGAACAACGTTAAAATTGATGTCAAATTCTTATTCGTCATGCTGAAAAACATAATAATACCAATTTTCAAGTTGATTCTATAAAAACTTGCCGAGTTATTGGAATATTTAGAAATAAAATTCAGTTCGGGTTCAGCTTTCGTAGCGTGAATATCGGCGTTTTACGTAGTGTTTTTCTCGATATAGTTTTACTTAAAATTGAAATTAATATTACTTTTATTGCGTTTTTTCCTCAAAACTTTTGGGGCGACTTGTCTCTTTGGTGAGTTTGTTCCTTTATATCTGCCGTTGATTTTGAATTTTGTTTAATTAACTTTAATTTGTAATATTATTAATACAACATAATGGAATCGGGACAATATGGCGAAGCGGGTAATGATATCATTGAGGTTGTACATGATGAAGTAGATGATATGGATACAATAGATGTAGATTTAGACAATAAGCGACCTGTTCTTAATATCAATAAAACGCAAAAATTTGCGAATACTCTGTGTCGAAAGCCTAGCGTAAAACATAAAGCGACAAAAACGGGTGAAAAACCGAACGAACACGTTTTTCCAGAGGTCACTATTCTACCGACGCAAGCAAATGTTTCGGGAACTCAGTCAGTCGCGGAAACACAGTTAGGAAAAACAGTAAATACTGTCCCAAATGAAAATTTAAACAGTCAAAGTAGTTTTAGAAATGATATTTATGAAAACAATTACAACTTAAAATTCATCCATTTGTACTCCGCCCCGTATTATGTCTATGTTGAACATAAAGATAAAAACGTTGGCCGTTTACACGAAATGTCGATCGGTCATATGTTACATAAAGATTTAGGAATTAAAAATTCAATCAAAGAAATCAAGTATATGGGTATTAATAGAATTAAGGTACAATTACATACTCTTAAAGATGCGTACGAATTAGTTCTTAATCCGCAATTAAAAGAAAAAGGTTATCATTGTTATGTTCCACAACATTTAACCGAACGTAAAGGGGTTATTAGAAAAGTAGATACCTTTTTTCTGAGGAATATTTACTACAAAATATTGTTTGTTCTGCAAATGTAAAGAGTTGTAGAAGAGTGTACCGTAAAATTCAATCGGAGGATGGTAAATTCATACGTAAGCCAACACAAACTGTAATTGTTTCTTTCTGTGGTAATATTTTGCCTAATTTCATTACGATCAATAGTTGTAGAAGATCAGTTGATGTCTACATACAAAGTGTAAAGCAATGTTTTAAATGTTTTCGTTTTGGACATTTTTCCATGCAGTGCAGAAGTAAAGATCAACGATGTAAAACATGTGGTGAAACTCATGAGAATGATACGTGTCTTGCAAATAATCCGAAGTGTTGTCTTTGTAAAAGTGTTAACCACGGCTCGTTTTCGAAAGATTGTCCAATATATCAAAAAGAAAAAACAATAAAAACCATTATGGCTGAAAATAACATTCCATATAAGGAAGCTAGATTCAAATTAAATGACCCGACTTCTTTCGCAAATGTTGTTACCACAAATAGGTTCGCTAGTTTGTCCGAGTTTAATAGTACGTCCGACTTTCCCCCACTCAAAGGTTATAAGTCACAATCCGCATACAATCATAGTGGTCCAAGTTCGTCTAATGTTACAAAATTTATTAGTAAAAAACGGAAAGTAACATCTCCTGTAATAGTTGCATCTCCTGCCACAGAATTTAATTTTAATGTCCACCCCAAAAGTCCAATTCTTGGGACCTTCTCCAAAGAAAAACATTTCAATCCAAATTCGAATGAAGTTGAAAATAATTTCACACTAATTGATAAGTTGTCAAAATATGTAACGGTATTGGTTAATAAATTAGAAAATAATGAGGTTAAGACAGACAAGAATTGCATCAGAAACGAAATCGAATCAATAGTAAATAGCATGAATATTTTTAAAAATAATCAATAATGGTTAATTCTAATAAACAATTAAAAATTTTACAATGGAACAGTAGATCTATTAAGTCTAATAAATATAGTCTAACAAATTATATTTATACTAATAAAATAGATATTATGTTGATATCAGAAACGTGGTTGAAGGAACATGAATCGTTTGCAATTTCCGGTTTCTATAGTGTTAGACAAGATAGACATGATGGTTTCGCTGGTGTAGCTATTTTTATTTCTAAAAGGTTAAGTTTTTCCGAGATTAATATTGGCAATAACTTCAACAATAATATTATGGCTTGCGGTGTTCAGATAAAAGACTATTCCAATCTAAACATTATGGTAATTTATAGACCTCCAAATGTAAGAGTCGATAAGCTTGACTGGGAAAATTTGTTACAACAATGTGACTTAAACAATTGTTTAATCGTTGGCGATTTTAATCTCCACAGCATATCTTGGGGCTGTACTTTCAATGATAGTAATAGTGAAGCTTTTTTAGAAGTTTTAGACGATTTGAACCTTATTCTATTAAACCAGGGTAATCCAACATACGTTACGCATACGGGTAAATTTTCAGCAATAGATTTATCACTCTGCTCGGCAAGTCTCGGCCCTAAACTTTCTTGGGAAGTAGTAGAGGACACGCTAGGATCAGATCATTTTCCAATTAACATTAGTCTATCAGGGTATACTGATGAAATTCCTATCATTTTTCCGTCTAGTAAATGGAACATTAAGAACGCAGAGTGGGATAAATATGCAAACATGATTCATCTACATTTCCAAAATGTTCCAAATTTTACCGATATAAATGAAATGTATAACTATCTCATTGCAAAAATACAGAATGCAGCACATTCATGCTTTAAAGAAAGAAAACCTTTTTTACGACGCCCAAAGAATAATTGCTGGTGGGATGTGACGTGTAGCAACGCCATTAAAAAAAGAAAAGAAGCATTTCAGAGATATAAAGCAGTACCTAATATGGACAATTTCACAGAGCTTAAGAGAATAAGCGCAATGACAAAAAAAACACTTAAAATTAACAGCACGACAAAGCTGGACACAATATTGTGAAAACCTTAACATGAATACGCCAACACGTCAAATATGGAACCAGGTAAAAGTAATGCAGCGTAATTACCCAATGAAAAAAGAAATTCCCCAAAGCACACTCACTGCTCTATTACAGTCTCTTGCACCTGACACAGTCGAACCACTATATGCACTGAAGAATGATTTGAAAGTTAATAATATCCTTAATAAGCCATTTGAGTATGAAGAATTACAAAATGTCCTAAAAGGTGATACAAATACAAGTCCAGGTATTGATAACGTACTTTATCCAATGATTAGCAATTTACCTTATAATGCTAAAAAATTTTTGCTAGATATATTTAATAGGATATATCTCCAAGGAGAAGAAATTGTAGAAATGAAAAATGTTATAATTGTACCATTACCTAAACCTAATAAATCTGTAGATAATCCTAGTAACATTTGGCCAATATCACTATTATCCTGTTTACTAAAAACATTGGAAAGATTGATTAAAGTTCGAATTGAATGGTGGATGGAAAATAACAACTTATATCCTCAATATCAATTTGGTTTCAGAAAAGGTTTCAGTACACAGCACGCATTAGCTCAGTTAATAGCAGATGTTCAACTAAATTTTACACGAAACAAATATGTAGCAGCCCTATTTATTGACCTCAAGAATGCTTACAATCACGTAAATTTACATGAACTAATAAACAAATTAATAGAATTAAATATGCCTTCATATATATGTCATAATATTATAAAATTATATGAAAATAGAAAACTGTGGATAAGGACAAAAAACAATACTCTTATCGGTCCTAGATGTGTATATAATGGTCTAGCTCAAGGTTCTGTATTGAGTCCCATTCTCTTTAATATATATACAAACGATATTTCACTACCAGAAGCTAAAGTCATACAGTATGCGGATGATATAGTAATTTATACAGAACAATCAACCTTTTCTAGGTGTTCGCAAATTCTGCATCAAGCAATGTCCAATTTTTAAAATGGTGTGAATCCAAACGATTCCAGATCTCTTTCGAGAAATGCAATATGCAGATCTTTACAAGACATCACGCGCCCAATCAAAGCTCTATTAAGCTAGCTAACATTACCGTTCCTATAAAACACGAAACAAAATATCTAGGCATGTACCTTGATAATAAACTAAATTGGAGAGGACACATAGAGAAAGTTCGAGCTAAAGTAATAAAAGCAACAAATCTGTTAAAAATCACGAATAAAGTAACCTTTGGAGCGGATATTCACACCTCGATGTTAATATATAGAGCAAGTATAAGAGCTATCCTGGACTATGGGTGCATTTTCTATGGGTCAGCTTGTTTAACAGTATTAAAGCGTTTAGATGTCGTTCACAATAATGCCCTCCGTTTATGTTTAGGTGTTATGAAATCAACTCCAGTTGAGGCAATGTATGTTGAAGCCAAAGAAATGCCGCTATCTTTAAGACGCGAATTTCTAGCTAAGAAATTTGTTATCAAAATCAGAGCATACGAGAATAATAGAGGTCTTCTATCAACTTTCTGTAAATTAAATCAACACAATCTGATTAGTACGTATTGGAAGAATAAATCGTCGCCACCAATTGCAATCGCGTTTGCAGAGTCGGCCAAGTTTCAGGAAAGCATTTTGATATCAAAATCAGCACCATTTTATTCGCTTCCCTATCACTATATTTTCCAGCAACCTAATATAGAATTTCCACCTTGTACAAGCAATATCTCGTACAACCTAACCTTATTTACAGAAATGAAATGCAAATATAGAGAGTATACAGACATTTATACAGACGGCGCAAAAAGCACAGACGGAGTTGGCAGTGCAGTACATATACCTAGCCTTGAAATTAACGAGAAAATCACTCTCTGTAGGATCGCAAGTACATTCACGGCCGAGGCATTTGCCATAGTTACAGCACTAGACATAATAAAACAACTAGATCTCAAAAAAAGTGTAATTTTTAGTGATTCGAAAAGTGTGCTACAGAGTTGTGTTAACATTAACAATCAGTCATCAGCTATTATCATCCAGATTATACATAGATATAATGAATTAACTATTGAGGGGAGAACAGTACAGTTGGTGTGGATAAAAGGACACTCGAATATTTGTGGTAACGAGGCAGCTGATAAACTTGCGCAACAGGCAAGAACTGGTCAAGAATCATCAAATAGAATCCCATTTAGCGACGCAGTGGCATTTTTCAAACGTCAACAATATATTACCTGGGAAAATCGATACCAAGCAGCCCATAGAAACCATAAGACCAACTATTTCTTACTTCAACCTACGGTAGAACAGAAACACTGGAGTCATGGTGTATATGTTAATAGAAGAATGTATATTCAGATTACAAGAATGTTCTTCAATCATGGACGTTTCGCAGCACATCTATGCAAGATTAAAATAATAAACAATGCCAGGTGTAATAACTGTGATCACCGAGGTGATATGAATCATATAATACTAGGCTGTCAAAACCATAAGGATTTGACGGATCGGTTGATAGCAGACTTAGGAAATATGGGACTAAAACTACCTTTAAACATTAACTACATTTTAGCGCAGAAGAAATACTCAGTTTTTCTCCATCTATATATGTTTATGAGGAAAGCAGGAATTAGTATTTAAGAAGAAATATAGATAGAATTTTTCATTTTAATTTTGTTACCTATTGTTTTGTTTTTTCCTTTGTTGGTAATATCCTTTTTACCTATTGGGTCTACCTGTCTGTCTAAATAAGCCACCCGACCGACCCCGGGTGTGAAGTTTTGTTATTGTTAAACCTTTTGTCCATTCGGGATGATAGGCATTAGTTTAGTAAGTGGCTAATGGACATCACCAAAGCCATAATAATAATAATAATAATAGAAATAAAATTATTAACTTGAACACCCTGTATCTCTTAAACGAGCAACATTTATATAAGGCATGCCGCGGTTAATCCTCATATTTTAGGCTCTACTATTTCCCAGTTTCCAGATTTCCCATTCTTAACGACTCACTGATATCTAGTCCATATCGAATAAGATGTACACTAGGAACACTTTGTATTTGTACATCATGTTGCTCAACATTCGTAGGATGAATAGTAGAGAGCTTATTGCATACATTGCCCGCGTCGAAATATGTAAACACAGATGCGATTTCTGTGTCTATTTTAAAAACGCTGTAGCTGCATTTATAAATGTAGAAAAAAGCATCTATTATTTGACGTATTTGAGTAGGAAGAAATTTGTTTGATGTTTCAAGTATTTTGAATAAAATAATACTGTAGTCTTATTAAATTGTTTTAAAAAATAATTTCATTACTTTTTGCGGTGAACTTTTTCTGTAGTTGAACTAGCGTAAGATCTAAACCAAAAGCATGTTACATACAATAAATAAAAATTTCAAAGGTTTAGTACTTTTATTTATTTAAAACATAACGAAATAATTATAAGTATACACTTATATTGAAATGCACGATGATGCTTATCAATGAATGAATGTGCGGTTTCTGTGTCTATTTTAAAAATGCTGTAGTGCATTTAGGAATTTACAAGGCCGATTGCATCTGTTTATTGTGGTCTTTGCGTAGACATAGACAGGTAGGCAAAAAACCATATTCTGTATTTCTGGAATCTTTATTTATGCGAATATAACAGGCTTATTGATAAGTATTCATACACAAGACAATAATGAGTCATATTAGACACTGACCTACTATATGAAAGCAAGCAGACACCACAATACGCGTGTTTTCTGGTGACGTCAGAGACTGGGGTGGATTATGATCTCGTATCCAAACAAAGGCCACTTTTGATTTTTCTCCCTGTATTTTAGATGGTGTTAAACTTAGTGTTCGTATTTTAAGTAACTAAATTGTGATTATTTAAGGACCTCTTTTGTGTTAGGTAGGTTCTGCAAATTGTAGTGAATCATTCAACATAATCTTAAGTGTAGGTTTTACGTATTTTCAGAATTATGGACCATTATTGAGTGGTCATGTTCAGTTAGCAATACGTATACGTTTACTATAGTGTGTTATTATGTATTTTTATTTTTGTAAGTAAAAAAAAATTACATTTTCCGTTGTTTATTAAAAGCAGATTTTTTTCTTCGCAACATCTGCAGAATCAATAGGAAGAGTATGTTTCACAGAATTCTTTGTCTACTTCCATCGGGAAACTGTTTCTCCAAATATACAGTTGCAATAATAGGTAGCAGATCATAAAGATTAAGGAAATATTACTAATTTAAGCATATCATTAAATTATCAGCACTTGTTAACTTTTTATACATACACTATTGTTTATGTAATAGGAGCTTCACTAATATGTAGTAGACAAGACTGAACAAATAAATGTTTTAGATTAGTAATCTCTTCCTATAGATTGTGCAGCTGTTAGAGAAAAGAAACGTTTCTTTAATAAATAACGTAAAATATACGCACTACATTTTCTTAAATAACACGTACAGTGACAATGAATAATTGTCTAATATTATGAAAATACGTACAAATTAATACAAAAAAGGTTCTTAAATAATCACTTAAATAATCATGAAAAACTACTTAAAATACGAACACTAATTTTAACGCCATATGAAATACACAGGGAAAAAATCATAGATGGCCGTTGTCTGGATATGAGATCATGATCTACCCCAGACGTCACCAGAAAACACGCGTATTGTGCGACACGTGTATGCATTTAACTGTTCCTAATGCTATATAAAGAACTGAATATTATTGTCGTGTCTGCTTGCTTTATATAGGTCAGTGTGTAATATTACTCATTTTTCGTGAAAGACTATTTTCGACATTTATCTGGATTGCTTGTTTATGAGTACTTATCAATAAGCCTGTGTTATATTCACATAAATAAATATTCCAGAAATACAGAATATGTTTTTTTTTTGCCTACCTGTCTATGTATACGCAAAGACCACAATAAATAGATGCAATCGGCCTTGTAAATTCATAAATGCTACTACCTACAGTGTTTTTAAAATAGACACTGAAACCGCACATTCATTCATTGATAAGCATCATCATTTCAGCATAAATGTATACTTATAATTATTTCGTTATGTTTTAAATAAATAAAAGTAGTACTAAACATTTGATATTATTTATTGTATAATAAACATGCTTTCGGTTTAGATCTTACCCTAGTTCAACGACAAACCGCAAAAGTAAATTTCTTTTCAAAACAATTTAGTAAGACTACAGTATTATTTTATTCGAAATAAATGAAACATCAAACAAATTTCTTCCTAGTCAACTACGTCAAATAATAGATGCTTTTTTCCACGTTTATAAATGCAGCTACAGCGTTTTTATAATAGTCCCAGAAATCGCAGCTGTGTTTACATATTTCGACGTGCGCAATGAATGCAATATAGTCTGAAGTGAGTGAATGCAATACTGTCTACTATCCATCCTACGTATGTGCAGCGGCAGGTCGTCCAATCAGGAAGTATTCCTAGTGTACATATATGTTCGTTCGTTTCGCGATATTTTAATTATAACTATATGTAAAAATCATTAAACATTATTTACAGTCAACAATTTCTCGAGAGAGATTAGGTTATCAGAAATTAATACATTATTGTCATAGGCACACAATAAACAGAAAAGACATAGCCTTAAAATTGATGTCATGGTTTTTGTGCGCATGACGGGTAAGCGCCATTTCTAAACTATGTCCAAATATTCCAGGAATGTTGTTTACATGTTTACTATTTGTTTGAAGATGTTTGGATGTTAGTTCTTAGTTGTGAGTTTAGTGATTTTGTGATGTGTACGTTTTACCTACTTGGTTTATGTATGTTGGCAACTATCCTAATTACAATAAAGCATAATTAAATATTATAGTTATTTCTAGTAACTGCAAAATTTGTTGTTTGATTCTTGTTTAAAACCTTAAATATCTATTTTTATATATAATTATCTAATACTTTATGTACATTTCGAACATATCTAACCTAGATGCTCCAAATCAAATTCAAACGTTTCCGCCAATTTTTTTAAAATGGCATCAATAGCCTCAAGGTCACTCAGAATCGTTAATAAAACGTCAAAGGTTCTGACAAACTTGTCCTTTCTGTTTATTCTGTGTCGTAGGTAATTCCATTATATACATCGTAATGTGTTTTCCACTCTCAGGATATAAGCACATTCAGTGCGTACTAACGCAGTGAGTAGCAAACGCTATAAAATTTCGGTTTTGAAACTTTGTCGGTTTACACGTATGCCGTGGTATTTGAAACCTTGTGCAGAAAAAAAGTACGATCACAAGCTTGGGCGATATGTATATATCAAACTTTGGCGAAAAAGGCCTATCCGTCGTCAAAAAAACCCGTGAATTGCAACCTGCAACAAACTCTAAATTGCAAACAATTTTTATTGCCATTGATTTTTTTTATCAATTAATTACATTCCGCTTATAACCCATAAATACATCATCCGCCTTATGTTTCTTTATTTCGACCATGTTCGTATAATTTTTTCTATATTGTATGTAAATAAAAATAAATATTATTACATGATATAAATAATAAATCCATTTTGCATTATCTTTTACCACAGCAATACTATTTTTTAATTTTCTCCATTCTGTATAAACACATACATATATGCTATTATATATTTCTTTATTTAGTAACCAAAATTTTAAATTATTGTATGTGAGTGTATATGTAATTATTACTACAGCGTAATAAGATTTTTTTAAATAAATTTACGGTAATGCAAGTGAAATAAAAAAAAATTAATGATATGTATGTATGGACTAAACAAAAAGCGTAGAATAGATGTTTTTTTCGAATAAAAAAAAACTTAGACGGCGAACGATTTGCCACTGTAAATGCTATTCTTATCTTAGCGGAGCGATCCTTGTGTATGTTTCGGGAAAACATATTGCAATTGAATATTTCAAGTAGTCGATACATTTGGTATCAATGCTCAGTATCGCTTCCTTGTTCCTATATAAGAAACAGCGAGTATGCAACTTACAATTCACCCTGCTCGAAACAGTGCGAAAACTTACTAAATTAATAGAGAAATATTGTATTATCGACAAAGTTCTGACGGAAATCGCGCCCTTAAAGCAAAGCTTTTATTTACTAACAGGAAATTCCTCGCAAAAAATACGAATTTGATTTGAAAAATAAGTGATCAATTCTCGGTTAACAATTTTGTATTAAGGTATAATTAACAGAGCTACGCTAATTACCGGAACATTGTGCATGTAGCACCCTAATAAGAGCAATTTAAACAACAATATCTGTAGCGTTACATTACTGATGTGTTCTACAATAATTGCTAATTAGTAATCATTTGAGTTAACTTAATAGATTAGCTATAGTTCGAATGATTGTATGATGCATTTTTGCAAATATATATATTTTTATATTTTAAGCTTCATTCGTATCTACATATCCAACGAATTATGTACCGCATACTCCGAATCCACAAAATCCAGATGTCGCACAAATGTATCAACAACCAGTTCAAGTGATCTACGCCAGTCAACCACCACAACCAACCAACTCTATGATTTACCCACCTAATCAAAGCGTTGTATACGCTCAGAACCCTGTATATCAAAATCCACCGGTGTATTCGAACCAATCCAATCACATCAACTACCCGCAGTGTAGTTCAACACCTAGTGCATGTCCACCACCGCCAGGCACTGTATTCTGCAGTCAAGTATTTGACCAAACTATCCCTCAATCTGGCATGCAACATCTATCGCAAAATATGAGCCAATTGAGTTTAAATTCAGGCGGTTTCCTACCTACAATTCAAAAATCCGTTATTCCTCCAAACGCCTCAATGGATTACAGAGGTAAAGCGCCAACTCCCAAAGGAAATAAATTCAGTAACCCAAAAAATTTTGGAATCGGATCAAGTCATAGCAGTACAGAAGCGAATTCACCAGCTATGACAGTAATTGCTGGTTACTGCCAAAGTCAGCCTGGTGCTCTCTATAGACCGCCATCAGAGACTCCGCCGACCCATGGTGCTTATCCGGGAAACTTTATTCTACTCCTCCCATGATGCTAAGACAGGTATTATAAGATTGTGATTTATTATATTATTATAGGATCTATTGAGAGGAATGCCATAATTTGCTTTTATATAAATAAAAAATGCTGTAATACGCAACAAATTAACAGATAAGGAAGTTTATACAATTCTGTATGTTTGGTGGACGGGAATAACGAATAACTACTAGTGATCAGTTAAATTAAACTGTTTTTGCATCTCAATGCAAAAATAACACTTTTTGAGTTGACTCGATTGTTAATTTTCAATGAAGTATCACATATTTGCATTTATTTTCTATACACGCTGATATATTACATAAATAAGCCTCATCTTATGTAATGTTATTACAGCATTTTATAATTTTATCGCACTTGTTAAGTATGTGTTTTAAAATTATGTGTTTCTTTCAGGTTAACAATATTCGCTAGTCCTCCTGTCACAAACCGAAGCAGTCGATCGCCTACACCTGCCAGCGACATAACCGATAGACAGCGAATGATGTTTCCACCATTATACCAAGGCATACCTTATGTACTTCAACGTAAGTGCCAGCATTGTAAATAAATGTTAATGGATATTACTGAACGGATAATATTTCTTGTTTTCTCGGTATTAACATTAAATTAATGGAAAAAACTAGCAAATCTTAAACATTTGCAGAAATGCCTGACTTGAAAATTGACAACTAGATTGTTAAAAATACAAACTACTTACTATATAATACAAGTGATACATCACATTCTTAATGTTGTCGACAATAGTGTATTAATCAAATAATTTCAAACATTTTTGAACCAATTAGGATTTTAAACCTTACTAATTAGAATAGGTTGCATCGTAGTGCTTAAAAACAAACATATACAGCATGTTTTCCGAAATAGTACGTGCACGCCATTAGCGTTATAACAACTAATAATCGTCACAACGGTTAATAATTTTGAAAGTCTCGATGGATCTGTTGAATATTGTTATAAGGTATGGTCGGCGAATATATCTGATCTACTGTTAATCTGGCATCTCGGATATTGTAATGTAACAGGTAATCAAAAGACTACTATCGAGGAACTGTTCCCAACCCGAATATTCAAAAAATGTAAAACTTTGTGTGAGTCGTCCATCCTAATCCATATTTAAAACTAGTTTTTAGTTCGCAAACATGTTCTATAGTAGCCAGATATGTATTACGCCGAGTAGTTGTCAAATAAAAAATGAACACGATATTAAAGCAAAATACGACGTCATGAAGACTTTTCTGGAGTAGACTCATCCAGCAGTAGGATCTGCAATTTCCTTCATTAAAAACAATCAGGTAGGTAACCAGAATAATTTCTGGGCATTAAGCTTATCTCAGATTTGACGTGCTCGGAGTATGAGAACCTGAGGATAATGCACGAAAAGATGCCGCCGGGAATAGTTACTTTTGCCACATTCTGGAAGTACCTGCCCATGTCCCATCGGTTTGAAATTAAATGCGCATTTTTTAACGAGAACTTTCCATTTAATTAAAGGCTTGCTTTAAAGCTGTTCTAAATACTGCTTTGATGAAGTTCAATGTAATTAAATTTGTTTAAAGCACAACCTCTATTGACTAAATACAGGTTCCCCAGTCGAAAAGTTCTTATTTAATTTAAAAAAGATAGTACTTAGTGTACTAGTTTTTGATATGGCGTGCATGTTCTATTTCGAAGAAAAATATAGAATTTAATGAAAATATACTGTGGAACTGTAAAAAGGGTAAAAAGAAGATTTAATGCAAATTGGGACGATATTTTGCAGCTTTTCCCCTTTAAACATTATTCCTCATAGAAATTTTTACTATTTGTTAACGTTTGTCAAATTGACTTCCTTGAAGCTTTCTGCACACAATTTTAGCTTAATGAGCACCACATCTAAACCTATATAGACTTAGGTAAGCCTTCACTATAAACACAATCCTGTGTAAATAAACTAGATATGGTAATTAATATATTTATGGTATGACCTTTAAGTACTTATCTTTCAGTTCCTGAAATATTGCCACTTTTATGTCGATGAAACACCAAATCGATTAAATACCAATTTATTATTTATTTAAATTGGTATTTAATTCATTTGCTGTTTCATTGACCTAATAGTGGAAATATTTCAGGAATTGAAAGATAGATATGGTAATATAATACGAACTGGAGCATCTCGTTGTCAATACTAAAGTACTAACTGAATACGCACTAGATATACAGGGTGAGGCATTAGTGCGTAAAAGCTCAATATATCTACTAATATTAGATATCACAAAACGTTATGTACAAAAATCATAGACAGTCTTAAGCTACATATTTTAAAATTATGCTCGTACATACAGAGTGTTTCATATTGGCAGGGTGAACCAAACATAAATTTTCTTAAATGGGACATACTATATATTATTTCAAATTTAGTTTAAACGTAGCTTCCTCATTCCTTCGATATAAGGTTACATTAAGATATACCAAGTATTTCAGAAGTTATGGGCATTTTTCTCTGAAAATCATTGCGTCCTGTGTATTCCACACGAAACAACTTGAAATTATTTTTGTATTGAAATGACTTTTTTATATTGTTACAGTTTTATAGCAAGGAGATATTTTGCCAATATTGCGGAAACTGTGTACAGGGCGATTCAAAACACAAATGCATTATTTTCTCAGTTTATTTAAATGGAACACTCTGCATTTTATATTAAGAAAGGGAAGGGCACTGTACGCACTTTCATTTTTATTAACCCCTCCCTATATTTAAAATCGTAAATGTCTTGTTTCTTGTGTTAAGCTCCCACTGACAAATGGGCAACAAATTAATGCTGAGTTTAAAAATAGTTTTTTAGTAGAGTTCTTTTATTTTTTATGTTTACACTTAAGTTGCAAGAAGACTCAGAGAAACTAGATCTGGTTTTAATTTATTTCTGACTTATAATACGTTCTTGACCAAAATACCGTAAAACATGGAATTAATTTAAAGTAATATTTAGATCTTATGTGATCTTCTACACTACTACTAATTTTCTCATTCATGCGCCTTGGCATACTAAAGACTAAATGTTCAGTAATTTCTTGAGAAATAATATCCCATTCTTCAATTGCTACGCCCACCAGTTGATTGTAGTTTTGCAAGGGTCGCTGTACGACTTCAGGTTTTTTTTTTAAGTGTCCCATAGGAATTTCTGAATGATGATTTTATAACGGAACGTCAACAACATTCATGTAGTCAATAACTTGCCTAACCATTAGAACTAACTTGCATTAGTGAAGAAAAGAGTAGCTACAATATTTTCCAGATAATAATTTCCATTCTTTGTGCAACTTTTGAAACGGATTCTTTCCCAAAATTTTACGAAACCATCAGCAAACGAAACCCCTAGAAAGATATAATATGTGAATCGCTTTCTTGCTATTCACTCTTCATATTTACGTCATTGATGAAATGGGGCCGTCCCGTTTTTTAAAATGTGTTAATAAATATTATATTATGAAAGATTACTATAATCTGATATAGGTGATCGTAAAAATTATAATTTTAGTGTTACTGGAATTGCACAAAAAAAAACCGATTATTTGTAAATCGCGCGTTTAGTGACGTGATAATGGTACTTCTTTTTGTTGGCTCGAACTTGTAAGAATATATCAACGACAAACGTAGTAATGTACAAGCATTGTTATATGTAGGGAATGACAGGTGTGTTGACAGTGACAATTGTTAGAAAAAAGGTGTTTTGACGATAAGACGTGTATAGGAAATACATTTATGTTGTGCAATCAAATGTAATAGAACTTTCAGTCTTTAATGCGTAGTTTTTGTGTATTGAAATACGGAATGTAAAAACGTAACAATATTTGTTAACCATGAAAGAAATTGAAATGATTTTAGTCACATTGCAAGCAAACAGGTACAGCATCTACACGAAATTAAGAAAATTGGCGAACATGCTTCGTTCAGGGAGATGACAGTCCTCTTCGTGATAATATATAACAACGGAAGTAATCTGAACTTGTTAAAAGCCAGCAATTAGCTGCAGATGGGAGCGCCAATACTTTTGTTTTGGTAAAAGGATTAGGTAATGCGCCAATAAAAACATTCGCATCTGAAGTAAAAGTCACTGAACACATTCTTAAAGCCGATGTCCATATTGTGCCAAACGAGGTGTTTCTAGTTATGTAATACAGAAAACCATTTAGACGTAGCTAAACGGGCTAAGGGGCATGAAAAGAGAATTAGCGAAATTATAACTAATTATAAACCAAAACGCCCGAAAGAAACGAAGATATGCACAAAAATTATCCCTGAAGTACACTCATTTTTGGCACATGTAACTACTCTTTTTAGGTTTAGGCTTTAGGTTTAGATAGAATGGTTGAGTGGAAGAGCAGATGTCAACTTTTAGTGGCGCATCTGAATTCCGCCACTTTTCACTTCATTATTAATATTAATATAGAAATATTTTTGATTTTCTTGTAACAAATGTTGGAAATAAAGACGCTTTTTCGGATTGATTTTAAAATTATTCTTGCAACAAGATAAACATTTCATGATTAATTGATATTAAATAAGATTCAAAGAAAAATGAAGCACGATTCCAAAGGTGATAATGTTAAAAAATACACAAATTAAAACTGAAAACTCTAAGCACACCACAAAATAATAACAACACAATAGTTTATCAAACAAATATGAAAATAAATACTATGACAGAATGCAGATAGACACGAGGTTTATTTCGTTTGACGTTAACGTAGCTAACAAAAATAAATGATTACATTTCTGATTAAGAAAACATTGATGTGTTATTTCTACCTCTTTCCATATCATACTTTTGGCAAGCTCCTCTGTCAATTTACCATTATCACGTCATAAATGCGGTAAAGTCAACATTCAAACTTTGATATTTTTTCTTGGCATATTTATTAATAATATAAAAAAAAGAAAATGCGTAGACACTATAATTTAATGTACCTACACTTTAAGAAAAATATTTTTAAAAAATCCGGGACGGTCCTATTGGACAAACCTCGTTTTATCAGAAAACAAAACATTCTTCGAATCATGAATGGTCCAATGCTGAGTTTTTTGCTTAAACAATCTAAAATATGTGCCCTCTGATGAGCTGTTTATGTTTTTGTATCGATATTTTTTCTGGCTTCCTTTAAACGTGTTTTAACCGAGACGACATTGCTATATTCCTAGCAGTTACTAGTTCATTTTTTAGCATTTTACTAGCGATACTTTTTTAATTAAACCGGCTAAGTATGTCACTGCTCTCTGATCCCGAAAAGTGATTCAGCCAATCTCCTACCGCGTGCTTCACTGCATTATTAGAGGCATCATTTTCTCTTAAAAATTTCTTGAGTTGACCAAAAGGACTATAGTCATACGGGATCGGGTTTCGACCGTATCGAGAGTGAGGCACCACCTCCTAGTCAAATTTATCCAGCGTATTTGTTAAATGGCTGTATGTGGGTGAACAGTATCGAGTAGGAAAATAACACCCTTGCATAAGAGACTGCCTCTTTTTGTTTATCGGTGAGCTTAAGTGATATCATTCCATGTTGCAACATTATTGCCTTCTACGATATAATCGTGTATCCAGGTCTCATTAATTGTTGTGATACATGATAAAAAGTCATGATATATGTATACTCGTAGCAAAGCCGGAGTTCTCTACAAACTTGTTAAGTGTGTTAGCTACAGTTCTGCGGTTGTTTTAGACTCTACTTGGCGATAGCTTTACTAAACTTAAGCTTGTCGTGGACAAGAATGTAAACAATACGTTGGTCTCTGGCAATACCAAACTCAAGAATTTCCTTCACAAGTATTGCTTATTTCTCTGGATCAGCTGATCCAGCATGTGGCAAAACCTTTACGCGCTCATAACTATTCTAGACGGATACTGCGCCAGAACCGATTATAGCAAATTGGGAAACGTGACTGAAAGCAGCTGCATATTACGCCAACAATTTTAGAAATATTAAGATAACCATTTTTTTGTTAAATCCTACAAATCTACATATCCAACGAATTATGTACCGCATACTCCGAATCCACAAAATCCAGATGTCGCACAAATGTATCAACAACCAGTTCAAGTGATCTACGCCAGTCAACCACCACAACCAACCAACTCTATGATTTACCCACCTAATCAAAGCGTTGTATACGCTCAGAACCCTGTATATCAAAATCCACCGGTGTATTCGAACCAATCCAATCACATCAACTACCCGCAGTGTAGTTCAACACCTAGTGCATGTCCACCACCGCCAGGCACTGTATTCTGCAGTCAAGTATTTGACCAAACTATCCCTCAATCTGGCATGCAACATCTATCGCAAAATATGAGCCAATTGAGTTTAAATTCAGGCGGTTTCCTACCTACAATTCAAAAATCCGTTATTCCTCCAAACGCCTCAATGGATTACAGAGGTAAAGCGCCAACTCCCAAAGGAAATAAATTCAGTAACCCAAAAAATTTTGGAATCGGATCAAGTCATAGCAGTACAGAAGCGAATTCACCAGCTATGACAGTAATTGCTGGTTACTGCCAAAGTCAGCCTGGTGCTCTCTATAGACCGCCATCAGAGACTCCGCCGACCCATGGTGCTTATCCGGGAAACTTTATTGCTACTCCTCCCATGATGCTAAGACAGGTATTATAAGATTGTGATTTATTATATTATTATAGGATCTATTGAGAGGAATGCCATAATTTGCTTTTATATAAATAAAAAATGCTGTAATACGCAACAAATTAACAGATAAGGAAGTTTATACAATTCTGTATGTTTGGTGGACGGGAATAACGAATAACTACTAGTGATCAGTTAAATTAAACTGTTTTTGCATCTCAATGCAAAAATAACACTTTTTGAGTTGACTCGATTGTTAATTTTCAATGAAGTATCACATATTTGCATTTATTTTCTATACACGCTGATATATTACATAAATAAGCCTCATCTTATGTAATGTTATTACAGCATTTTATAATTTTATCGCACTTGTTAAGTATGTGTTTTAAAATTATGTGTTTCTTTCAGGTTAACAATATTCGCGCTAGTCCTCCTGTCACAAACCGAAGCAGTCGATCGCCTACACCTGCCAGCGACATAACCGATAGACAGCGAATGATGTTTCCACCATTATACCAAGGCATACCTTATGTACTTCAACGTAAGTGCCAGCATTGTAAATAAATGTTAATGGATATTACTGAACGGATAATATTTCTTGTTTTCTCGGTATTAACATTAAATTAATGGAAAAAACTAGCAAATCTTAAACATTTGCAGAAATGCCTGACTTGAAAATTGACAACTAGATTGTTAAAAATACAAACTACTTACTATATAATACAAGTGATACATCACATTCTTAATGTTGTTGACAATAGTGTATTAATCAAATAATTTCAAACATTTTTGAACCAATTAGGATTTTAAACCTTACTAATTAGAATAGGTTGCATCGTAGTGCTTAAAAACAAACATATACAGCATGTTTTCCGAAATAGTACGTGCACGCCATTAGCGTTATAACAACTAATAATCGTCACAACGGTTAATAATTTTGAAAGTCTCGATGGATCTGTTGAATATTGTTATAAGGTATGGTCGGCGAATATATCTGATCTACTGTTAATCTGGCATCTCGGATATTGTAATGTAACAGGTAATCAAAAGACTACTATCGAGGAACTGTTCCCAACCCGAATATTCAAAAAATGTAAAACTTTGTGTGAGTCGTCCATCCTAATCCATATTTAAAACTAGTTTTTAGTTCGCAAACATATTCTATAGTAGCCAGATATGTATTACGCCGAGTAGTTGTCAAATAAAAAATGAACACGATATTAAAGCAAAATACGACGTCATGAAGACTTTTCTGGAGTAGTCATCCAGCAGTAGGATCTGCAATTTCCTTCATTAAAAACAATCAGGTAGGTAACCAGAATAATTTCTGGGCATTAAGCTTATCTCAGATTTGACGTGCTCGGAGTATGAGAACCTGAGGATAATGCACGAAAAGATGCCGCCGGGAATAGTTACTTTTGCCACATTCTGTAAGTACCTGCCCATGTCCCATCGGTTTGAAATTAAATGCGCATTTTTTAACGAGAACTTTCCATTTAATTAAAGGCTTGCTTTAAAGCTGTTCTAAATACTGCTTTGATGAAGTTCAATGTAATTAAATTTGTTTAAAGCACAACCTCTATTGACTAAATACAGGTTCCCCAGTCGAAAAGTTCTTATTTAATTTAAAAAAGATAGTACTTAGTGTACTAGTTTTTGATATGGCGTGCATGTTCTATTTCGAAGAAAAATATAGAATTTAATGAAAATATACTGTGGAACTGTAAAAAGGGTAAAAAGAAGATTTAATCAAATTGGGACGATATTTTGCAGCTTTTCCCCTTTAAACATTATTCCTCATAGAAATTTTTACTATTTGTTAACGTTTGTCAAATTGACTTCCTTGAAGCTTTCTGCACACAATTTTAGCTTAATGAGCACCACATCTAAACCTATATAGACTTAGGTAAGCCTTCACTATAAACACAATCCTGTGTAAATAAACTAGATATGGTAATTAATATATTTATGGTATGACCTTTAAGTACTTATCTTTCAGTTCCTGAAATATTTTACCAATTTATTATTTATTTAAATTGGTATTTAATTGATTTGCTGTTTCATTGACCTAAAAGTGGAAATATTTCAGGAATTGAAAGATAGATATGGTAATATAATACGAACTGGAGCATCTCGTTGTCAATACTAAAGTACTAACTGAATACGCACTAGATATACAGGGTGAGGCATTAGTGCGTAAAAGCTCAATATATCTATTAATATTAGATATCACAAAACGTTATGTACAAAAATCATAGACAGTCTTAAGCTACATATTTTAAAATTATGTTCGTACATACAGAGTGTTTCATATTGGCAGGGTGAACCAAACATACATTTTCTTAAATGGGACATACTATATATTATTTCAAATTTAGTTTAAACGTAGCTTCCTCATTCCTTCGATATAAGGTTACATTAAGATATACCAAGTATTTCAGAAGTTATGGGCAATTTTCTCTGAAAATCATTGCGTGTTCAACGTCCTGTGTATTCCACATGAAACAACTTGAAATTTTTTTTGTATTGAAATGACTTTTATATTGTTACAGTTTTATAACAAGGAGATATTTTGCCAATATTGCGGAAACTGTGTACAGGGCGATTCAAAACACAAATGCATTATTTTCTCAGCTTATTTAAATGGAACACTCTGCATTTTATATTAAGAAAGGGAAGGGCACTGTACGCACTTTCATTTTTATTAACCCCTCCCTATATTTAAAATCGTAAATGTCTTGTTTCTTGTGTTAAGCTCCCACTGACAAATTGGCAACAAATTAATGCTGAGTTTAAAAATAGTTTTTTAGTCGAGTTCTTTTATTTTTTATGTTTACACTTAAGTTGCAAGAAGACTCAGAGAAACTAGATCTGGTTTTAATTTATTTCTGACTTATAATACGTTCTTGACCAAAATACCGTAAAACATGGAATTAATTTAAAGTAATATTTAGATCTTATGTGATCTTCTACACTACTACTAATTTTCTCATTCATGCGCCTTGGCATACTAAAGACAAAATGTTCAATAATTTCTTGAGAAATAATCTCCCATTCTTCAATTGCTACGCCCACCAGTTGATTGTAGTTTTGCAAGGGAGGCTGTACGACTTCAGGTTTTTTTTAAGTGTCCCATAGGAATTTCTGAATGATGATTTTATAACGGAACGTCAACAACATTCATGTAGTCAATAACTTGCCTAGAACTAACTTGCATTAGTGAAGAAAAGAGTAGCTACAATATTTTCCAGATAATAATTCCCATTCTTTGTGCAACTTTTGAAACGGATTCTTTCCCAAAATTTTACGAAACCATCAGCAAACGAAACCCCTAGAAAGATATAATATGTGAATCGCTTTCTTGCTATTCACTCTTCATATTTACGTCATTGATGAAATGGGGCCGTCCCGTTTTTTAAAATGTGTTAATAAATATTATATTATGAAAGATTACTATAATCTGACATAGGTGATCGTAAAAATTATAATTTAGGTGTTACTGGAATTGCACAAAAAAAAACCGATTATTTGTAAATCGCGCGTTTAGTGACGTGATAATGGTACTTCTTTTTGTTGGCTCGAACTTGTAAGAATATATCAACGACAAACGTAGTAATGTACAAGCATTGTTATATGTATGTTGACAGTGACAATTGTTAGAAAAAAGGCGTTTTGACGATAAGACGTGTATAGGAAATACATTTATGTTGTGCAATCAAATGTAATAGAACTTTCAGTCTTTAATGCGTAGTTTTTGTGTATTGAAATACGGAATGTAAAAACGTAACAATATTTGTTAACCATGAAAGAAATTGAAATGATTTTAGTCACATTGCAAGCAAACAGGTACAGCATCTACACGAAATTAAGAAAATTGGCGAACATGCTTCGTTCAGGGAGATGACAGTCCTCTTCGTGATAATATATAACAACGGAAGTAATCTGAACTTGTTAAAAGCCAGCAATTAGCTGCAGATGGGAGCGCCAATACTTTTGTTTTGGTAAAAGGATTAGGTAATGCGCCAATAAAAACATTCGCATCTGAAGTAAAAGTCAGTGAACACATTCTTAAAGCCGATGTCCATATTGTGCCAAACGAGGTGTTTCTAGTTATGTAATACAGAAAACCATCATGAAAAGAGAATTAGCGAAATTATAACTAATTATAAACCAAAACGCCCGAAAGAAACGAAGATATGCACAAAAATTATCCCTGAAGTACATTCATTTTTGGCACATGTAACTACTCTCTTTTTAGGTTTAGGGTTTAGGTTTAGATAGAATGGTTGAGTGGAAGAGCAGATGTCAACTTTTAGTGGCGCATCTGAATTCCGTCACTTTTCACTTCATTATTAATATTAATATAGAAATATTTTTGATTTTCTTGTAACAAATGTTGGAAATAAAGACGCTTTTTCGGATTGATTTTAAAATTATTCTTGCAACAAGATAAACATTTCATGATTAATTGATATTAAATAAGATTCAAAGAAAAATGAAGCACGATTCCAAAGGTGATAATGTTAAAAAATGCACAAATTAAAACTGAAAACTCTAAGCACACCACAAAATAATAACAACACAATAGTTTATCAAACAAATATGAAAATAAATACTATGACAGAATGCAGATAGACACGAGGTTGATTTCGTTTGACGTTAACGTAGCTAACAAAAATAAATGATTACATTTCTGATTAAGAAAACATTGATGTGTTATTTCTACCTCTTTCCATATCATACTTTTGGCAAGCTCCTCTGTCAATTTACCATTATCACGTCATAAATGCGGTAAAGTCAACATTCAAACTTTGATATTTTTTCTTGGCATATTTATTAATAATATAAAAAAAGAAAATGCGTAGACACTATAATTTAATGTACCTACACTTTAAGAAAAAATATTTTTAAAAAATCCGGGACGGTCCTATTGGACAAACCTCGTTTTATCAGAAAACAAAACATTCTTCGAATCATGAATGGTCCAATGCTGAGTTTTTTGCTTAAACAATCTAAAATATGTGCCCTCTGATGAGCTGTTTATGTTTTTGTATCGATATTTTTTCTGGCTTCCTTTAAACGTGTTTTAACCGAGACGACATTGCTATATTCCTAGCAGTTACTAGTTCATTTTTTAGCATTTTACTAGCGATACTTTTTTAATTAAACCGGTTAAGTATGTCACTGCTCTCTGATCTCTCTCTGATCCCGAAAAGTGATTCAGCCAATCTCCTACCGCGTGCTTCACTGCATTATTAGAGGCATCATTTTCTCTTAAAAATTTCTTGAGTTGACCAAAAGGACTATAGTCATGCGGGATCGGGTTTCGACCGTATGGAGAGTGAGGCACCACCTCCTAGTCAAATTTATCCAGCGTATTTGTTAAATGGCTGTATGTGGGTGAACAGTATCGAGTAGGAAAATAACGCCCTTGCATAAGAGACGGCCTCTTTTTGTTTATCGGTGAGCTTAAGTGATATCATTCCATGTTGCAACATTATTGCTTTCTACGATATAATCGTGTATCCAGGTCTCATTAATTGTTGTGATACATGATAAAAAGTCATGATATATGTATACTCGTAGCAAAGCCGGAGTTCTCTACAAACTTGTTAAGTGTGTTAGCTGCAGTTCTGCGGTTGTTTTAGACTCTACTTGGCGATAGCTTTACTAAACTTAAGCTTGTCGTGGACAAGAATGTAAACAATACGTTGGTCTCTGGCAATACCAAACTCAACAATTTCCTTCACAAGTATTGCTTATTTCTCTGGATCAGCTGATCCAGCATGTGGCAAAACCTCTACGCGCTCATAACTATTCTAGACGGATACTGCGCCAGAACCGATTATAGCAAATTGGGAAACGTGACTGAAAGCAGCTGCATATTACGCCAACAATTTTAGAAATATTAAGATAACCATTTTTTTGTTAAATCCTACAAATGTATTACAGTATGAAAATCTGTAAGATCTGAATGTTTAAAAACATTTATAGTGTTTGTTCTAGTGTAATATCATAAAACTGCAAAACCAACAAAAGAAAAGCTCGTATAATGTAGGTATCAACACACCCAATTCTACTACCAAAGTCGATACGTTTTGTACATGATCTGACTCTGTAACTTTCGTAGTTTTTGCATTAACGGTAGGCATCAGAAATCCTAAACCTGGTTAAAAATTGTAGAAATCAAAGAACATTTGTAATTAAAACCGCATTTACATTTACACTGCGAAAAGGCGCACTGATTGCACATATAGAGTTCACAATTAGCTTGCCATATCATTAAGTTTATCATCTATATGTTTAAAATTGTCGGTAAGCTTGCTAAAGAAAAAACTAACTAATATGTAGACTATGAATCACTTAATATTAGATAATCATATTAGTAAATACTTTGCAGTATTATCTGATTTTAGTCATTTCAATGAGATTTCTTTAGGTTCAGTAACAATTTAAGTATATATCACAGAATTGCAGTATAAACTCGTACTTTATATGTATATAGTATTCATAATTGTGTCTCCACCGCGAATATAGATCTAGCATAGATTATATATTTTCAGCTGACAGACTAGTGACTGGTCGTGGGCAACCCAACGCATATAGAGCACCTATTAGACAGCAAAGCCTCCCGCATGGCACAGATAATAAGGCACATAAAAATCGAAAGACAAGGTTTGATTTTTCTAATATGCATATGTAGTACTTAAGTGAATGCTCTTTTTGTTTCTTAGGGGAAAAGTATCGAATCTACCACCTAACGGTAAACAGTCCAACCAGTAAAATTCTTCGATGAATAAGATAACACATCCCGCTGTATTATGTAGTAAAACTTGTTATTTTATATTTGTATGTTTTTACAAAGATCTATGCTAACCGGAATTTGTTCGAGTGTAAATTTTGCCCATTCTAAAAACAACACAAAAGGTAAGAATGTTCCTTTCAATCGTGAAAAACAAAGTTATATATACACATCGTTTTAGTTTTATATTTTAAATAAATTTATTTTTGAGTATCTGAAAGTTTTATATTTACATAAAGAAATATTTCAAGAGAGAAGTATGTATAAACCAGCAATCCATTTTATTTGATTTTATTAAAAATAAATCTCTTCAATACTTCTTTTTCTCAATTAATAATACAAATGTAAATATTAGGTGTTCAGTGATCGATGCAACCAGTTCCAATGATCTCACATTATTATTGTAAAATACGCTGAAAAGCTATTATAGCAGTTTAAACCTTAAAATGATACAAGTAATTGTTACACATATCTATAATATTCATGAAAAGATGAAGAATTTTTAAACTGTCAGTTTGTGTTTCTTTATCCTAAACACTAGAAATTAGTTGCTTCACAACATGGAAAACCAATTCCTAATTCTTGATTATATTGCATTATTAAATGAACTCCTAATATTCATGTTCTTAAAATCATTTTTAATACTTCAGTACTTAATAATTGACTGCTCAAGATTTTATTTTATACTTGTGATACTCATATCGACAATTATTATTTGCGAACTGTATAGTTTCATATTTATATATTTTCAGTAAATTATATTTCCAATTTCTAGTTTTTGAAATTATATACAATGACAGAATCGCACAATTTATATTTTTATATATATAGCAGACAGAATTATACATAAGTTTTCTAACTAAGTATACATGCATGGAAGACGAGATTATGCTAAATTAAAATTACTTGGTCAGTCTTACCTTTTAGATGCGTTTACACAATGCAATCAGATTAATAAGGAAACTAAGAATGATAAAATTGTTTGTACAAAATAATGTATAAAATTATCGAATGTTTTACGAATGTTAATATGTTTCGGACCCTTTAAAATATAACTTAAAAGACAATCTATTTTGTTGTATGTGAACAATTGTATAGAGTTACATGAAGTGAGATTAAGAAATTAGTTCTTGAATGCACATTGCAGTTTATTAACAGTGTGCATTGCTAAGAATTAACTGTGCAGTATTCCTTTCTCAATGTTTTCACGTGTGACCATGTTTAACAATTTTTTCTTATTCAGAATTAATAATAATGATAAAACAGAAATTTTTGGATACGCTTTGTTTGAATTTCTAGAAATTTTATTAACCTTTGAATGTTGTGATTGATCAGGTAGTTTTAAATTATTAATTAATAAAGATCTATAGATTAATTAACAAATTAATTGAAAAGCAAGGTGACCTACAGTATGATATTACGTAATAAATTACATATAATGTACTTATCAATAACATTTTCTGTGTGATATATAATTACTTAATTGAACCTAATTAATAATTGAGAAACTACACGATCAATTTTTTTTCTATAAATGTAAGTTATTGTGAGAATATTCCATCCATTCTACGAACGCTAGTCCAGGATTTACATCCTGGAATTTTTTACTTAATTGATTTTAAAAACAACATTTAATGTCAATTAAGGAAAACTGTCTTTTTTATATATATGTAGAACTTTCACTCTCATGTACTTAATTGACCCTGTGTTGAAAATCTTAACATCGTCAGAAAATAAATAGAAGGAAGACATATTGGTGCCATGTCGTAGTACTATCGTAATTTTCTAATCAAATCGATTTTCAACAGTGATAAACTTAACATTAGATTTCTCTTTCGTTCGTGTAGTATTACTGTAGTAGAAAACTGTTAGACTTAATTGTTAATTTTGGTCTAATAATTAACGAGAATCGTGATCTTTTATTTATATTTATACTTTTATTTATTTCTGTTTTGTTCAAATGTGCCTCGAGACAGTTGGAGACGTTGATACATAAAATTGTGAAGACATTGTTTTATTTGTACCCAAATAAAGTAATGCCATTTATTGTTCTTGTTTTTTTCTTTTTCCTTATCTCCCAATAAAGTGAGCTGTAGTAAACGTAAGTAAAAAAAAGAACTACATATCAATTAATGTAATGAATTTCCTGCACTTTAATAGCTGGGCAGGTGCGTAGTAATTTCTTATTCCATGGAAAATTAGCTTGTAAAAAAGCTCCAGCTTGGAAAAAATATATTGAATGTCAGTTATTTTATTCATTTATTATAGGTGTTACTGAGAAACCATTATTTTACTTTAAATACTAACTAACTTTAAAATAGCACAAGAGGGAGTAATCGCAAAGCAAGGTCCCACAAATTTCGGGGCCATTCGGCAACTCCATACCTAGAGATTTTATAACCAGGAAAACAATCGTTAAAAGGCATTTAGTGACTCTCTTGTGTACGATATACTTCTCGTATCACAATAGGATCACCCCATCGTATTGGAACCATGTATCTTCTAGAACTGGAAACATATTTAATTGGGACGTCAGAAATTTATTAATCATTTCGACGTAACGAAGACGCGTTCACCTATGAATAAAGCGAACCCCTTGTCTAAAAAAAATTGCATTGATATAACCGAGAAACCTTGTTTCGATGTCTTTTATTACTTCTTCATAACCTCTGGTAGATATCAAATCGTGGATTTATTCTCTAGTTACTTTAGTAATATATTTATTAAACGTCCCGATGTAACATCAGTTTCTGATGACTACTCCAATCCTCCACAAGTATTTATATTTTTCTCCTAATAGGATGTGTTCTATGTAACATGGATGCGTCAAAAGCAACTGACCCTGATAATATTTCTCCCATTCTGCTTATCAACTGCGCTGGTGGTCTTGCTTCAACTCGTCACAGTCGTTTTTAATCGGCCCTTTGCTTCAGATATATTCCTCCTTATATGGAAGACAAGTCATGTTGTACCGATCATTAAATCAGAGTATATACATAAACTGCTAATAATTACAGGTTGTCTCCATATTATCTACGTATTTAAGACATTAGAAAAATTAGTGTATAATTTATTGTTCGGTACTTTTTTAATTGCAGAGCAGCACGACGTCTTTGAAGGTTTCACAAACTTTGTAATCGAAAAAATAACAGATTCTTGTGTAACAAATAATATATTATGAAAACATTCTAAATTTTAAATATTTTATTTTAGTAGTTGCATTTTGTAAATGAAAATATAGGCCTGTTCGTTTGAATTGCTAACTTTGGTAAGTTTTGCCAGAAATAGCAAGTGTAGCGAATCAGCAATTAGATGTTTGAGCGGATGATTCTGATTTCATCAGCTATTATTGCTCAACACTTGAACCGTGAGTAAATATAGCTTGCTACTTCTGACATACAGCAGCTTGCTGGATGCAAACGAACGAGTGTCTAAAACACCTGTCAGCAGCTAAATTTCAAACGAACACACGGTAATTGACAAAAGTGATATTGAGCACTTCCAGCAACGCAAACGAACAGGCCTTATATTGCACACAACTTATATATATCGACAAAAATTCCAAATTTTTAATTAATTTCTGAAAATAAACCGACGTATTTAATCTAACTGAAGTTGCACAGAACAATAAAAGAATGGGTAAGTAGGTTTAGTAACTGAACGACCAAGATCCCATCTGGCCTATGCAGTGACCATCTTCATCAAAAGTTGCTAAAGTCAGTCGACTCAACTTGTTCGTTAAAGTTGGTAATGCAGCAGAACTATGAGGTATATTGCCATGTGCTAACGAAGCATGTGTGTTATCTAGAAGTCATGGGAAATATGATCATATATGTATGTATATTCCTACGATTCTTTTTAACCGAGATTATTAGAAATTGCCTACCTCCTTCGCCTGTCAAATGATTTAAATAAGATCTATCAGTTTCATCTGAAGATTTCTCTTTCAATTGTTGAACAAATCCAGAAATCAAAGTATCCATCAAACTGGCTTGTCTTGAAAATATCTGTAATATTTTAGACACTCTAGTACCATTTTCTACAACAATGAATTGTAAAAATATACAAGGAAAGCAGTTTGGATCATCTTCTTTGGATGGTCTAGCGTAATCCCAACTTAATTCCTCGTACCTTAGACCAAGTAATACAGTCTAAAAAATCAACATTTTAGGCAAAATTGTATGAATCTGGTTCTGAATATTGATTTACACATTCGATGTCATCTATTACATACACTCCTTTAGAATTAATAGCAATAAGTACTGGAATGTCTTGATGAGTAATTAAACTTGTTAATCCACGAACAGGTTGTTCAACTTGGCCTTCAAAAAATGCCGAACTGAAATGAAGTGACCATAACGTAGTTAAAGATATCATGATCTAAACAAATTAGTTACCCATAAAACGGAAGAGACCAGCAAAATTCTAAGTACTTTCTCATCAACTTTCTATTAGTAGCCGAAGTTGGTATCCTTTTGAATTGTTCCAGAAGTCGTACCTCAGCGGAATTTTTGGAACTTATGGGCAGCCAAGTCCACGTAGAACTTTTTCTAACGTGCACTGGTAAGTATTTTCTTTGTTCTTCCCGAAAATAGTGCGTAGAATGAACTTGAGAATTGTATGGACCTAGCTCAATACGAGCTTGAATTCCACCAAGCATTATGTAATGTCCAACTTCGCAAGGATATCTTCCTTCCAAAATATTTCGCCTTGCTTCTTCATATAACAGTTCTAAAATTCGTTGATCTCTACAATAGCACATGTAAAACAGATATTAAACATTTTGAAGCTACTATTTCGCTATTATAATTTTAACTATCTTTATTAAAAAAATATATAATTATGTTTTAATTGTATGTATTATCTACTGTTTGCGTTTGCAAATATAAATGTAGGACACATAAAATGATGGAGAAGCCGTTTTTATCACATACGTACATAGTAATAATTGTAGCTGCTCATGAATAACATTTGCTTAAAATACTGAAATATAAAGTCTTTAAGCCTTCTGAATTGGGATTTAGGTGAACGGAAACAAATACTGTAGCTAGATAAGTCCAAATTCCAGTTCATTGGAAGTAATAAAAGGGATTACATCAAAAATAGAGAAAATGAAAAATAATTCAATGCATGTTGAAGAATGACAAAACATGGTAGTCATTTACAAAAAAAGTAGATCTTTGATCTAAGCTACAGTGTTGCTGGAGAGGAAAAAAATCGTCTCTGGAAAAATGATCGGATGTTTTACAAGAATAGTAACAAATTTTGTTTAAATATCTTGATAAATTAGAGTTGCACACGGAGAACAAAGGGAGTTCCGAAAAATTGTAATGGTCATATAAAATATGTTATGAATGTTTAATAAAGTGGCGGTAACGAGCGATATAATTATTTTTTCAAATTTTGTTAACTTTTTAGTTTACTATTTAGCTAAATATATAATTAGGGCTTCTTTCTTTTAGTGCGCAAATGTGGATAATGCTATTGATAAAACGACAAATAAAAAAGAAGTAGTAGCTCACATTTCTACTTTCCTACAATAGAATAAAAATTTGGTCCATTGATCAACATACAGCTACAAATAAATTTGCTGTGAAAATGTTAGGTATATATTTATTTTCAAAAGCTTTAATATCTACATAATTTATCACACGTACTTTATTTTTTCCTCCAAATGTTGTGGAAAAAATACATTACGTTGAAAGAGAATTATTGGTTCATCTCTTTGCTGCTTTTTGTGAGAACCATGACTAAACTTTTCAATTAGAGATCGCCACGCACGTCGAACTTCATATGGTTTATGAGTAGGCTTCAGCTGCAGCTCTGAAACAGTAAGTTTCTTAAAATCAAGATATAATGTACGAAATACATTGTTATTGAAGCCAAAACAAATAATTTTATATTAAAATTACTGGCGATTTTTTTGTCAAAGTAAAGATTTAACATTTCAGGTAAACGTGGTAAGAATTGTTTCCACAAGACCAATATTTTTGGTTTAGGTGTTGATAGAACAGCAGAGAAATAATAATGTAGAATTTGTATGGACAATATTGTAACTTCATCAAGTTGAACTTTTTAAATTAAAATTTACCTAACAGTGGGCTGGACATCCACAAAGTAAATAATTGTGTAGCTAATTGTTTATTAAGCCCCACTTCATCAGCACTAACGATAGCATTGCACATTAAATCTACCGTTGCAGATGTGCTGTCTTCTATTTCCAACATTATAGCTACGCGATCGTGAAGATAGACACACGTAGGTAAAACAGGACCAACCATATTTTCATTGGTAGTACTAGTATTCGCTGTAGCCATTGGGGGAATTGGTGAATTATCGATATCTGAAAAGAAAAATTTTGTAATATAATTTGAAACCTATTTATAAATTGTATAAGCAGAAATTAAGTACTATGAACAAGTTTTTATACTTACCATTGCTTACTTTTTCGTTAGGAGGTTTAGCATTTCCATTTTCTGGTTTTTCTACATCCCTATTCCAATTGCCTTCTACAGCCGAACATTTTTGTTCAGGACCATATTTATCCGTCGGACAAACATTGGAATAATTTCCGTTCACAGATTGAACCCTTTGAGATACTGAATATAGAGCTCCTTGATCATTCTGTACATCTTCTGTTTGGATGTAATCATCATGTGTCCGTTTAGAAAAATCGCTATTGGAATGAAAACAGACTATTTACACTAAATTAGTTATAACGTTTATTGTCCAAATACACTTAAAATATGAAAACTACGTGTAACTTTTTTAGGTAATTTAGGTATGTTATACATGAAAATTCTTTGTCTATACGAATATATGTGTACAGTGTACACGAACATTTCAGTAAATAATTATACATAGTATATAGTCATTATACACACACAGAAAAATAGTCCATAAAAGAAATATTAACATATTGTAAAAGATTCAGAACTAAAACGGCCGATATATACGAAAATGTTATAAACCCTAGAAGTTTAGCAATATTTCTGCCAAAACTACAAAAGTTATGATAAATATACAAGTAGGTAATAGAAAATTCAATATTTATAACAAATTATATATATAAATATTTCCACAAAGTCATAGTAATGTTATCGCAGAGAAGATAACCTAAGATAAATTCAATAACATACCCAGTTATGCTATAAATATCTATTATACATGTGTCTGAAATTGCGTAATTTGATTTAGATAAGAATTAAATTGCTAGTGCTTGCTTCATTCCAAGATTTACACCACGAACTTCTTTAATTAAATCAAAAATGCCCCGAGTTATATAATTTGAGAGATTATTTTGCGTAACCGGCACCTCCACCATAGTTACCGGTGCGATTTATCAGTAAATTATTTCAATTTAAAGATATTTAAAGCTCAAACTGTTTTATGTAGATCATTAATTTAATTACTTTAAACTTTACTTACTTAAAAAATGTAAGTTTCACTTCATTAACTAATTAAAAAAAGCTGTGCAATAAAATTATTAAGAGAAAACTTACCTGTACTGCTCCACAATGTAATCAGGTGTCTGCGAGTTGTAAATTAAATTTGTTGAGTAATCTACGGGTATTACCGTAACATAATTATTAGAGGCAGCATTACTAGTCTGAGACTCGATAACATCGCCAATACTGGCCATAGTAGCCACAGCAAAACACAAATAAACTACATTGTACTTGCCACAAGATATTCAATTGTATATGTGTGGAAATCTAAGCAAATAATTATTGTTTTGAATGCAATACCTTTAGCTCACACCACACTGTTACAATATATTATTGAAGTCAACACAGTAATATTGACACTAATTTTATAAAATATTACAAGTACCGAGATGATGGTTCTAGCCTAGCCTTTCATGCCCATTTGTTTGAATACATAGAGAGCGCTAACGTTCGTAATCAATACATTCAAGTCAAGTAAGTACACTGTTTAACAACATTTGTGTCTCCTAGGCCAGAAGTACACATCAATCTTGCACTTGGTTCTCAGTTTAACTGTTTATGACTTATAAAGGAACTTTCAACATACACCGTACACTATTACAAATTAACGCTATAAACTTAATATTTGCGATAAGAATAGCCAGTCTAATAAAGGTTATATTTCTTTACTTCAGAGCTAGACTTTAAGCGATACATTTTAATTTTTTTATATCGAGACATCTTATTGCTCCAAAGCTACGCTAACTACGTTTAATCGCTTTCACTTTATGTTTTGGCGTCCCTCACGTCACGTCAGTATGACGCGGTCTACAAAATTATTTTCACTTCAAATGGGAAAGTATATTTTTATGATACTTCGTATACCTATGTATGTATACCACATCTATGTATATACATATACACATACATGTAAAGGATGGCAAGAAATAGTCTCCATAAAAAAGTTTCAAAAGCCACCAGAAAAAAATTCTAAAATTAATCTTCACTCACTCAATTTTGAGATTTTTCTACTACCTACTTTTTATTATTTTCTTAAAATTAAAAATGGCCATTACGTCGACAACAACGTGATAGTTACTCTTGTGTTTTTTTTTATCAATTATTTGTGTAATTAATAAAAATAGTTACACATAGATATTGAAAGTCTTTATCGCCTTTCTCTTTATCAAAGCCGTCTTAGCAAATTTCGTAAAGTTGTCTTTCGGTGATCGTCATACAAACTGAAAAAACTCTAAAAGTAACACTACTTTTACATAATATCTGGCTGTTATTCGTACGGTAAATGTTGACATTACCTGTACGTCAAACTACACTTATACATCTGTGAAAAAAAAAACGTCTTCTGGCTGTAACAAATTGACGTCAGTGGTACTTCAGACTTCTTTAGTAAGCTCATATCCGTTATAAAAAATCACTAAAATATGATGTCATATTGACATCGGTATGCTACTGAGTTTAAAATGTAGTAGTATAGAATACTTACTGCCACCAGGTTGGATATGGTATTACATCGTCCTATACCTAGAAGTAATTTGCTTATTAAATCGCCCATATATACACAGTGCGTAAACATTTTAATAATATATCACAATTTATAGACATTAACTGCTGTTCCAGATGAGAAATAGTACCTGTTGTTTATGAATATTTCTCATGTAATGTAGTTTTAGTTTATCTTTCTTTTTTTCACAGTTAACACGCTTTGCTTCTTCATAAAATTAAATTTTTGTACTTTTTTTTCCTAGTATTGGAGCAGACTTTCTGTTGGACAATAAATAATATAAATCATATTATTTTTAAAATAGCGTTATAAATAATTTGATCTGATAGTTCTGGAAGTATCTTTGCAGTGATGAAATCAATTTTAATAGATTTTCACATAAAACATTTTGACTATCTATGTAAGTTGGGAAATTATTATGTAATTTAATAATAAACACGAATGAAATAAATTATACTTACATAATACAACAAATTTGTAATTACAATTAATAGCTTACCGTTACAAAATTTAGCACTGTATATATGTAGATAGTACACAATAGAATATAAATTGATTGCATAAAGCATTAAAGCTCATTTAGGATTAATAACTATTAGACAAAAACGCCAATGCAGGATGGGTGTTTAAATAGTTTGCCAATGCCTCATATCTGAAATGAAAGATAAATATAGCATCGAGAAACAATGTAATAATAATAATTGTTCATGGCAGGTATATTAGCAATAATAGATTCATGGAATACTCTTTACATATGGTTTCAACGATTCAATGCTTCATTGAAAGAGACAAAATAAAAGTGAACCTAAAAAGAGTTAGATAAATGGAAACATGGGTTGCTCGTGTATTAACTGAAGGAAACCGTTAATAATGGATTTAAATGTGCATGTCTGTAGTCTCTCGTTAGATTTGCTACAGAGAGATATCCATGAATTTATGTTTATATGCTTTATACATCACTATATTCATTATAGCGGATAAATTATTGAAGGTAATCACGTATTAGCATACTACTATTCATTAAGTACAAAAAGCTATACCTAGGGCCCGATAAATCTCTATGCCTGGCTAGACGCATTTCTAAAGTGTGCAAGTGAAACTTGGCATTATTCAACTCCTTAAAATAATTTTCTTCTTCCAACAATGTTAACGTATCTAACACCTGTGTATACCATTGTTGCTTTTGTTGTATTTCAGCAGTACACTGTAACAAATAGCACATAAACTGAAACTAAAGTAATAATAAAATGTGTAGGTGTACCGCTTCAAACTGACGTTGAATATCATTTGCTCTGTCAAGTAATAATTGCTTAAAATCTTTCAAACAATCTGCCTTAAGTTTTTGACCAACTGCTGTAGACATAATCACAGGAAGTGATAGCTTGACCAAATATGGCGAGAGGAAATCTGTTTCCTCTTCAACTTCTCTTTCTCTGTGCTCTTTTTGTTGTTGCTCCTGCAAAATAAATATCATTCACCAAATGATGTGTGAACTTCATATATTAAAGAGATGCTATCGTACCGTAACAGATAACAATTATATATGATATTCAATTCAAACAAAAACTAAACTTGATCAATTACAAGATATATCACAGATCATGGCATGACAGACTCTTTAGTAATATGATACTATGGTACAAGATACTATAAGTTTAAACGCTCAGATATCCTTAACATTCATATTTAATATATTTCAATTCAACAATTAATGAAGTGATATTTGAAAAAAATTTAAAGAGTTTTGCAGTTGCTTATGTTAGTGGACCTGAATCTCCTAGATCCAACACTTTTACTGAGTACACTATTCACTTTTTGTTTAATATTTGCAGATGTATACTGGAACAAAACTCTTTCTGATTTTTCTATTAAAAATTGCACTGCAATTAATTATTATTGTAAGAATTTTTTTTTGTATGTATGGTAAGTGCTTAGTTGCGGTGACTCCGTAAGCAATATTAGGTATCTGGCTATCCTGCAACTCTCACGGTGTAATTTTGTGTGTGTATATTGTGTTCAAATTTATAAATAATAATATATATAATAATATAATTATTTGCAAAATTGGCAATTAAAAGCTTGTTAGGGTACGATTACATTGGATTTATATTACAATGCACCAAACCGACCATAAACATTCCGAAACATATTTCATCACGCAGTAGTTGTGCTGCTGTAATTCATCTGCAGTACGCTAAAGCGAAAGATAGTCAGACTTATGTATGAGAATGATACCGTGTATGTGTGTAGATCGGACACATTCATATACATGTAGGAGGAAGTTTATCTGTCTGCATTACACATTCATATTTTAGGAACATATAGGCAAACAGTAGTTGCACACTGGTGATTATAGAACTATGTATGGTCATTCTTCCAATTAATTTTTAATTCTCAAAATGGACGAAAGCTTTTTATCAACAAATACTGTATCACTGCATATATACAAGTATAGTTCCCACGCGCTTACGAATCCATCCGATAGACACACACGCTGTAGCTCATTGTATGTGCTCAAACAGAAAGATCGTCGTATGCGCAACCGATTCGCGTTATTTTTACTCCTTTATAATGTAAATCTACTTAATAAATAAACTAATTCAATACCCGTTCCAGCATGCCCTTTTTGTACTCCTTATTTTGTTCTCGGTTAAATATGGATACATCAAGCTTAGGGACAGCTTTTTCCATGTCCCTTAACCTAACAAACTCTGCCACCTGCAAAAATTGAATACCCTTACATAAAAACTAATTTGTATTCGTTTCATCGCCAACATTCATCAATCGAAAAACTTATTTGAAAGATTATTTATATAGTGTCACCTGTTCTTCAATTTCACGAACTTGTCGTAGTGATTCTTCCTCCTCTTTGATTTGTTGTTCAAGCAAATTGAAAAGGTTTAGCTGTCGCGGAGGTTTAGCACCCATCTCTGCCTCGTAACCACTTGTAAGGTCTGGATTAAAAATAAGTCTATCACTCATTTCAGACATCGGAGGCTTTATAAAATCTCTCGTGGATGCAGTCACTTTTCCTTTATCGTAGTGAAACTTTAAATGGATTTCTTTAGCTATAATTGCAAATTCTCTAGTCGCTACATCATCGGAAGCTTTTTTGGAAGGATCTCTATTGAACTTTTCCAACACGTTCTACCAATAAATTCATAATTATTTGCATAAATAGCAGTTACCAACACATTCTTTTTAGTTTATAACTACATGGCTGCACTTAATCGAGCATGTTGAATCCAAAAGACAACCAGCCCATTTATTGACCATCAATTGACTACCTTTCGTTTGGGCTATAGTTGCTCTAGACATATTTAGAGATCTCGTAGCAAATACTAAAAGTTGAAATACAGAAATATGATTCATATCTATGCAACTTGCAAGTAACATATAACACATACATAATACTTGTCGGAACTTTCAGAAGTAGTCAAACCCTGAAGATGTTGCAACTTATTGCTTCAAATCTCTAGATCAAAATCGTAAATTATTGTTTGACCACCCACCGGTTAATTTTTATTCCACCTTACAACATTTTTAGTACTTTATTATGTCTGAAAAATATAAACTTGAGATCCTCTGTTATATAGAGGGTGTGGCATCTTCTGGAATGCTGAATGCTATTTATTTTATAGGTTCTGATTGTGGCTTTGCATATGTATAAACTTTATTTATTTTCGAAAAAGAAAAATGTTCATTTGGATAATTTCGAATTCGATTACTAAACACCCAGTATAATATAATATGAATGTTTAGTATGGAAAATAAAGCTTGAAGTATTATTATAAGAATACCCACGATTTGTTTCAAAACGATCATTAGGAAAGGCTAGATTCATTTTTTAAGTATTCTGTATAAATTCATTTCCTTCCTTTCGAAACTGAATATCTCGAAAATTATTGGGTTTTAGTACAGAGTATGTTAATTAAAATTACCTTATATTACATGAAGGAATTCAAAAATGCAATCATATATAGGGTATTCCATTAAAAAAAAAACAAAGTAACCTATCCTACAGACAAAACAGAACACCCTGTACATAAGAAAATACTGTCTTGCAGTAGAGAACTTCATTCTAGACATCTTTTACCCAGAACATTTTTCGATAAAATAAATAGCAAAGCCACAATCGGCCGATCCCAGGAAGATGCCACACCCTGTATAATTTCGAGGTCAGATAAAAATGAACTGATGGTTAATTAAACGACGATTTTCAATTTTTTGTGATCTAGAGAGAGATGTGATCAAAAATTATACCATTTTCAACGATTAATGACTTCCCAAGATCTATGAAATATCTTGTTATATGTAAGTCGCATACAGAAGTTTTTTATTCCTTTTGTTATAGTTTCTAAATGATCAAAAACAACTTGATAGTTAAATATGGGCCAACTATACCCAATTCTATCCTATCAAAAAAACTTTTATCCCAGAAATTTTCTTTTTCAAAATTTTGAAAATGTTAGAAGTAGTTAAACATAGTCAATTGTATCCAATGAACCAAATTTCTGCATTTCAATTTTTTCATGTTTGCCACCAGACTCCTAAATATTTCTGTAGTGGCTATAACCTTAACAGAAGGTGGTCAATCGATATCGCTGGTGGTCAATAGTGATTAATAAATAGTCAATCCTTTCCATCATTTTTGTAACTTTTTTACCGTTTTGTGGTGGTAACTTCCCGGACCTCTGTATAACCTCTCCTTCAAAATTTCGATTTTAATTTTTGTTTTCATCGCCACTTTAACTACAAATTATTGCAGAATACAAAAGAAAAACGTAATGGAAGGATATAAGCACGACTTTTGAAATCAACATACCAAATTGACTCGGCAACAAGGTTTGACTAATATAATCAAATTATTGATTTAGCAAAACAAAAGAAAAATATATTAAAGATATTTACCAATACAATACGCCTTGGTCCTTCAAGGACTCCTGGAGGTGGATGCCCTCTTCGTGCATATTGCACCTGACGATAGGCAAAGCTATTTATAATTAATGTTACAATTACATTATTTGAAATCAATTACATCACTTAACAAGTAGAGAAAGCGCCCTACTAATATCTGAGAATGTGAAAATGTGTGAAAATTGTGTTATAAGTATATTTACTCTTTACAACCCTAAGAAATACTACTAATTTTATTTTCCCTATAGATAGTAATTTTAATTTTCTTATCAATAACACATACTTATTTATATATACAAGATCACATACATATATATGTACGCTCGGTACGACTTAGTCTTCGAACGATTTTAGTAAGGTAACTCACTAAAATCGTTCGAAGACTAAGTCGTATCGAGTGTACGCATTTTGTCGGGACTGCGTGTTACTTGCATGTTGAAGCGTTATAATTTGAAACTTACAAATCGTCTCTATCGACATATGTTTCTTTCATCCACTGATTGTGTAGCTCTAGCTTTGCCATACAATCGAAACGACTTTTGTTGAAAAATTCTATCGTTCGTGCCGATTCTGCCTCATTGTCTAGGGCATAAAACTGATGTACTGAAAATAAGTAGTAAATAAAATAACAGCTAGTATAAAAAACAATACCAAAAGAAGTAAATTTTATAGTACTATTTTTTAAATTTCAAAAAATATGTTACCTTTGGTTGCATCTTCTCTGCCTCTGCTAAAATATTCTGTTGTCAATCCCGTAGAAATTTGTTCCACAATCTTAATCATATGGTCATGACGATTCTCATAATGTTCTTCAATAATATATAATTGATCCGGAGAACACTCCAGATCGTGAAATCTGCATATTCTTACTACTAATCCATCATCCTGAACGTATGGTGCAAATTCCTCAACCAACGTACGTTTATAGCAAGTTGAGCGTAATCCGTTCGGAAATCGAGTCTGAACAACTACAGAATTGATTAATTGATGAATTTGCTACAAATTTTTACAAACCATCGTGACTAATATTAATTGCCATGCTCCAAGGCATCGGCATATCTAGATGTTTTTCTTGATATATCTCCATCAAACGCATTTCGTCTTCGTCCATATCATCCTGTGGGTTCGTTTTTCTCCAGTTAATAGGTTCACCAACCAATAAATGTTCCCAATTAGCTACATTACTTAAGTTGAAATCAATTTCGCCCAAACCATTTGAACAGTCTTGTAAATTAACCTGAATTAAAATTTAATTATATTCTCAATACAAAAATGAAATGAAAATATAATAGAACAGATACAATATTACTTGTATATACCTATATCTAAACTATAATATAACGAAAAACAGTAATTCTAAAATTAAATGTTAATTATAAATTATAATCAGATTTCTGTTTAAAAATATCACTATATTTTTATTCTTTTATTCTATTTCGCCTAAATTTACTTATTAAAAAGCCTTGAAAAATATTTTATTTGAAGATATAGATGTTACGGTAATGCATAGATATTTTCAGGAGATCTAAATTAGTTTATTGCTGTGCCAACATCAAGTAGGATAGCTTTTCCTTGCATCAAATGGAAATACTAAATACTTCTTTAATATACCAATTATACATGCTTCTGGTGACGATTGGATGCTAATTCTTGAATAAAAGTTCATATGAATTAGTTGAAAATTTATCTTAGATAATTCGTGAAATTCGAATTAAAAAGTTGCTCCAACATTGTCCATTAGTTATACAATCCTTTAATACCTTCACTGAAGGAAAGGATAATTGTAAATGCAGCCAGATAACTGTCCACAGATAATTCTTTCGTTGCAATGTCGAGTGACTTCAATAACAATTCGTTGCCTTGAATAATGCTTCACTCCTCATTTAATAAAGAGTCAAGACTATGTGGTAATGCGAGAAGTACGACTGATATGGCCTCCTTCAAGATTCTTCAGCGTTCAATCGTCTTTATTTTTAATCAACAATTTTAATACAATTTATATGACTTATCATAAATAATTTTCAATCATGTTTTCATGAGTATTTTAAGTGAAATTATTCGTGGTGGAAAATAAATAAATAAAAATAAATTCGTATGTGTAACGTATCGTAAATTACCCAATAATTTGTATCATTCCATATACTTTCTATTCCGCTGTATTGAGGAGAATTAATCTCATATCTATATCCTGAACTAGGTTCAATAAAAAACGGCTCTTTGATGTCTCTCTTCTCCGGTAGTATCAATACCCAAGCATGCAGTCGGAGACCATGAAGTTCATCAAAAGGCGGCTTCTCCAACTCCTAATTAATATTATATAAGGAAGGTATATGTATCTAGGAGCTAAATGTTATATACTCACTTCTATCGCTTTTCTCTTTTCTTCTTCCAATCGTTTCTTTTCAGCTAACTCCTTATCACGTTCTCGTTGTTCCATTTGCAGGAGAAACTTACTTCTTAAATCTAAGGGAGGTTTCAATACATATTTTGGGTCAAGTATTTCTTCTGGAGGTTCTTCTTCCTATTCGAAGAACTTTTATTGAGATGCACATTAACGACAAAATTGCTAAAATACCTTCTCTTCGTGTTCCGGAAACGGACAGTTAATTCTAGTCATAATTTTCAGCGTGATATCTCGTACCGCATAACCGGATACGACATAGGCATTATAATTGAGACCAATAAGTAGTGAACATAATGCTGTTGCGATTTCGTATGAATGACCTGATCTTCTGAGAAATACCGTATGAGGAGAATATAATCGATCCGGCTGAAACAAAATCCATTTTATTCTTAAATGATTGCAATATTAGTCAAAAAGGGAGATGTGCCCTATTGGAATGCCTTTGAAAGAGATTTTACTCTCCACGCTAAAAAATTCCAGCAAAATAGCGAAATATAAGAAGCATAGAAAAAATTGCTAATAGTTTTTCAGACGTTCCAAAAGCATCGATTGCATTGAATGGAAACTCATTATAATGTTGGGAATTAATCTTATTTTCTCAAATCAAACTTATTTCCAATGAAATGGATAGTTAATTAACAAAATTGTCGTGTTCTGCTCCTGCCAAAGCTCAGTGCGTGCTGTGCTCCGTTTTGTTTGCATATTACGTCCATATTATACAAAAAATTGTTAACTTTTACCTGTAAATCATTCTTTGCATTTACCTAAAACTGTGAAATAAGTGACTTGGAGAACTACTCTCTAGCAAGTTACAAATTATCTCGTCAAAGGATGTCTTTGAAATTAAATAATTTATTTTAAAGTGCCACAAAATTTACATACAAATTATAGATCTTAAAAAAGAAACTGGGTAATATATAACTTCTAAAGATAGCTAACGCTTTACACCGTAACACAACGTTTTTTTTTGTCTCGTAATAATAGTGATAATGCTGGAGGCTTACAAACAAAAAAACAGCAACAAACATTTCAAGTGATTCACTGACAACACCATAACGAAACCAAAACGAAGATGATAATTTCTATTGTTAGCTTTAACATAATATTCATTATTATAGTATTATTGATTGTATATAGCACGTATAGCACATTAGGAAGAATATTAAATATTTTTTATATTATGTTACATTGGGGGTGTACAAAGGTATGTACGAAGTTGGAAAAAAAGCTAACCGAAACAAAGTTCTCGAAAGAACACTTTTATTAATAAGTAATTAGTTTATAATAATTAGAACATTTTTAATATTATGCAAGTATTTGTATTTATAATAAATAAATCTATAAATCATTCATATAATTTTTTTAAAGACAACTTAATATGTTCATCTGCATCTTTCCTGAATCACTAAATTATAAAATATAAAGTTGGGTAACGATAATAGTTTTTTTAAGTACATTTTAATTTCATTTAACCCATATACTAAAATACATTTACAACTTTATTTAATTACGTAACTAATGCCGTTTTTTAAATTAAATATTTACTACGAATGTATCAAAATTCCGCGCGATTACTATCAGTGATATCACCTACCTAAAGCTATCAAGTAACTGAAGTGTGCTGAAGTGTAGCCTGAAAACAGGAGATGTTCCCTTCTAGTCTGCTATAACCTGCTTAATAGTCAATATCGATTATATCATGCAGGAAAGTTTAAGCAGTATAGCATACCACCGTTAGATGGGGCAGGTATGTTACTAATCCTACACTCAGTAAGCGCCAGTAAATGTATTTCGATATAAAAATATTTTTAGAGCATAAATATGGGGCTGTTAGGTGCACGATAATAATGAATAACTTAGTAGTAATAGTAGTTTCTCTTATATGCATTTACATGATTGCAGAAGACTCCATGGCGCCGAAAGCTCCGGTTATTTAGTATAAAATTTGTAAATGTTATCCTATTTCCACAACAATCAGACAAATTTTAAGATTTCGTACCATTGACTTGCAACGATAATGATAAAAAAATGTTCTTGCCTTAAATATAAACACTTGAATTATACAGTAAAATTGTGAACACACTCAAAAGTATGTATGATATAATGGTAAAATGTTGCTCTGATCACACTAGCTGACACGTTTATTATAACTGACTCAACAATCGGAAATTTAAATTAAAAACGTATTGTACCAACCTACATGTTCACGGCTGTTCTGTGAAGGGTGGCGGCAATTGCAAAGGATACGTCGTCACACATTCCAGAAGAACTATTTGTTGGTCCACAAATTGGAAAGCTTTTCAAAGATGAAACTTTTAAACGTACCATGAATGATTTAGATCTGGCAACATGGATTTCTTTTAAGAATGTTTGCATTGTAACATTTTCTGAGAAATCAAAAGAGTGAAAACTATCTAGATATCGTAGCTAATTTCCTAGAAAATTATAAAAATTTAGGGTGCCGAATATCGTTCAAAGTTCACTTTTTACAGTCACATTTGGATTTCTTTGCTGCTCATGTAGGAAAGCTGAGTGATGAATAGAGGGAAAAACAATTTTCCTTTGTGTACAGTTAAGTGTTTTTTGTATTCTTGATACTAATTAAACATTCTAGTATTCGTTATGTCAAGATTTTTGTAGTTTTGTAGTCTATTTTTTATACTTTGTATTTAACAACATTTGTAAATACAATTATTATTTACCTAACTACTAGCGAAGTATGATTGTAACTCTAAAACTAGTGGTACAATAAGCCTGATGGCTGTGGTGCCTACCGGTGATCATAGGTCAGACGGGTCTGGGAGGGAAAAAAAACTCTAAAACTAGACATGGTGGAAAAATTTGATTTTTAGTTATGCTTCCAGTTAAGGAATATAAGAACTATACAAGCATTTTTTGCGACAGTTATTCAAAAATTGTTGGCTAGTGTAATTAAAAGTTTAAAACATTTTTTAGAGTTCCCTTCTTCTCTGTGCAACTTTTTCTCTTATTTGCAAATAATAATATATAAACATGCAACATAACAGTAACTAGAAAGCTATTCATATTTTACATTTTCCTATAAAAAAACTAAAGGTGTATTGTAAAATTCTTAAAAACAATCCGCTTGTGCTGCTTTAGGGACGGAATGTCCAAAAATCCCTTCTTATTGGGCGGTTTTACTATAAAAGCGACACACCTTTTAAACTTCACGTTCTTATTAGGTATAATAGTTTAGACCATTCAAATCATAAGAAAACTGCCATAGCCTACTTCTGCTTCACCATTTCAGAGAAGGGAACTTAAAAGATAAAAATCTTCCGAGTCAATACGGATAGATGATTTGGTTTGCCAAAACCATCACCAAACTCTTTATCATTACTGCGATATGTGCACAATTTTACATTACACAAAAAGAAATCCCATATAAATGGGAATACAGAAATATTACTTCTGTGTCAAATTTCGCAGTTCTAGGCGATTTGGGCTGTAGTGCGATCGATAGTCAATCCTTCGCGCTCGAGCGTACTTATTAAACGGATCGATGTCTATGGCAGTAGGAGTGATAGCTGCATAAATTTGAATTGAAAAACAAAACGAAAACACGTAAAATCGAGAATTTATTGATAAGTAAAAGAATTTTAAAAATTCGCTTCGTAAACGACGCCTCCAGAGCATTAGTTTGTAAAATCTTGCGGCTTGATGACAAGCAATGAGAAGACACTTGAGAAACGCATTTCCGCTTAATACAATCATTATATTTATTATTGAATTTTCTTTCTTTCTTGATGTAACTATTTTGTCAAGCGAGTTTGTATTCGCAAAGAATGCGAGTTCGATTTAATTATGTCTTTTTTATGCAGAAAAATACAGCATTACAAAAAATTACTTGGCAATAATGTTGATTAATTAATATGATATTATATAGTTTAGTTTTAAAACGACTGGACTTAAATCTGAAGGTATTAATACTAGTATTATATATTTGGTGGTCCCAGGTAATTCCTACATTGTCCCATTAGACTTTGATTTAGTGTACGAAGTTTGGAGTTATCTTCTATGTGACAATTTGCTCTTCTGCTGAATTTTGCAATGTGTTATTTCTAGTGAATAGGATTTCGTACCTCATGCTTCTTCAATAAATGAAAGAAGTTCACAGTATTGAAGAAATTGTACTGCTCAACACTGACAATGAGATTCTGCGAAGCTTCAAAAGTAAAAAGTGACACTCTAGTTACCATACTTCGTTTAATTTAATTTATCTTCAAAACTTAACTCTTAGCATAGTTAGCAAAGCACAATTCAAATCAACTCTCTCTTAGCTATAAGAATAAGAGACGAACTCGGAAGAATCGTGTACAGTATAAAAGCCTAAACTGAAACCCGATACCTAAAATTAAATAAAACAAAACTCGATCACATAAAATAAAAGAATTAACTGCATTGTGTAATAAATACATGCAATAAACAACCGCTCGTGAGTCTAATACAGAAATTTCAAAATAAAGTTCAGAATAACACTTTCCTGCTGTAGAAATACTAGTTTCACAGAAATCTTCATATTAAATCAGTAAGTAGCAAACTGAAAATCATCATTGATATTTACAAGAATATAGACGAAAATTGTTTGTCAAAATTCTCTGCATGGATGATTTTTAAATCCCCAATTGTTATAAACGATGATAAATTGAGGTCTGCCACATTTTCATTTACCCTAGCGACATTTTCAGCTGAACAAACATTAAGTTCTCGTATTGTGTTTTTATATCCAGAACTGAATCAGTGTGGTTAAGTTTTTCGATTACGGTTCTAATTACAATATTAATAGGCACATGATTTTGACAAAAAAAGCACTAACTCGACTAATTGTATTGATAACTGAACACGCAGATTCGTAGAGTATGAGTATCAGTATAAGTTGCACATTTATAGACAATAATAATGAGTATTCGGTTAAGCGGATAAAGCAAAATTTCATGTTACAATTCTTTTTATATATACCGTAAGTAGTGATTAAGAACCTCTTTATTGGTCGAAATTTGCAAAAAAAAAAAACAACTTTTTGTAATACATTATTTTAACAAAGTTATTAGTAAAAAAATTAAAGAAAATAACTTATTCTTAGTATATATGCTATAATTTAAAAAATCTCTCTATTAAAAATAAAGTAATACGCTTGGAAACAACCATTATTTTGAAGGATAATTCTTAAAGCGTGCTAAATCAACAGTGTGCGCTAGTAATTGTGTCATTAAAACAACTCTACCTGTTAAGCTTTAATTAATACAACGTCCATTGTTACAAATTTGAGATAATAAAGAGCAGTACCGTGGCAACAAGTTAATGTAAACAATTAAACGCGAGCTAAAAACAGGACATGAGCAAATTTCCTAGTAATTTACAGTTTTCAGGTTCAGTTTCTATTTTATTTGACCACCTGTTACGTATAACAGTTCGTCCATCCTAATAAAAGCAATAAAATAAACAGTGAACATTCTTTAGAAATTCTCGGCCCATATCTGATTTTTATGGACACTTGTTGCTTTTTACTGCCAACCGTTCTCTGATGCATTTTAAAAAGCTCCTACCCACCACCACTAGTATATACATAGTTCTTACAATAAAACTTTCTCTTTCTACCACTCACATGCGCTTATGGATATAATGTATGAATGAGCCGGCAAATCCATTTAAATGAATCCTTTCAAGATAAATTCATTCAACCCGGCGCTTTGAAAGCTCCGACTTGTTATTGTTTCGGATATAACGACTTAATTGCTTGTTCTGAAAACAATTTTAATTACTCCTAAAATGTTTTTATTTATCTGTCATTATATCGGGTATAAAAGTAAGTGTCGAGTATATAAAATGCATTTATTACTTACTGTTAAATTGACTTTAAACTACAAATAATGGGAATCCTAAACGGTAATATTATCAAAAAAAATAGTTAATAGTATTAGTACTAATATTAATTAATAGCAATTACAACTACATTTAAGTATTATTTAGCGTATTCTATATTATTTGGTTCAAATTAAATTCAATTCATTCAAATTCATTTTTAATGGAGAATTTCGATTTGATATGTAAAGGCCTTTTAGGTAAAGTGAATTTCATTTCTCTGAAAAAAGACTGCTTTGACGAACTTTCAAACATACTTATATATATATTGAAAATTATGGAAATATTAATAGATATCGTTGCAGATAAAAATCTAATTGCTGATTATGAATTAAGAATTAGAATTAGAAGTCGTTATTCTATCACTGCAATAGGACAAAACTTTTGAAAAGGCAAGCTATTGCGCAATAATCTTTTCAATATGAATCAAACATTTGATAACGTTTGGCATCGGAGGCTACTCTATGCACTGAAACAAAATTTATTATACGAGTATGTTTGTTCTATTTGGGTTCTACTTAGACGAAACATATATTAGAGCTTAATACGACTTAAACAGATTATCTAACAGTCTTTTAGGGTAATGTGCTTAACCATTACCGTGTTTCACTTACATATATAACCAATCCACCAACTTCGACCCCTACTGATAAATACACAGCGTGTGGTAAGAAGAGTTTTGATTGATACCTCATCGTAAATAATGTTGTATTGTTAATTATGTTCCGACAGCGAATGGTAGCTACACTGGAAAATCGATCCAACGCGACATTGCCACAAGCGTTACCGACAAGATTCGAACCCCATACCATAAGTAGTGCCCGTCATTCTTACCTCTGTGCCAATCGAGCGATTTTGAATTAAATATTCCTGTTGAGTAGTTTAGCACGCGGTTCTTTGGGTTTATTAATAGAAGTCGACCCAACTCTTTACAACTTCCAAAACAAAGTATTAAAGTCTATCAAATATCACTCAAAAATTGATACGTTTAAATATTTCTATGGAAAGTGATAAACACTCATAAGTCCTTTTCAGACAGTTTTCGAGAAATTACTCTACCTATATGTAAAAAACTGCTACACTTCATATTAATGTTTTTCAACTTCATGTTATAGAGTACGTGAACACTAAAAAAATTCGCTTGGCTTTTATATTCAATATAGCCACAGGGTACTGTTTTAAATGACACGCAGACGAGTCGATTTGAAACATCGATATTAGGTGGAGACAAATTCGCCAGAGGACAGTTTGATTGCTAATATTTCCAATCCACATATGCGCGTCTGGTTATGATTTCAATCTGTCAATTTAGGTTAAAAATATTTTATGCAGTTTCTGTTTTTGACGAATATGTTGGTTTGTTTGTTGTAACAATTTCTAATGAAGAATATGCAACTAATATATCATCACTTACTTTGAAGGTTCCATTGCAAATAAATGCGTGTATTTTGACAAGGAACCAGATTTAATTGTTGAACTCGCTTGTGAAAGTTTAGGTCTGCTTAAAAAATGTTTCACCATGACATCTTCGGAGTTATTGAGGAATTAGGAAATAAACTCACGGCCAGCTGAAAGCTTTGTGCTTACAAAGCTTGGAATTTAATTTTCTTCAACTGTTTAATGTCTTATCTAATTTATCTTTGCAAATGTCTTCTTCTGTTTTATCACGAAAAACAGATCTACACAATGTTTTTCCAAGATGCATGAATAAATTCGGGATTACAGATTAATCATAAGTACCACTCATACTACTTCTAGCTACTTAACTTTGAAATTCTTCTGTAATTTCTTTACAAGTGAAAAATAGCTCATAAATTTCTTTGCTAATTCAAACGCCACTTAAACACTTTGTTTATATGAAATTCAATATTTTACTTCTTCTTAAAGTGCTACAAACATACTATACTTCTTTCATCAGATTGAAAATACGTTTTTCTATAAAACTTTTGATGGTATATTATTAGTCAACGATATATCTCAGTAGTTATTACATTTTCGTTTACCTCTTGTTTTACAAATTAGCACAATTACACTGGTTTTAAATTTTTCCAATGTTATAAAGCCCACCTCTAATGAAACTCTTTTCAATTTCCCTCACACGAAAAGGTGAACAATTTAATTGCTTCGATGACGTTATCAAAGGTATTGTAATATACGAGTAACTCACGATCAAAAACGAAAATAATATTTCAACGATAGTACCTAGTACTTCGATTTTTTTTTTTTCGATGAAAATGAAAATTGCTTGAAATTACGTAATAGAGAAATTAGAATGTAGAATAAGGTTTATTACGTTTTTAATATATTCGGGAAAAAAATAAGGAGAACAATATATTTAGAGATGGTCATGGTAGAGGCAAAATAGTTACAGGAAATGCAAGCTTCAAATTCAACTTAAAAAATAAAAACAGTATTAGCACAAACTTTTATAAATCTACAAGGATAACTCTACCAGAATTTGAATGCATAATATGACTTCTTCTATGAACATTTTTATTTATTTTAATGAGATCGCAGAATGCAATTTTTCCCCCAGATGTAACATCTCGTTCGCATATATTTAGAAGTTTAATTTTAGAGTCGCAATTGCGTCCGCGATAGCCCTACATGGTGGTTCGACTCCACTTCGGGAAATTTTTATATAAAAAATGTTTAAATAACTATATAAATCGAGAAGAGTGTCGTTACATGTTTAAAACAATTTTGAGTGGACAATGAAAACGACTCACCACTAGTTTGGCTGGTCTGAAAGATCAAGTTGTTTTGAATTTCTAGATTATAAATATGTATAATCAAATTACAATTCCTTCCGTTTTCAGGCTTCAATTACAGGTGGTTTGTGTTATAACGTGTTATTTAGAATATCGTACTGGAAGACAGTTTCAAGTTAAGCATCTATGAAAGTATATACAGGGTGACTGGTAATGAAACGGTCATACTTTACAGCGTGTTAGTAGATGTCATTTGCAATAGATACAGCCCAATTTGCCTTATATAAAAGTCATCTGTTTTCGAGATATTGTGTTTTTTTTTCGAAGTTCTCTACGTACCTGCTTACTCAAACTTAAAATTTACGAAAATACGAACTTTTTCTCAATTTTTCAGTTTGCCTGGCTAGAGGACATCTCTATCGGTACTCTAATCGCTAAATAAATGGTCACAAAAGTGGCGATTGTGTCTGCAGTTTCATCAAAAGCGGAAGTTTTAATTTTTTTCTTTAATTTGTCCAAGTATTTTAACATAATTGTCACCGATAGATAAAGTATGTTGAGATGTCCTGTAGCCAAATGTGAGCCATACAAACTGAAAGATTGAGAAAAGTTCGTATTTTCGTAAATTTTAAGTTTGAGTGAGAGTAAGTAGTAAATTTCGAAAATAACCACAATATCTCGAAAACGGATGACTTTTGGATACAGCAAATTAGGCTGTATCTATTGCAAATGATATTTACTAACACGCTGTCAAGTATAACCGTTTGATTATCAGTCACCCTGTATATGCCAATTAATTTGTCTATAACTCTATTTTATAACTCCAATAAAATTCATTTTCGCCACAAATTCTTTAGAAGTAAAAATAAATAATACTGTTTTTAAATATATAAAATAAGTTAAAAAGTCTTAATACAGATAGGTTCATAAATGAACCCTTCAACAGATAACAGTGACTTTTCCCAGTAGATACATTAAATACTAAACAAAAACATATCCTAGTAATCATATATGCTTATCGGTAAACTGCATGTCTAATTAAAGGGTTTTGTTCTCTGAGGCGATATGGCTTTGAGTGACATACCTTGTTTTACAACAGCATGCGACAGGTTAATTTGATATTTTGTGAAATGGTTTGGTATTCCTATACTGAAATGACCGATATGGTGTTTATGTACGGCCGTGTTAATAGGAATGTTTTAAGAACATGTCGCCTAAATAACAAGGACAGCAAGGATAGTAGAAGTGCTTATGACACTACATAACTTTTAAATTAATAAATAAATCAACGTATCCTGTTTGAATTAGGTAACTAGGCGTGAGATTTGAATCTATTAAAAACACAAGCAGAACTGTTTGGGTTGCAATCAGTGAAATCTTGTGCCGAAAGAAACACGAATTTGTACATGAAATCTTGTGAAATCTATGCTATTTTTATAAACTTTTTCAAGCTTTAGAGATTATTCTTGTATTGTATATTCGTCAAAAACCAAACTGAAACAGTGTTGTTACATAATGATAAGACTGGACGTAACAGCACCAATGCAATATTTTTCGAAATTACAAAATTTATATTTTCACTTTTGTTTAAAAAATATGGGTAAAGCGATGATTTGCTTTCGCCAACATTTGTAGCTGTGGATGTTGTTTATAAATGACGATGCAATAGTTTGCCACAGTTCTACTGTAAGAATTTAAAAGATATATTAAATAAAGAAGCTTTTCATCAGACAAATCCAAAAATTAAGCCAAAGATTCTGTTAGTGTGTTTTAAGAGTAGCCGCTGAACAGTCAAACATCGTTGCAAGTATCCTTTCTTGAGAGAAAGATAGTTTTGTTAAAGTGGAATATTGAATTTTACGATAATCAGGTCTAATGAAGCTACTCAACCTACAAGTACCATTGAATCCATTTGAAAGTCCAAACAGTGTTTCACTATAAAAATCTAGTTGAATATGACTCTCATTTCATGGAAAGTACTTTATTTACCATTTAGAAACATTTGCTTGAAAGTTAGAAACTTATTTTCCGATTTATGCAGACTGGACCAACATTTGCTGTTACATTTGACCAATGCATCTTCTGAGAAATGGATACGATGAAGGGGGCTCCATACACCAGTTTTGAAAAACTACTGAATATAATGATAAAAAGTAATTGTAGTTTCTTGAAAATGTGCAATTTTCTTTGAAAAAAGATGTACATACATGTTGTATGGATATGGGTAACTTTGATCATCAATTCATATCAAAATTTCTTCAAATTTTACTACATTACTGTCAAATTACTGAGGGGTTACTGAGATTATTGCCAACTTACATTTTTCAAAATAAGTTATATTATGCTTTCATACACCAATTATCATTTAGAGTACGTTTTCATTTTAAGACAAACACTGAAAATATAACTACAAAATCTGATAGATGCGATCTGACCGACTAAAATAGAAACGCTTAATTATTAAACTTAGACATCGTACTAAATCAGATGCACCAAATGAAATCGTGCTTGAATACATGCACGAAGTACATATGTCTCTCATATTTTCACAAGTGTTTGATGGGTTATATTATTATAAATTGTATAATCGTAAAATCTGGATGTCTTGCAGTAAATTCAATACTCGATTATCAAAGAATAGTTCCAGATAAATACGTTTTTGTTTTTTGTCTACTGCTATGTTGTTGTTGAAGAATTCTGAAAGTTCGCTATCGACTAGATGATTAATAAAACGTTCTAACGATAATTTTGGTATCTGTCAGTCTTTATTGTTCCGTTAACAAATTTGGTTTCCATGATTGGCTTTCTTGATATTGTTAATCAGATCCAAATTTTTTGGGTATATGTAATACCTTCTCAACAAATCGATGACAATTTTCTGCTGGTCTCGTCCTAAAAGGAATATGTATTAAGAATGCCAGCTTCATTTTAAAATCAGAACATACTCTAACTGAAAATTTAATTGAAGTGAGTCCTTGAAAGCTCTAAATTTTTTACGGGGGTCAGCATAAATCATTTACTGTATCCCATTGGAAATATTGACTGATTCAGAAACCGCATGAGACTAATAAGAATCATTATGCAGAGTGAAACTCTTCATTGTTTTAATCATGATTATAAAACTAGTCACACTACTAATGCGAGTAATAAGTAAACAACGTATCAACTAATTCTATCAGATAATAAATTTATTTAATGGAGTGGTTTACTTCTGCACAAACCCTGTATGCATTATGTAATCGCTTTTATTTACTATACATGTACATATCTATGTAAGTTGGGAATGTTTGCTTTATACTCTGCGTCGATTGTCCTTTTTTCCAATTTTCTGTAACAACTTTTTATTTGCTTTGTTAAAGCCGATCACAATACACTGTTCCACATCGTTTTTTAAGTTATTGGAGCGGAATTAACTAAGAGTATTTCACTTGATTAAAATGTCGTATAAAAATTTCGGTTGTCAGCTTAGTTATATATTTGTCATTGTGTTAGTAACGACACTTATTGATATTATTTTGATTATCTTATTTCAGATGTATACGACTTCGAACTTAAAGACATGATTATTATCATTTTTTCAACATAGAGTTTCCAGAAATCGATTCTCAGAACTAAAACTTTTTATAGTAAAATTATAAGTTACATACACAATTCTATCGAATTCAAAAATATATCCTTCCATTCCTAACAAAAACGAAGAATGATTTTGGAAAAAATAATACTCAGAACGTTTACTAAACATACCGGGGACACACGCTTGGGACAACGTGTGTGCCTTATTCTCTAGTGATACTTGGCAGACCTGGTTTAAGGATTGGTTTCGGAGGATGGAGAAATGCATTAAATGTTGCGAAACTTACTTTGAAAAAATTAAATAGATGTACTCTTTCTAGAAATTTGAAGTCTTGTATATTCACATCGTAACATGAAAGTGAAGAAAGTCCACAAGGTATTAAAACATTAAATTAAATTTCTCAAACATAATATCACCTATAAATAAGCACACAACTCTGCACCTTGATATATAAAGTCAGAGGGTTTCAAAATATACGTCATCACTTCCCGAGTTCTTTGTGATTAAGGACATTTTCAAAACGTCTGATTGCACATCACTACGTCTAGTAGTCACTCTTGAACAAATGTGTGTGCTCACTACTAGAATCTAAATAGTTTGTATTACCATGTTCGACGTTAACTATCAACATGTTTTTCTGTTTCTTTGATTTGCTATTTTACTCGACACTAAACGAACTCTTTTTTTTATTAATTGTGTTACACGTGTTTGTATACTCTCACATGCTAAAGTCTTAAGTTGGACGTTATACCACCCTACTTAAAATTCAATATTCAATTTATTACATGACCTGCACTTTTTAGAATTTTTTTGGAACCTAAACTAAAGTCTGTAGAATATGCTAACTGTTTGTGAGTATTGTACAGCCTAAATAACCATTTTGTATTGTTCTAGATGCAAGTCCATGTAGTGTGTAATTTCCTGTAAATCTGTACCCAAGATTGATGTCCATTTTAAGTCTTCGCTCTAGGAAATCTAATTCTTAAAGACCCTCAAATTGATGATGTGATAATATCTCTTGATAAACGGTATAGGTACCGCCACATAGCTCCAACGAAATCAATCGTACGCTATAAATCTGAGATATTGAACGAGATAAGTATAGGCACTTGTCAAATACAATTTTCAACGATACTAATTTGATAAAATGTACGTAGGCTCTTATTACGACTCTTATGTGTATAACTTTCCATCTATCTACCTTACAAATTTTGAAAATTCGAAATAGTGTTCTCCTATGCATTCGTACATGCGCAAAAGGGATAGAATAATAAATAGACGAAGCAGAAAGAAGGACGAACGTTTGCAGAGCTTATAATAGTGGTAGGCATCTGTGAATCCGGCTGACACACATCACGTGTAGGTAGATAAGGGCGAGTAGGCGTCCAAGGGAGTCAAAGGGGGTGATGGTTCGGTTCGTCGGGGGATCTGGAGAGCGCGGGGTGGCCGTATACTGCTATAGACACACACAAACACGCACATACTAACACATACGAGCGAAATACGCGCACACATACATTTACACGCAGATACTGGCACAATGGCCCCTGGCGCTCGCGGCTCTCCGTCCGTTGTTAGTTGTCGGTTCGCGACCCAACTCCTGTGATCTACCCGCAGCTGTCGCGGCAACTCGCACGACGACCAGGGTCGTACTCTTAACCGGAAATATCACGGTCCAGGGTTGAAACTGCCTTTGTTTCTGCTATTGCCGGCCGTCTCCGACAGAAACGATACTTTCAAGGCGCACATATACATGCGAATTTCACACAATTCACATATACACACACATACATCCACAAACTCATATATACCCATGTCTACGTTTACCGAAGAGCCAAAATCACCGAATGAAAAACAATCCTAATATTGATAATTTTATATCAGTCACTTACCCACCACAACTACTAAAGAGAACCGTGCAATATCAACTAAGCAGAGAAATTGCATGTCGTTAAAAATTTAAATTATAAAAGGAATTAATTTTTGAGTATATTTGGGACTTATCACACACTTTTCACTAAAAGCTAGTATTATTTTGGCATATAATTCATCACGCAGTCGCGGAGAGAAATAAGCGTTAGCGCAACGTTATTATTAATGCAGGCGTAAATAGCTTTAACATTTAACGCAAAGCATGCGACAACTCTCTAATAATACTGTTAGTATTACTTCATAACTATCCAAATAAAGTGATCCTTTGGGGTTGAATGCAACTGGAACCTACTTCTTACAGAATGGAAGCTTTTAATAGAAGAAACAAATAGAGGTCCCACTAATATCAGCCAAAAATTCATGAAGGATCTGATATAGCATGGAAAGCGAAACATTACCATAACCACTCTACGAAGAACCAAGCTCTTCAGCATATATACGACAGTCTGCTACAATCCTCAACACTACTGTCTTATATGGAAATCAAAAATGTATCAGAACAAATATTTTTGTTAGAGAAAAAGTTTCTGGTAAACCTTCTTTTATAATAATAGTCTGAAAACCAAAATGAAAAAACGAATTGTAAACAGCAAAATAACATAGTCGCATTTAAGATAAAAATAATGCTGAAAATATTTAAGATATATATGTAAGTACAGATGAAATCATACCAGAAAGTTTGAAGTAAATTTGACCATAAAAATATATAAATGTTTCATACAAATGAAATCAGATGGAGCCAAACCTGGCATATACGGTAGGTAGTACAGTTCAAGGAAGATACATTCGTGGAGAATAGATTGATGTGTAGCTGTTTTGTGACTGCAAATTCATTCCTGAAGAGGAACTGATAGATACCTAAACGTTTTAGGTTAATGTAATTGTATTCCTATTTGGTCCCAAGAAACGCTGATCATGAGTTTTCCAACTAAAGCTTGCCTGCTATGCAGGTAGTGGTTGCATCTAAATTCTTTTAAAAATTCTGTTTCAAGTTTTATTTGGGATCATCTCTTATACGTGGGTTATTATGTAGAGTTTTTTAATTGGTTCGACTTACTTTGTTGATTTAGCAATGGTAGAAACTTTCGAACGATAATCGCGAAAAATTATTCTTTTTACTTTGATAGAAACACTGTAAAATCATGATTCCGTTAATAAATCTTATTTCTGATGAATTCTTATCTTCTAAAAATACTAACAGAGTGCATCCAATTCATTCGAACTTTTTCAACACGTCCTGGCTGTTCTCACAAACGAGCAAAGTAAATAATCTAGTATATTTGATATATCTCAGGTGAAGATTCTCAGAATTGGGTCTTCAGACATAAGAAATTGAGAGTACTTGTAATTAACTCGTGACAAAGTAAACTTGAAAACATGCAGTGTAACGTAAAAGAAGGGTTTAAATTTATTCTTGGCTCCAACTTCTTTGAATACTTTGGACATAAGTGTACACCTACACAACACACATGAACCTAGTAATACATGTGTGTTGGGCTCCGTTACATCAGGGAGACGACCGCAGTACAGTACAGTACAAAGAGAAACGGGCAACGCGCACAAAATGACTCATTCTAATTACGCGCAAGGGCGTGAAAGAATTTCGGCGGTGGTTGAGGGCCCCTCGACGGAGGAAATTGGTCGCAACTCTTAATTCGGATTCCGCGAACCCCGAAGTCGATGTTCTCTACTACAGCTTTGGCGCCGCGTCGTACGGTTATATAAAAGGCAACGTCGCATCGCGTCTACGGCGGCTTTGACCGTGCCTGAGTTTAATTTCGCGATGGTCTTATCTAATATCTTTCGCCTCGCACGAAAGATGTTTCGGGAGGTGTACCGTGTTTGCGGACCTTCACTCCTCCCTATATAAAAATAATCTAGCCCGGTTTCTAAAAAGTTATGAAGATGCGATTTTCTTGAGTTATTTATTTATAAGAATAATAAATGATTGGATTAATTTTATCACTTTAAGTCGAAATTTCATGAATACTTTTAAATTTATTAGATAAATATTATTGTCTTAAATGTTTGCTAAACATTTTCTAGATATTTTATTACTTACTTATACGTTTGTGGATGTAAATATCACAACTATAAATTCTGTTTTATGAAAATCTGCAAAAATAACAAAATAAAATAAAATTGACGTTGCTACTTTACTAATTACACTAGCGTCAAACGAAGAATAGAAAAAGCATATGCCAAGTAATGGAGATTTCTCTAGGTACCTTATAACGAAATACATGCAAATGCGTGCAAAGATTTCTTGTTTTCAAAATTTATTTTAAGCTTACCAACAAAGACCCTTGCCAAAGTTCCATGAATTCGTAGGAAGAAGCTGATATTGTAATATTTTACTAAATTAGAAGTTCATCTTAAGTACATTAGATAATAAGTTATGTTAACGTATTAGTAATTACATACACTCACCATCAATCATCAATATAATCTTCAAAATAAAATTAAGTAAATGTAATTCACGCCAATGTAAAATGCATAAGTAACAAAGAACTAAGGTCATATTATTAAGACAAAAAGTTTCACAAGTAATTATTGTAACTGGTTTTTTTGGAAGCAAAAGGAAGGTAGGAGATATGATATTTGCAAAACATGGAAGCCGTTATAAAGAGATTCGAGAAAAGTTTGATGTCATTTGTTAAGATGTAATTGCAAATACGTATATCCTCTATGATATGGCCAAGGAACATGCTGTTTTTCAGTTATATAATTGTTACTTCTTAAAACGTGGACATTAAATATATGTATGTACTGCCACTTTAGATAAGACGTTCGTTGTTTCTGTGCACAATGGGAGCATCACGAGTTGGAACTCTTGGAATACCTTCCACAAATCCAGCACTTGTTTTAAAGGTACTTCAAGGTAATGAGTAATCACCATAACTGCTGCTAGACACAGATAAATATAGAGTAAGTGTCTACGAACTAGGCCATTACTACTTTCTTGGTAATGATCTGGTTCGTAGACATACCTTTCCGATCTTCGTGTTAATGTTTGACGGCGGTTTTGGATTATTATGGAATCCCAAAATGAAAACCTAAGGGAGGATTATAGTTGATACAATCAAAATGAATCAATTACGTAATTGCCGATTATACTGCTCGCACATAAATAAAAAAGCCATACTAATTACTCCATATTCGGATTTGATAAGAGCTTTGATCACTCCACTAGTGTATATTATCCAGATTTAGAACACCATCGCAGCTAAAACCTACTTCATTGGCGAAGAAAGATGATAAAATGTTGGCATTGATCATCTGATGAATAATTTGCTAATAATGATGAACCTTTTTAGAAATAAAACAGATAAAGAAGCTGTTTTTGAAGACTTACCTAATTGATTCACAGTTAATATTCCATACAGGTGAACTAATTTTTCTAGAACTTATTAGCATTATTTTCTACTATTTACCAAACAGCTTACAGTACTGGTATCTACACTAAAACATAATCAGGAACATACCTATATACACTTGCATACATTGTTGCACATTACCTAACTTGACAGGTTCTAGAATTTTATTGCATATTACAGGTACACGTTTTCAACGTTGATTGGTAATATTCTAATAATACTGGAAACTAAAATATATTAATTTTGGTTCAATTATGTATATCTTCACAACTAATAGGTACACAAAAAAATCTAAGAGACCGCTAACTTTCTTTTTTCTTAAAAAAAGGCTGATCGAACATCAGTGTAACAACTTTTCTTATTATTATATGGTATATTGTTAAATGAGTACTTGACTTGTAGTGTGTAGTGACTTGATATAAACAAAATTCATTATATCCTGAAAAAATATATCCAAGTTTCAGTAGGTACATTATAATTTCTTTCTTCGTTCAAACTAGTCATATTTAGTTTACACTTTTAGTCTTTCAGGCAGTCTGTGCGGCGATTTTGGTTTTTGGACTAATTGTAGTTTTATTAGAATCTGTTCCTCTATTCCTGTCAAGCAAGTGAAAAGCTTTTTCTTAATCAAAATCTTAGGTTTAAAGTTTCTTTCTATTAATAAAAACATTTTTCTTGTGGTTTTGCGATATGTCACAATGTTCCTCAATTATTAAGAAATATAGTTTTCTTCAATCTGATAATATCTTGAGATATAAATACACTATTGTTTGTCTGTTGTTAAACTTTTATGTAATACGTGTTTTCTGTTTAAGCTGTGTGCGCACACAAACTATCCACTTCTATCTTTAACGAGTTAGTTCCTCCGCCTTAATTTACCTAAATAGTAGTAAATTTGTAGAGTCAGTGACTTATAATGCATAGCACACTAATTATCTATCCATAATTCTATGAGCACCTAATCTATTCATGTAATACTAATTCACCCATTAAAATTTTCCAATCCACTAAAAGTGATAGTTCACTTAGGGTGAAGTTATTTTATGAGGGGAGCGAAAATCGAGTTATCAGCCCAACATATCTTTTTGAAGAGCATATAATGATGGGTTATAATCTCTTTCAAAATAAATGAGTATTATTAAACTGTTAGAGACTATTGAGAAGAGTAGGAACTTAATCTTACCACAATTAAAAAATACCCTACGTAATGTATTCAACAGAATTGGTATATTTTAACCCATTAACCAGAATAATAAAATTATATAGAAACTAATGGTGAATAACCGATTACTATTAGAAAATATTCCCTTTTTAATACAATTTCTTTCTTCGGTGACAGGTGTTGCCTACCCCGCATTGAAGTATAACATACCTAACACACCTACCTACAATATACGTTATAAACCAGCATGAAATATAGATTTTTAAAATGCAAATAACGGCAAACGCAGAATAAATAACTATCTAATATTTTCTACTGCTGCCTCTTCTTTTGTTTCTACTATAAGCTCAAGTTACGTTTAGCAATTGACAGATGGATTTGCTTTTTAAAAAGCAACATTTTGTTTATTTGAATGCCTTTCGATAGAGTACTAGATTATAAATAATAATGAAAGTACTCGTGGGTAATGCAGTTGAAATGATTTTCATTCAGATAATTGTGTTGGAAGTCATTTTCCTCTTAACCGGGAACAAATTCTAATTTCCACATACCAAACGATGCAATTCCTCTTAAATAACCAACATATTTTTCTTCTTGTAACGTGACTGAGCTCATACGAAGTTTTGTAAATGAAGCTTAATATTATATAATATTATAACGTTGCTCTGAGTTTTTTAAAACTTCGAAATATATTTCTAAATTTAACCAAATTAAAAGAAACGGAATCCAATAATAGCGTGATTAATTATATTCACGCAGATAACATATACCTTATATAAATTTATAAATATGATATTATTGTAGACAATTTACAAGCTTTTCATCATTTTAGTCACCCACCCCGTATAATAGCTTCGGAAGCAGGATCCCTCCTGATGTTACGAGCATCAGAACACCGATAAAGAAAATTTAATTGAGCAACCCTAAATACTAAAGGGACACTAGCTGTAAGTGGATGGTATAAATATTATTACATCAACGCCAACCGCTTGAAATTCAAATCGCATCTGTTTCAGTGATAGATCAATTAAAACGCTATTAAACTGTAATACAAATCTTTGCATATGTAGATGTACGTAAATAGGTTATATGTGCCGATAATATATTAACTGAGAGAAAATATATCTTTATTTGTTTAGTGAAATACAGTGTTGTTCACTTCAGGGTCTTATTGCTTCTTTTATTCTAAATTTAAAGGTTTATTTTCTACCAAAAAAATATCTTAATAATAATAAATACATATTAGGCGTAAATGAGGTAAATGCACACTGAAATAATTGGAGGCACCTCAAATAATCATTGAGGTATAGTTGAAGTTCAAGTAATTAGTACTGATCATATGAAGATCTACAATAGAAAAATATAAATTTCTCTATATTTTCTCCAATCTCTTATGTTTAGTTATTCTGTTCATTTTATTAGTGTAATTAATATATTTATGTTGCTACCTAGTGCTGCTGCACTAGTTATCTTTCAATTCCTGAAATATTTTCACTCATATTAAATATCAATTTGTTCCACTGAAGAAGAACGTAAATGCAATAATTTATATTTATAAATGGTTACAGATACCTTAGGATTAGATGCAGACGAAGAATTAGTCAGCATGTCTAGTAGTACAAGAGTAAAAAAAAAATTGTCATACGGTTCAGCAACCCCTAAGCAGTTCATTCAAAAAGCATGACCAAGCACAGATTATTATCACGTGAATAAATATTAACAAAATTGGATGCGGAAGACCTCCAAAGCATTATCTCAAGACATTGAGGACCAACTTAGTCTATAAAGAAGAACTGTTCGATATAGTGAGGAACTTTGATGATTTTTAACAATATCAAGACACCATTCGGGAACAAAAAATCAGAGGACGATTGGTATTTATCATTCATCAAGAAAAGAGGTAACTGAATCTTAAGAAGGCTAGAACATTTACATCAATAGAGAAAGCACATCAATTTATGATTTTTCCATGTGATTTTTATCAAAAGCTAAAAAAGATCCAATTACGACGAGACTGGTTTTGCCACACACACAAGCAAAATTAAAGCTACTGTGGAAAATGGAAAAAATCATTCTGAATAGGCGGCCTCCCTGATAATATTTATATAAAACTAAAGGGAGACTACAAGTAACATATTCAAATTCTTATGAATAGAGTGCAAATATTAGAACGTTGTGTTTTCAGGTTTGCAAAAAGTGGATGGGATAAAATACTGAGACGTTTGATACGGGAAGCTTGTTAACTAGTTTTAATACATTGAATAAGAGAACCATTATTAGGCTATTGGCAGTTGTTTCGAAGAGCTACCAACATGTTTTTCTGTTGATCCTTTGACATTTCTAGAAGTCAAAAATAACACTAGCCGACGTCTTATAACTGACTTAACAATCTAAAATTTTAGTATTTCTTTTAAACATAAAAACTGGCAGTACGGACTTGTTTAAAAATGTTTGTAAACATTTTTAGTAAGATATCTTAGCTAATTTTCTAGAAAACTATAAAAATGTAATGTGCCGAATGTCACTGAAAGTTCATTTGTTGCAATCACGTTTGGATTTCTTTTGTTGTTAATTTAGGAAAGATGACGAAGAGGGGCAAAGATTCTATCCATCTTCTATATAAGATATTGGAGAATTGAAAAAACGATATCAGGGTAGGTAGGATCCCGTCATGATGGGAGATTATTGCTGGTCTCATTAGTGAAGGCAACAGCCAACATAACAGGAAGAAATTACTCTATTTATGCAAAATTTTGATATGTAAGAGATCTTTCATTGTATACAATTAAAGCAAATGGTTTGAACGCCTTTTCAATTCTGCCCAATCCGTTAAGCATGGAAAAATATGGAAAACATTCAAAATTACATTTTAGTTTAAGTTTTATTTTGATTATATTAGTTGGTAAAAATAGTAGGTAGATGATCATTATACACGCAAGTGTATTGGCAGAAGGCAATTCACTGAAAAGTGGCTTACATCAGTAGACTTGTCACGACTGGATTTCTGCTAGTAGGGTATTTGGTAATCTGTTTTGTAGAAATCGAAGCATCAATAATATCTCTAATTATTCACGACTTTTGAAACCAAAAACATGTGCAACGAAAACTTGACTTGGCTAAAAATGTACTAGATTTTCGATAAGATGGAGCTCCTCTCTATTATGCAATTGAAGTATGGCAGTAACTGAATGATTATTATCCATATCAATGAATTGGTCAAAGAGGATCTATTAACGCATTAGACTAGACAATCGGATCCTATTTGACTGGAGCTAGTGGATCCCTGCGTTGCTGAGGAATATAACAGAAGAAACGCTGAACTTCACCAAGAAGAAGGTCGTAGCGAGCAAAAGTTCATCATGTGTGGCTAGCAAACATATTCTCTTGAGTAATATATCTTCCATACAGCTTTGCCAAAACATTGTGTTATTTTTAAATAAATTTGATCCAATACACTATTATTAGCAGAACTTATTTGAGATAATGGTAAATAATCCAAACTACATGTCACTAGTTCAACAAGTTCCAGAAAATGGCTTTTTTATGTATTTTTTGTGCAGTAAGAAAGTTATGAGTACCAAGTTTGAGTGTAGTCAATGACGGCATGGTGCATAAATTATTCAAGACGGCAATAACAAGTGTGGCGACAATTCACAGCTATTAGTAATTATTTATTAATCATTGCATTCAACAATGCAAGAAGGGTCTTACATTATCTATGTTGCAATGTATATATTACATGAACTTTATTAATTCTTCTTCGTTCTTGTATATAAAACAGATGCGATCTAAAACTAACATTAAAAAACAAATATAATTGTTGTATTGGCACTTTTCCTATTCTCCCAAATTCGATTTTTACTCATGTTTAATACGACGACGTACTGTGATATAAGTCCATATAATCATTATTGCGATTTCATAGAACAGATTAAGATGTAGTTGTACAACGGTTATAGGGATAAATTGCTGCTAGTAAGGCATTTGCCCTCTCAAAAACTTTGAACGGTCTTCTATACTTTTTTCGCCCATCCTCTACGAACTCCTCAAACTGCTATGCGCTACCCCATCCTACGCTAGCCACCTTTTTAACCTCCACCCCGCTTGCTCCCCCTACGCCCGCCGTTACAACTCGCATCACGCGGTAACTGGATAACTGTAGGACCGGGATTAACGCTTATTACGTGCACGACCCAAGAATATAATTGGCGTTTAGTGTGTTCGACTCACTCAAGAACGCATACCTTATTCCGGTGCTGTACTGGACGCAGGACATTGATCTTCCTTCTTAATAAAGTGGACCACGATTTCGATCTATAATTTATGTGCCGGCCTGTCTTATTATTCCGCCCGAAAGATTTTCTACCACCAAACATAATCTTCCAAAAATAATAAGCATTAGGGCAAAGTTGAAATCGCTTTTAATAGAAATCTCCCTGTCTCTGTAATAATCTAAAAAATTATAGTTATTTAATAATTGGTCCAATAGTTGTTATCAGATTCTTATATATAAACTTATATAAATACGATCGGATTCGCCACTATTTTAAACACCATATTAATAGAATACTAAGTCGAGAGTAATTTGTGCAAACATATGTACATAGATTGCATTTCAAAAAAATAGTAAATGTAGATGACCATTATCAATCACATTGCTGCCAGACAAACATGCTAACAATGAATTAAACCAGATTGTGTATTTTAATGTTTTAGAAATGTTTTGGAAGAAGGAGAAAATGAAGAGCTGAGTTAACGAATTTTAAGATTAAGAGTGTTAGCAAGTTGGCAACAATGTTTAATGTAGTACAGGTTTAAGTTTTATATTGAAATTAATTTGTGCCATATCAAAGTTGTCAAAATTTAATGGAATATCATACATATTTCGATGGCGCAGACAAAACCAAGCCAAGTTACTGTTATGTCTATATCTAAAGCAGATGTTCAATTTGAGTTTAAATTATAAAACGCAGAGTACAAGGATTTTAATTGGACCATATTAATAAGAACAGGAAAATTATATAGAATGCAAATCGAGGATTTCGACGAATAAGGAACCATATAGGTATGCAGTTTTTAAGTAACAGTCTGCATCCAAATTCGTTTAAGAGCAACCGGTTTAGAAAAATTTGATTCAAATCCTTTCTTAAAAGGTAATATGAAACCGTAAAGCAGTCTATTGAAGCACTTTCTTTTGCTAGTTCTCGTACTTTCAAGAAAGATATAAGAAGATGTTTTGGCGAAATTGGTGAATACTTGTTATCAATCACCACTATGTCTTGTTTTCCCGCTGAAGGATCTCCTTGTCCACTAGTGATAGTATATCATTATGCCCTTATTGCCGAAAAGAATATCAAATAAATGATCTTTTCCACCAATTTTAAAAGACGTAATTAGTCACCATATGTAATAAAACATATCATCTGGATTTGTTGTATTTAGTGCAGATTTGCAGAGGCTGTAGATTACTTTGATTGGATAGAAAAAGTTAATGAACAAAATTGAACTAGCCGCAACATCTTCATGTGCATTTATAAATATCGTAGGAAGACAACTTGCACATTAATTTAAGACACTTCTATGAAGTAATTAATCATGATCTAACAAATTGAAAAGAGTTTCCGTAATTGTAAATTGTACAATCTATTTAAACCAAGCAGAGCTCGCGAATATAAGGGTGACGCTGAAATTATTGAGATATAGAGCAGTAAAACAAGATAAAAGTTAAAAACTTTATTTATGTTTATTCTCCTTTATTGTCTCATGCCAAGCGTTTTTCGAAACTTACTAAAAAGATTCGTGGATGGCGAAGTTAATTTTCTCTTCTGATGAAAAGCGAAGACCGCATAAATTCGTCTTACGATTAAAGAATATCCACAAATCGTACGTTATTAGAACCGACGAATAAAAGGCGTATTCTATTATCTTGATGTTGTTTTCTCTCAAAAAAAAATTGTAGCAGCACTAGCCGGATGTGCCGAAGGATTGTCATGGTCTAGCAGTAAGTCTATAATTTTGAGGTTTCGCAGATCCACCGGCAGGCAGTATTGGGTGTACCAGACGGCTGAGACAACCTTTGGCCTTCTAACTTGACAGTACATAACTTTATTCAATGCACGTTATTTTTTCACAGTTATCAGTGTTGGCTCTGCTTCGTACATCCATATTCTACTCGTTTAGCGCGTAGGAAAGTTATAAACAGGAATGTAGATCTTACTACCCGTGACGATTTTACAAATAAGGCGACGACCATCGTTTTTAATACATCCAGCGTTACAAGGCTAATTCTTACACGCTTGGCCTTCTGTCTTTCTGTGAAACTATGTGGCACCCATCGCGACACAAGTTTTCTTACATGTAAATCTTCATGAAGGATTTGCCTTACTGTTGTGGATCTAATGTCAAGGGTAATCTCAATCATCGCGTAGGTGCACCTTCCATCATTTTGTAACATATTATTAATACAGGACCCATTTTCGGAGGTGACTGCTGACTTGAACCTTCCTGTGTACTCCTCGCCGTGCAAATAACTGCGATTTTCTGAAACCACCCCAGGATGGTACTTCGTCTCCAAAAGCTGAATGCAAGTGTTGCATACAGGTCTCTAAGACTACATGCATTTAAACTCCCACTATTAAGACTGTAGTAGTACTAGTGCTGCGTACTTTGGCATACAAGTGTATTAGTGTTCGACATTTAAGACACACGAAATATATGCGAGTTAACTTAAATGAATGTGTCACATCTCGATAATTTCAGCATCATCCTCGTAGTGTATCTTAAGCATATCTCTTAATACTGTTCTAAATAAGATAACGCGGATGTAACAACAGAATACACAGACAGAATGGAAATAACTGATATCCGATATACTACAACAATTTCACTTCGAATATGAATATCGAATGATTTCAAAACTTCAAATAAGATAAATGTAATTAAAGACATAATCCGCAAGAAAGCAATTGTTTCTCAAACTCTCAACGGCGCAAAGGATTGTTTCATTCTTTCTACAGAAAATAATTCAATATCTTCAAACATTTTTATGCCTTTAACGTACTTTAGCCGAATTTTGGACTATTATGTAGTACCACCAACACTCAGCAGAAAAACTAACAAAACTATTTTAAAAGATAATTTTTTTGCTGTACATATATAGAAATATTAAAGAATTGCAACAAACAGGTGAAAGTTGAAGAAGAAATAAAAAAGCTGAAAACAGACGTTTGTGCAAGGAAACTGAACTAAAGAGAGGTATCAATGATATGTAAAGAAAAAAGCATGAAGAAATGCTCCATTCGGAATAATGATCTTATATACAATTGAGTATAAATGTGGTTCTTGCGGAAAAAAAATCATTATAATTGCATTCCAAAAATACAGCGGGAATACATTCCAGATGAAGAACACAATTACTTGTTTTTACTTTATTATTACTCCCGAAAAAAATGGCGAAAATTTAGACGATAACAATCAATATCGATAGCGAAGAACTGTAACTGCATCTTCAGATATATTATTTGTCAAGACTATCGGTACAGCTTTTGCAATGTATTAATCTAACTATGTATTTATATACTAGAAGAACTATGTTACCATTTAAAAATAATAGAATACGATGACATCGCACTTGGCGAATACCTACAATCAGGAAATGGCTCTCTTAAACGGAAAACTTTTTAGGTATTCACTTCTTGTAATATATGCTTCTTATAAATTTTTCTCTATTAAACGAACACGCACACTAAAGTTTACTCCCTTTTATATAATTCTTATCTCCTAAGCACACATTTAATAAGCCCTCAGCCGCAGAATTTTCTTCGGAACAACCAGCGCACAATATGCATTGTTTCAGATTTAACTGCACGCAACGTTGTGACTTCAGGCATCGTAGATGGTGAATATCAGACTGTATATATACGTGGAAGATGGTAACATCTTTTCTGCTTTCTCACTCCTAGTAATAAAAATTCCAAATTGTTGTAAAGTTTTCATCAACATCCAAAAATATCAAATGCTGGACAAGACATGTGCAGAATCGTAGGAAACCGAGGAGTCAAAAGATAAACCATGCGATCTAGAAAAAAAAAATGAAGCTTCAAGTAAAGATGGCTCGAACTAAACTAAATAGTAAAAAAGAAAATTTAACTCTGCGTAACTAACCGAACAAACAAAATAACTAGGGCCTAAAGAATAATGATTAAATGTTCACACCATTGTCGTATATGTATGAATAAAATAATCGATCAAATGTGACGATAAAAACAATGTTTATTAGATTTATATGCAAGAGGCTTCATCTCTGTAGAGCTTATGCTTATGCACCAATTGCTTTTAATAGTTTATAAGAGATGTAACGAAGTTGTTCTGTTTTTTGAAACTCCAAAAGTATTAAGGATAAATTTCCAACAAAATTTGAAGTAATAATATGTGATTATGAAGTACAACAAGAACCTAATTAAGCAAAAGTAAATTCTGCTGTTAAATTTCACTAAAGTACACCACATACTTATTTAAAATACAAATAAATTTTCCTATAATACAGCTCCTAGTTTAATGCCGCACGTTACTTGAGTTGGAATGTTATTACAATCGCCTATGCCACAGCACCTTCATATTATAATGTTGGATATTAATATTAATGTCCATCAGAAAATAGCGTAAACGAAGAATAACCCATCGGCGCAACACACTGGCAGCTAATAATTAAAGTACGTTAAAAGAATGCAAAATACCGCCATACAAATAAACATCTACAACCAACTCTAATGGTATCACTTATGTAGCATCTAGGCATTCAATTACCAGTTTAGGTTAAATTAGAACGTATTCAAGTTTATCAATCTACAAGGAAAAGTCAGTTACAGCCTGTACTTGATGCAGGTATGAAATGTTTGCTACAATGAACTAACGTTTCCGTTTGTATTTGTACAGCTTTAAAGATAACTAAATAGTTTTTATTAGTTTAAACACTATTGACTATGTTAAGGAATTTGTTGTTGAAGAAATTCTATTATAAAGTAAAAGTTTAAGTTTAAAAATAAATGATATTTCTTCTTCGGAACCACCAGTTGACCTCCTTTGAAAGTTTCAAAATAATGCCCGATTAAGAAAACAATACCGAGAGACTTTATTACAGTTCATCGCGGAAATAAATATCAGTAAGGAAGGAAGCAATAAGACACACAGAATATAAACTTGAAGTAAAGTGTATACTTACTAGCAAAGGAAGTTAAATAAAAAGAGCAAACGGAAAACAGTGTTCAGTATGTCTTCTCAACATGAAAAAGTTCACTAGTAGTATCGATTTTATTAATAAGCAATGGGACCCATCGTGCTTGCTCACTGCTCAAGCAATACATTTTTAACGCATTTGCTTTTAACAAAAATATGTCTGTAGGATAAATGTACTGATGAGAGAAATTCAAGAAGCTAGAGCAACGAAAATGGCAAGCGATAGAAAATAATTAAACGTGTTTGCGTTTGTAGTTTATAGATTTTATTATTATTTCCTAAATACTATGTAGTTTTATATGTTTATTGACATGAAAAATTGAAACTCCTTTTAGTTAAATTCTTAAATTTTCATAATGACCGTATGTCGTAAGTATAATTGTATTAGAACTTAGAATATTCAAATAAATAAAAACATCTTGTGCCTAATATGAAATACTGACCATATGAGGAGAATAATAATTATTATTCATAATTGAAAATTCTAAAATATTACACACGTAGATAATTTGTGCTTCTTGAGAGGCTAAAATTAGACGCATTGATGACGGACAGTTCACAGTCATTACGTAGGTTCTAGAAGAAGATCAGGTTATCGGAATCCAATTTTTCGAAAAAAACTGTCACCGTCCTTCCGGAGAATTGAAACCCGGCTCCTATTGTATCGCCACAACGATAGTCAGCCGCCTAACCACTGCAGCTATCGACCCCCTTAAGAAGAAAAATAAATGATTCTTCTCCAAGACGAGAGAACGAAAGAGAAGTAGGTTAGCCATTTTCGGCCAAAATATCGTGAATTGATTATAATAGTCAATGCCAAACAACAATGGCACACTTACAAACATAAACAGTGTCAATAAAAATCATAATCGGAAATCTATATCCAACATCGAAAGTTGAAGCTCAAGTTGAAGAGAAAGGTCTCAAAATATTAATTAGTAGAAAAGAAAATAAGATAAGAGAGAATATCATTTTGTTGTGAGTGTAGCTGCAGCGGCTTCCTAAGGTGTATTACATGCCAAGACTACCCACTGCAGCTCTTGTTGCATATATTGAATATTTAAATGTGTTCATAGCTTTGTTACAACATTACTTCGCCGTAAATAATGTTGCACTGTAAATGAATATGCAACAGAGAAGAGTAACTATGTATATTAATCTGCCATCATTTATATTAACGCTTGATATAACGGAAGAAATTACATAAAACAGAATATGTAGCTCCAATAAAGCTGCAGAAATGTAAAACCGAAAAATTAATGAACAATGCAAAACAAATCAATTAATGACACAAATATGCAAAACAGAAATGCTTGTATTGATAGCAACATGATACAAAGTTAAAAATACACCAGCAAAATGTATTAAAGAAGTCGCCAAAGCATTACGAAAAAAGAGAACAACAGAAACAAAAAGAAGAGACATCGAAAGCAAAAGCCATTCACATCCAATCGAAAACTAGATAAGACCTAATATTCCAAAGCTAACCAAAACTAATATTCGGGTATAAAAAAGAGTGCGTTATAAGATGATTATCCACAGCATCTTAAATTAAGAAGACGTACATCAGATGATACAAATTTAGAGACAATTTGGTGAGAGAATAGATCGCTTAATAGGTACAGTAACATAACAGGTCCAAGGATAGAAAATGAATAAGAAAAGTCCAAGAATATATTCAGTACTAAGGGCATTCTGAATAAAAGACATTAACTGGAAAACAAACAACATATAGTTATGGATCTAATTGTACGTAAAAACTCATCTTACTAAAGAATTTTATGTAAAACTTACAGAGATATGCTGCCACTTACTGAAATATTTTATTTTCTCGGCCATCTCACTAAATTTCATACATACAGCTCAGATCACTCAGCTGTTATCCAACTGTTAAGTGAAGTAGTAATTTAAAAAACTAAACCAACTCGTGTAAATGAAGCTACAGACTCGAAAATAGAGTTATATCTAGAACAAAATCAAATGAATATTAATTTTAAAACCAGAAAACAACTAGATATAAAATCTCAAAAATTTACCTAGCTAATACCAACAACTGAATTCAATGCTACCAAAGAGATCAGATATATCATAAACGAATTCAGTTATTCAATCAAAATAAAAAAACTTAGAGAAAAAGTCGGTGGGATAAAAGTGCCAACACCCGCAGCGATGAAACTGTCCTCAATAATAAACGCCAATAATTAAAACGAAAAATTCATAATCTGAACGCCAAAAACATAAAATCATTTCTCACAAATTTAACAGCCGATGAAGAACTTGACTACTCACTATGGGAAAACACGAAACGTCAACCACTCCAACAAAGAAAGGAGAAATTAAACTGTTAACATCAATTGCACTAATACAAAACTGAAGAATCCTTCATTACCGATCATAAGTGGAATGTTAGTTTCTTAGAACAAGAAACAAAAAAAGAACTTAACATAAAATTGCGGTTCACTATATGTTTCAAATACTGACATTCAGAGATCTTGCATTCCCACAATTAAAGGCAAAATAAAAAGGTACGCGAACAAACATGAACACATTACACACATACGAAAACTTCAGCTGCTAGATAACCACCAAGAAGACTAGAGAGAACCAAACCATATGAACTAGTATACAATATTGTGGCACAGCAGAGCATTGTTCGTGGATTATGTGCTTAGCTTTAGAAACCAAATTGACTAAGGTAGTTGGAGTAGTAGAAATGTCGTTTTCTGGTACCCGTCAACCAGAGTTGCAAGGATCTAATCCTAGCCGAGGCGTTGTGGCGCGTCTCGGTAGCATCAGTTCGCGGGCCGAGGACCATTCACTGTTGGGAAACAGTTAGTAGTTCAACCTTATTTACGGCGATATAATATTGTAACAAATCTTAGCTGCAGTGGCGATCCGGCAAATAACTGCAGAGTAAAAAGAAAAACATCGTTGAACTCAATTTAGCTAATGAGTATTTAGTATTAAGTCTCATTAGGGATAAGTTGATAGTTGATGTTGCAATCATATAAGCATTTTCAAAATATATTATCGTAAAACCAACTTGCATTTATCGAACAGTACAACCGTATTATTACATTTTCTCATTATTTTGCAATTTAATAAATTACTGATATTTACATCAACAAAAGAACAAAATTCTTTTAACAGGGACTTGTTTATTCTCACTTACATTAATGTTTATTTTCGATAAACTGGTTTATTGGCGTTCTGCAATTACTTCCATTACAGATTTATTTCTTATAACAACAATATTATGTAAATCATCATACTCACACTTCGTAGAAGAAAAAGAAACAGAAATATCAAAATCAAAATGAGCCGTCGATTCTCATAACACGATAAATCAATAGCCGAGACAGAAAAATAAATGATTGATTGGGTGCATTGAAATATTCAGGTAGCAAAAAGTAGGGTCACGGTTTCGGCGTTTTTTGGGAAAGGGGTGGCTGACGTTGGACGATGCGTTGTTGTTGTAGCCGGTACCTAATGCCGAGTTGGTTCACGCATTGTGCTGCAACAGCGACTATACACAGCAATTCTCTGACAGATAAAGATAAATGAAATGAGTTCGGCCTGACTGTTGTTTGCTTTATCCCGTGTGCCAGTTTCATCCGTTTCTGAATGGTCTATTTTTTTCCACGATATCTATTCCCCCCGCTGAATTCAATCTGTGCTTGTCATACAGCGACGTTCATGCATTACCGGGCGAAAGAATATGAAAAAGTCGAAGTCAACCAAGAAGCCACTTTTTACAAATTTAGCAAGGGTGTCTATGTTTACAGTAAAAAGAATACGATATCAAGTTTTTAGATTTGTTATATATCTATAATCATTTTTATTTTTGACGAAAGCATAACAGTTCTATAATTGTTATGATAGTATACTATAATAACAGTAATTTATAACTAAACGGAAATCATTTTTGTATATAGCATAACAATTTTGAGTGACATCAACAGTCATGCGAAGGAGATCAATAGGTTTCTAGATAATCTATATCCAATATTCTAATGTTCCCTAACCGGACCACTTTGGTTATCGACTTCGTTATTGATTTTTCTTACAAAATTCGTTATCAACCCCGTCAAGATTCAGTTAATAAACACGCAGTTCACACAGCAGTTTTGGAGATATGTAGGAAGCTCTTTTTTCAAAACTTTCTATGTGATTGATTTTGAAATCCTCTGCCGCATTTTTTATTCCCCTTAGTAATATTTTCTGCTATTCTTGTAGTTGCCTTTTAAGATCTAGAACTGAACCAGTCTGCTCAAATTTTTTGATCTAGTTTCTATCTACAATTTTGTTGCTGGTTTATGAGCACGAGCTAGTGACGTCTCACTCAGAATAAATAATTGAGAGGTATGAAATCGCACGACTTCGAAAACTTAGCTTTCAACTTAATTAAGCGTAGCTTTTCGCGACTGCACCAAAGTGACAGAACAACATAAATAATCAACATAAAGTCTTGTAATTTTAAGTGCTGTACCAGGTTAGATCATAGACGTAAAAATGTCCATTACAGGAACCGCATTTTCTTCAATACGCATTTTCCCTCAGTCTATTGATGTTATCGTAATTATTTAGAGTATGAACTACGTAGGACGAAATATATCTACCATTTCACAGATGAACAACTGTTTTAATTATAAATAGGAGATAATGATAGCAAATGAAACAATTAATGAGCACAAAGTAAACAACTAAAATCTTTATCTCTGCCACAATTTTCTTAGTATTTTTGCCACTACTACGAGATTCAGAAATTAGAAGTGTTGAATCCAAAGCTATCCGTTACAAGTTAAGTATGGGCCTATATTTTAATAAGAAATGGAAAAGTTTAACATATTTAGAGTTCCTAGTGATTCCTTCGATTTCCAGAAAAAAAAATACAATTCATTCTTTCAAGATAATATCAATCTCCAAAAATATTTCGCAGCAGTAAACATCGTTTAATACTCGATTTAAATTTTAGCTGTTAGTTTCAATATTCTTTTTGGTAGGTAAGAATGCTATGTCTCCGGGCCGGGATAGTTATGGCCGACAAGTAGGCGCCAATAAGAGGAGCCGATATACCGCGGCTTTGCTGTAACCGGCGCGGTTTCAAAACCCGCGCAAGGGTGCACAAAAAGGACCCCGGTTCCCATGCGAGAATGCGGCTTCTTGCGAAAGATTCAATGGGTAAAGACTAGATAATATACCTGACTGAAAAACAAGAAACTGCTTTTTCGTCCAGGTGCGTTCAACCCGCTAATAAAACCGTATTGTTATTAGATACGTCTCTCTTTTAGAGACGGAGTCCGTAAAATGACACAAAAAACACGAACAGTCGCGGTACAGAAGAATGAAATAATAACTACTTAATCACTTGCTCTCACGTTTGCATCTTATGTGCATGTGAATAACAAACGATTCAATGTCAAGTTACCAGAAAAATATATTTTTCTATGACCGCTGATGTCTAATAAATAAGAAAAAATGTTAATTTTTAGTTTAAATTCATTGCTTAAGATAGGCATATAAAATAAAAAATAAATATTGAACAAAAAAAATCGATAGATCTTAAACTATTCATGGTATATTATAAGTCCAGTACAATTCATTCAGGCTGATTCTAGTGAAACATTTTCGAGAACGGACTGTCGATCTAAAATAATCGAGATAAGTTCCTGTTTACAAGAAGTTGATACCAGCATTCTCCTTAAACAGCCTCTATTCATACTTGGATTCATGGCATTCTAGAGATTTTCTAAACATAGAGTTTCTCTACATTATATTTCTTTCCTACATATAGTTATTTTTTATGAAATTTGACAATGACGACATTTTATATCATTTTAAATAATCCAAGTTAAATATTTTCTCCAATAACGTAATTTTTTAAATACAGTGAAAGAAGGTTTAATACGAAAACCCTTAAGACGAAATATCGGTTAAGACGAAATAATAAAGCGGTTCCGAAAAAGTACTATGTGTTTATATATACTTTTTGTAATATCCTTTAACACGAAAATCTTTTAACACAAAAAAATATTTCGGTCCCGTCAATTTCGTGTTAAACGTATTTCACTGTATATCCTGATGTATATACAGAGCCAGGCAAAACTCAAATACAAAATTTTCTAATTTTCTTTTACTCTATATTCCATATGCTTAGAAAAAAGGTATTTTGTTGTATTTTAGGTTTCATTAAGCACGAAAACTTTTCAACTTTTGTTTTATTTTAACATTCACTGTATTTGTGTAAATAAAGCAAAATTCGCAAATGGACCATATTACTTCTTCTTCTACACTTAGATAGATAAATATATAAATAATTACGTGGGATGGCTATGTGGCCTCTTGCTACTGCGACCTATAGGTCTATTGTAGCTCCCTATTATCTAGACCACCTGGTCTAGCTTAGACTTTTTATGAGACTTTCCAGCCTTGCCGGGTTAGTCTTCATGTAGCTCGCCACGTGTGGGTATGGTTCGCCAATGCACTCTAGCCTCAATTTGGCTAGTCCCTCGCATTGGCACAGGATGTGTTGTGAGGTCTCTTCATCTGTCTGACAGATTCTGCACATGGCGTCTTCCGCCAGACCAAGGTTGCTCATATGCTTGTTGAGTCTGTTATGTCCTGTTAAAAGGCCTACAACTAGCCTGACCGTTCTCCTGCCTTTGTTCAAAAGGTCTTCGGTGTATTTAGGCATGTATTCTTTGATGAATTCTTTAGCCTGCCGCTGTCCTGGGGGCTTTTCCGCCATTCGAGGAATTTACTTGCCAACCATTTCTCCATGGTTTTGGCTATCTCCCTTTTCGTGGTTCCACAATGGTATAGGTCCAATGAGTCACCTAGATGTTCCTTCTTTGGCCAGGGCATCAGCCTTCTCATTTCTTTAATACCTTCGTGCCCTTCTTCTACACTTACTGAGGATTATAGATGACCATAATATATAAATACAACCAACTATTAACAATTTTACTGTATACAGAACTTAAATTATTAGAATGTTGTTCGGCAAAATCGGTCAAGTTCTAGCTATGATTTAACAATCTCTAACTAATTGAAGCAGATTTTCTATAACTTATTTTACTTGTACGAATTGCCAAATTTATAAATGCTTCTCAATTTCTCTAAAATTGTTGGGTTTAAATATAGAGAATGCTGAATCATACTTAATGTACTATAAAGATCTATCTTCTGGGCGTATAAAATATAGGAGGTGTCCCATTTAACACGTTCGTTACCACTATGCAAGACTCACTTGTCTAAATGTCACAGGAGTGATGCGGATCTGTCCCACTGCAGCTAAAAGTACTGCTGGGAATCACGTGGCTGCATATTTACACCCAAAAGTAGGCTAAGTGCTGTCTCTGGACAGACTAAAGGGATTAAAACCTGGGAACATTAGAGGATACCTTAAAAATCCTTGAAGATCCCAACATCAACTACCTAGTTTACATTGCAAAGGACAAGATCATGCAATGCAATACAACTGCACAACCAACCCTACAAAGTGGTCATCGAAAGCCGTACTACGTGGGCCTCCAGTGAGCCTCAA
>CM043016.1:165237904-165309783 GCA_023690525.1 Holotrichia oblita
TGTGACCGTCAGCCTGCCAATCGGTTACGATAAAGGCCTTTATATGTCCAGATATATTCAAGAAGGTCTCATTTGTCAATGCGATATGTTGAATTGAGAAAAACTCCAATAGCTTGAGAGATGAAACTGCCGATGCCTGTAAAGAAAAGTGCGGAGTTTTGACTCGCTGGACTAGAAGTGCTCTGTAGTCCAATCGCGTTAGAGGTCATCTTCAACAATGACAGACTGAGAAGAAAACCTTGCGTTGGATCAACACTCCAAAAGTAAAACGATCAGAAAAAGTTTATTACTTTTTCAACCAATCAGGCGAAATATCTGCTAGACCTCAATAAAAGAAACCTCATCACCATCATGGCTTTATTTACTGATCACAGCCCTCTCAGGGAAGATGGGCAAAGTGGACAGTAATAAATGCCAATTCTGTTCGGAACATAGGGAAACGGCAGAACATACTTTGTGTGATTGCGTAGCGGTGTCTCGACAGAGGTATCACCACTTGGCACTGGCTGATGTTACAATTCCTCAAGAAGATACTAAACTTTTTCAGAAGCTTAGATATCAGTTGGGACTACAAGATTAAGTACTCACAATATGTCCTACAGGTTGCAGTGAAGAGACTCACAGAATGTTTGATCGATCTACTAATAATGTACAGTGTAAATCTTAAACATTTGTTTGTTTTATTTCACATTAATAATGTAACAGTATATGTCAAATCTTTGTAAGCCGTTTGGACTGTAGCGTGATCGTCAGCCAGTCAGTGAAACAGGACAATGACAGTAAAGTTATTATTGTTTATAATATCATAAAACCATATAAACCACCTAGGATTCCAAAAATTTTGCTGGAAATTCTTCTATATATCACTACAAAGGGTATGACTATTTTATGCCACCTCAAAAGGAGCTTTTAGTGATGAAGTTTTTCAAAAAATAAGTTCATGGCCCTCTGTCGGGTAAGTGTTAGATAAGATACTATCAATATATAGATTACTGGATAATAAACGCTTTGGTAAATGATGGAAAGCGCATTATAAATGGTACATAAATAATGTATATGGTAGATTTTAATTTAATTTTTTCATATTGAAAGATGCTAAAAATAGGAAGTTGATATTAACTGTTCGTATTTTTTGGAATTATAATAACAATGAAAATATTTTCTTCAAAATAATAATAGGCAACTATTACGTATTATATTTTTCAGAATTAAATTCTTACCGACAATACCAAATTCCTAACATAGTAGTTTCGTCTATTACCCACTCTGTATATACAAGCATAGTATACTTTATACTCTATTCTACTCGCCGGCTTGTGCTCTTCTATTCCTCCTCTTCGCTAACTTCGTAGTCCTCTCTTTGTTACGTCAACGTTTGATAGACGCTTTGTTCTATTTCCACTTGGAGATGTTATCCAGGGTCGTTTGTTACACTCAGAGGAGATAGATTATGGGAATTCGTTAGGAACGATGGTGACGGTGGAATCGCGCGCGTCTGGGTGTTGTATGCCTCCTCTGGAGTCACGCCGATGACGTCGCCGCGCCAACCAAAACCAACCTTTGGACGCCCGTTCTCTCCTTTAACGGACTCGTTGTATTCGTTCGTCGCGTAGTGCCGTTGTTCACTTTTGATTAAAATATTGCTACGAGTATGCTACACGTATAGTGTACACACACATACATACATACGAATTACGAATTATTCGCAGCCTATTCGTATACAGTTGGTCAGATATTGCAAAAGAGACACGTTCAATTAACAATACCTACATAGAATTGATATTTTGGTTGATGTTTTATATCTCATTGTGTCACATTAGTTTTTATTTTGATTCATACAAAAATAACAAGGTATAGACTGTTTCAAATTCGCGGGGCACTATGGGAATCTTGCTTATTATAAATAATACAATGCTTGTAGCTACAAACATTTAGTGATCTTAAAATTTCGTCTTTTCGGCTGCACATCTCAAGATTATTTTGACTTTATGTACAGAATTCAGATTTTATTTCATATATTAGCTCCAATAGGCAATAAGTTAGTGCCTGCGTTGGCGTCTCAAAGATATAATACATTCTTAAACATAAAATTATGATAGTATGTAACTACATACTATCATAATTTTACTATTCACTTAAACATAACGGGAGCGTTGGAATGACCCTAATACGGTGTTCCAGCTCAAAATATGGAAATTATTTCTAATTATCTTCATGACATCTTTCGGGAGAAATTGCAAAAAATTGTTTTGTATCCGTATCAGTATCTCATATGATATTTAATATTTAGGTAATCCCTTAAAGTTTTAAGGTTTCATTCCCAATGATTTTGCTGCTTACGTAGTGCTTGTTGACATTAAAAATTCCATACCAAACATGGATCTTTAGTCGGTACTGAATCTCACATTTAATCACAGTTCTGGAATTTTCGCCAAGTCATCACTTGGAATTGTGGGATTTTAATCCGTCATTGGAAGAGAAAATATCTTCGTTTATAATAGAATCTGTTTATATTGCAAGATTAACTTTTCATAGTTTCTCTTTGTTTACGTTTTTTATGTGTGTTACTTCGGTTTATACTGGCAGAATCTCATTTTTTTTCAAAATTCTTTTTAGAACAATGCCTGCTGTCGCACTTCCGCTGGCATGTTAATTAATTTTTGTAATTCGTGTATTGTTGCATTCATTTTCAGTTGCGATGGTTGTATGAATTTCTGGAAAACACTTCCAACTATTAAATAGAACACTTTTAGGGATATTTTTGATTAGTTCTTAATTAGTGACGTCAGTTTCGACATTTATTCTTATTGCATATAGATTGCATGAAGTCTGATCACAGCCCGGACGATTTCTCAGAGTCAATCCTCTTGTGAGAGGAATCCACAAAGAACGTCTTTTATGAGACCAGGAATACATGAATTGAACGATTGGCCAGTAGGCCGTTCAGAAGGTAAAATTTACATAAATCAGTTCATTTTATATGTTGTGGCGCGATATGCAGAAATAGTAAATCAATGATTATTAATTATGCTTATCAACATTTTGTGCAATGTTCTTCTTCGGTGGAACAAATTGGCATTTAAAGCGTCTCAATAATATTAAAATATGCTCAGCGAAGTCAATTAACAAAAATGTCAGAGAACAGAAACATCATTCATATATAGAATTATGTTTAGAATATTATGAAGAACATTGAAAAAGTTACTATAATTATTTGAATAAAATTAGTCCTGCATGCTACAATACTACAATGCTATTCAAGGACTAGATGGCAAAAAAGCCTAATTAAAAGCTTACTTTAATAAGATTTAGCTCTGAGTTAAGGTATTATACATGACATTTAAATGATCAAAATCGATTCTAAAATTAACTACGCTGTTTTTCGTTTTGATATTCAGGATGTCTCAAAGTCATAGCTAGAGGTTTTTATTTGTAAATTATAGCATAAACTTTTTGGCGCTTCAGATTTTATTGGAAATTTCATCAAATTTTATATTTTAACCGAAACACTGTACGTTTTTGCATTCTTGGATTCTATGAAATTTTTAAGTACCTACAAAAAACATGCATACAGTCATGATTGGTTTCCATAGTTACCAAAATGTAGAATTTTTGTTATTCGGTGAAGAGTGCTGTGACTTGAGAGTAGAATTATTCTAACTGCTAATAATAATGCTGCAAAAATACGAATGTTGGGTTCTTTTGTTTCCTGCGCATACAGTCATGCCACAAAATCCGGTTTGATAGTTTTTCAGTCATGGTTGTTCTTTTTTAATTATCCTTATTTTTATTAATTTAAACTTTGCATAGTCTTTTAATCTAGTCATTTACCAATATGTTGTACCAGTGTTATAGTATAATTTCAACTACTTAAAGAAGTTACTGATGGTTTGAATAATTATGAACTTACACCTGGTATTTTTATGGATCTGTCTAAAGCATTTGAGAGTGTTGATCACACCACCATACTGGCAAAGATGGGATTTCGAGGAACTATTCTGCATTGAACACGATCTTTTTTAGCGGATAGAAATATGTGCAGACATATGATTATACTGGCAAAGAAATATGAGGGTACTGCCAAACTAGACTCTACATACAGGGTCCGGCAACGAAGCGGGGACGGAAGATTACACACTTATTTGAAAGTTTGTCAAATATTTAGTCATGGGATATTCTTCCGCAGCATCAAGTGCACGTTTTAAAAATATTTTGTTTTATACAGGGTGTTCCAGATGGAAATGCCAGACTAAAGTTGCATTTTTTTAAATGGAACACCCTGTATATTAATAGAGAAAATGATCCGCGCTTGAAAGCTGGTTACAACGATATAATGTTGTATAGGTCTAAAGGTGATAGTTTCTATGTAAACAATTATTTTACTTGATAAATTGATACATTTCAGTAGGCTATTCTGCATAGGGAAAAACAAAAGATTCGAAACCAACAGAGTAGAATATTTTTTACTAGTATGGACTGTCGTTACTATGTGAAATAAATTCTGCAACTGTTCGCTTTATACAGGGTGTTCACAATTTTGCAAAATCGAAGAAATCTCAAAAATTTTAAACGGAACACCCTGTATATTGTCAGCTCATTGGAAAGCCCTTTACTACGCTTTCTATTGATACCTTATTTGATGCATTTAGGATAGATCATTTTCTAATTATTTCTTTTTAAAGTTGAATTCATGAGAAATGCTTGTATTTTTAGTAGCTAATTTGCACTTCAAACCTACTATAAGATCGAATATTCAACAAATAATCCATAAATGGTCTATAACAAGAAGAAACTGCATTTAGTATGAGAGACAATTGATTTTCATTCAGCGGTGAAAGCAAACATTAAATTAATATAAAGTAATATAGCATTTTCAATGGATTCACAGCTAATCAAGTTATCTGGTGTTTTAAGCTTGTATACTTAATAACCAAGTTGTAAAAAAATTCATTTTGTGTTATACCTACAGTATTTCGTTCCATCTTTAAAAGCAATTGTTATATTGACTAATTTTAGTAGGTACTTACTCAAGAAATGGTAAATATGATATTTATTCTTGAGGAGTGTACAACAAATTGTTTCCTAGCAAGTAGAGTATATGCAGAGAGATTTCCAAACCTTGAAAGAAGACCGGAAGTATTGAAAGATTATTAGAGTAATTTATAGAAACTGATGGTGTAACCTAGAAGAAGGGCGAAACCAACAAACTGGTAATCAATAAACAAAGCGAACTGGCCGTATTATTAACAATACAGGAAAATCCATATTTAGAACATTTAGAGTTGAGTAAGGCCAGCTAGAAAAGAGATAGATCTAGAGTGGGGCGGTTATAAAACATATACGAAATTAACGCATTGGCGAGCGTGCTATTCTGTATGTTTTACAACCGCTCCACTCTAGATCTATCTCTTTTCTAGCTGGCCTTAGTCGCTCTAAATGTTCTGTGTGTGGAGAGATGTAAGTATAGATGGTATTTCAAAGGTAACAGCTATTGAAAGTAGGAGCTCGTGTTTGTTGAGTATCTACTAAAATTAATCATTATAATAATTTATTTTAAAAATTGATACTGTATAACACAAAACGAAATTTTGTACAACTTGGTTATTAGTATACAAGCTTAAAACTGACACCGCTGAGTGAAAATCAATTGTTTCTCATACTAAATTGAGTTTCTCCTTGTTATAGATAATTTATGGATTATTTGTTGAATATCCGATCTTACAGTAGGTTTGAAGTGCAAGTTAGCTTCTAAGAATACAAGCATTTCTCATTAATTCAACTTTAAAAAGAAATAATTAGAAAATGATCTATCCTAAATGCATCAAATGAGGTATCAATAGAAAGCGTAGTAAAAGGGCTTTCCAATGAGCTGACAATATACAGGGTGTTCCATTTAAAATTTTTGAGATTTCTTCGATTTTGCAAAATTGTGAACACCCTGTATAAAGCGAACAGTTGCAGAATTTATTTCACATAGTAACGACAGTCCATACTAGTAAAAAATATTGTACTCTGTTGGTTTCGAATCTTTTGTTTTTTCCTATGCAGAATAGCCTACTGAAATGTATCAATTTATCAAGTAAAATAATTGTTTACATAGAAACTATCAACTTTAGACCTATACAACATTATATCGTTGTAACCAGCTTTCAAGCGCGGATCATTTTCTCTATTAATATATAGGATGTTCCATTTAAAAAAATGCAACTTTAGTCTGGCATTTCCATCTGGAACACCCTGTATAAAACAAAATATTTTTAAAACGTGCACTTGATGGTGCGGAAGAATATCCGATGACTAAATATTTGACAAACTTTCAAATAAGCCTGTAATCTTCCGTCCCCGCTTCGTTGCCGGACCCTGTATAGTGATATCGTAGTAGCCAAGGAAACTAAAATAATGCGACTTTTGTTTTTTGCAGCATTAGTTCATCTACTTAGAATAATTGTAATGTGGTTGCAGTTATCTAGACAAACATAAATTCAACAGTTTGGTAATCAGAGAAACCAAATTTAACGGCATCTATGCTGTTGCATTAAAAAAAATCCTTAGACTCTAAAAGTACAAGATTAATGCAAGATGTTCCATCTAATATATCAATTTTGACGCGATTTCCGCCAAACCGGAAGCGTTAAAATGTATTAACGCAACACGTCGTCTATCTTTAGAGTGCTTATACAAGTTAATGTTTTGCTGGCTACGTTATGTGAAACAGTGTACTAGTATATCAATTCAGTTGCTTTAAATACTGCTTAGTTTGACCGATAAAGCATTTGTTACAGTTTTTGCAGTCCAATTCGCAAAAAAGACACTTTGATTATCATTTTTTAATTCTTGTTATTAAATTAGTAAGCAGGTTTTAATTGTTATCAGAAATTGTTGTACGTATCCGAGAATTTTCTGCGTAATATTTTGAAATTTCTGCTATATTATTAATTTTTCATCTTGAAACTAGTATTGAAGCCGTTTTCCATATGGTACAGAATTTTGGCGGTCACTGTACTATAGGTATACAGCACGCATACTTATATGCTCATATCAATGCGCAGCCTTTCTTCGTCTGTTAAGACTGTCACCGGTATTATAGACTGTGACGAAAAATAATTGTTTCTGCTCGGTACAAACCAAGCAACTCGGTGAAGCTATTACTTTACAGTTCAATGATAAAATAATTGGATAATTTCGCAGATGCCATACCTGTTTTAAAAACCATATTAAGGACATAAAATATATACATATATCGCTTGGGTAATTTAAGAATCTGAGCTTCTCGAATTAATTTCAACTCAGGGTGTAATTATTATTTCTTAAATTATTCAGCGATAAATTTTGCTTTTATATTTTTTATGAAAAACTAGGAATTATACATGAAATCCAGTATATTTGTGTTATATGAGGTCGGTTTTACTAACAAATATGTAGGTACATGACATGATATTCTACGCATTTTAATATTTATCAGTCAATAATGATATTTTGTATCAACGAATTTGTATTTAGTAATTACATATGTATATTAATGCAAATTAATTACATACTAATTTAATCATCTTCGCAGATATAAAATTCGCGTTTATTAAATATAAATTTCCAGCTGCAAATTTCACATTTAATTATAAATTAAATGCGCAACTGAATTTCTACCGAAAAATATTGTATGTATTTCATTTGAGGCATTTGCAGTGACGTAGATATGATGCATTTTCATGTCAATTATACCGCAATAGCTGAACCGATCCTGTTGTTAGGAACACAGTTTAGGTAATTAATAATGTTAAACCAAAATAATACAAATACATTCTTGGTTGTGGGAAATATGATTAAAACGACGAACAAGAAGAACATCCCTTCATTACTTATGCCCGTTCTAAACGGTAATTCGTAAAGAAGATAATATTGTAAATTACCACTTTACATTAGCGGAAGCTGCTCGCTTCTGAATTATTCGTGGGATGAGAGCAGAACAGGTTTATAATTTTCATAAGTACTCTGCTATCGTTTTCTTATTACGTTAACCTATTTGCTATTAGAGATTCGATTGCAGTGTGCAGTCTTCCTCGGGCTTTCTACCTGAGATGCTGGGAATTACAATTGACTGATTTTGTCGTTTAATATTACGTACGACGTGTAATTTTAAACCATTAACATGTGTTCTTACCACAGCTCCGTATTTCAACCGTCCTGCAAATTATTTCAAGATTTTTACGTACATTTTTGAAATTCTTTGCAAGCAAGTTTACAAGATTATGTTTTGACGTTTCATTGTATAAATCGTGTAAGATACTAGCGCATAAATTACTAAATTTTTTTCCTGTGCCTATTTTCATTTTAGATAAACATTATGATTTCTTACTACAACGTAATTAACGCACTGAAGCCAGGTATTCTAAGTCCACCTATTTATCAGATAGTTATTATTATATTATATGAAAGTTAATTGAAACGCTAGTCAATTGCAATTATAGTTTTGAGCTCTGCCAGAGTAAATTAAAATTTAATCTTAACTCGTTTATGGTTTTCATGGTTTTTTATGAGTTTATGTACATACTTATTCCATGCAGATCTTGTTAGGTGGTTTTTCTTTTAATATGGATTACTATATAATTATTGGTATTACATTAGATTGACTACTAACAAGTTTTGTAAATTGCATTTTCGATGTTTTTGGTTTTATAGCAATAGTTTCAAAGTAACCATTTCTACATTTGGTTAGGAACTCTTACTCCAGCTGTTGTTCTCACTAAACTTGGCCTCTTCTAACCCTTACCTATTTTCATAAATGTCTCATGCACTTTCCGTTAAAAAACTATGAATATATCTAAAGATGGCTTTGCGACTGCACTACAGCAAAAGGTGTACGGTTTTTCAGGAAAAGAATCCTCAACTTGAATATTTTGGATAAACAATTATTTACCTTTCTTCCAAATTAAACGTGGTTTTAAGAAGAACAATTAGTATATAGAGAGTAAATTTGATGCCATTATTACTTTAGCAGCTAATCAGTTAATGTCAAAAATTAGTTATAGACATAATATAGAGGATCAAATGGGTGCACTACAAAAGGTGTTAATTATATCTTTTAGATGAAATGAGGAAGCCAAAAATAGTGTGAGGTTTTAAAAACATTTGTTTAAAAATATTGTTTTGATTGAGTGAGAATTCCCAATAACGTCAACTGCAAATTATTACATATATTTATCAACGTCCTAATATGAAGATTTATATATACTTTCTCGTTTATTGTAAAGCTTTACATTTTATAAATAGCATAAATAAATTTATCTGCGCGAAAGATTTCCTCACATATAATTTTTCTTCAATCATGGTTACATTTTATGATAATTCCTATTATTTATAAATCTGGATTAACGTAGTTATAATCAATGTATGCTGTTTTTTTTTCATCACTTATAGTATCGACATAGTTTGTGAGTGTAATGTTATTGCGAGAATTAAACTATCTTTCCTGAACACGTTGTGTACACATTGACATCGATTGCATATTATACTTGTATTTTGCTCTGTATTCGAATCTACGTAAATAGAATTAAATGCACAATCATACTTGAATTTAACAATTTATAACGACTAATTCGAACGTATTTCTCACTATTTTCAGGATATAATCATTTCCTATAGAAGAATTATTCTAACTCGCGGAAAGTATCTTGATACATCCATTTGCGGGCTTGAGTTTTAAACATATACGAACGGCCCCAAAGAATAATTGAAAACAGTCTTTTAGAATAACAAATCACTTTGCTGCAGAGCTTTATTACAGCTTAAGTGGGCGTTTAAATTAGTCAGATGAAGTCGCTGCAACTAGTTGCAATACATTGCATTCGAGTCTTGTAAAGTTAGTATGTTCATTATTAAGTTTAAATGGGCGCTGATGTCGAAGTAATCCTCGGTGTTACAGGGTATCTAAAACAAGGATTTTAGTGGAATTTAAATGACGTGACATACATACATGTATATGTAATAGAACTTAATTCAAATGTATGGTTCGCTTTCCTATGCAACAACTTTGAGCTTCTAAGTGTGAAAACTTTTAAGTTGATAAATTATTTTCTTTTTAATCAATCTAATCAATTAATCAAATTAAATTATTAATAGTCTTGTATAATCATATTAAAAAATCGTGTCAATAGTACCATAAGAATTAAATCTGCCGAAAACAACTCCAATACTTTCAATAACGTCTAGGCTACATAAAATATAATATATTATAACAACTATTTAACAAGTCATATTAAAACCAGATCTTCTTATATGATCATATCGTATAATAAGCGTCACAAGAAATACATGCTGTTCTATGGAGCTTAGACGAATTAACGCTTATGTAGATGAGAGTCTGTTCAGTAAATAGATCCAAAACGAGAATGCTTAAATTATAAGCGGAAGTTGCTCGGATCATACCAGCACCGCCACCAAAATTTGATTGTCTATACATTTATGTTAGTTATTTATCCATTTATCTTGATAGTTGTTTATTTATTGTCGTATATTAATCACAATGTAGCTGGATCACAAAGCATTGAAGCAACAAATTAGATAACGAATACCGCCAACTTTTAACATTTGTTATGCAAAATGTTAATAGTATTTAAGTGCGTATTGAACCGGTTTAGTAGTAAAAGAAAATTTACGGATTCTGATCAATAAATGAAGTAGACAGAAAGAAGGAATGCTAAGAAAATAAAGAAAGGCAGTAAAAGAAAGCAATGCAATAAAGTTGAAATCCGCATATACGATGTTACAACAATGGTAGTTGCAGGAAAGATGCAAGAAATTGCAGAGTTATAGACATGAAAAGTTAGCAAACATCAGTAATGGATGTAAAAAATACATATAGAGGAGCTTACGCTGATTTAGACTAGTTTATGGTAACTGCTAAAGTGAAATACAAAATTAAAAAAGCAACTAAACGAAGACAAAGTTGCAAGACATGGAATATAAGGAAGGTATAAATAACGACAATAAAAAGGGTATGGGAAGAACACACTGAGAATTGATATATGAGAGTAGGAATCCAACAAAACAGTTTAAAGGAGAAGTTAACAAATATAAAATCATGCTTATACCAACACTTCTACAAGAAGACTAGTGAGCAAAATCAAGCATAGAAGCAGAGGGTTAACGGAATAAAGAGAAAACGATGGGATCGTAATAGACATGAAGAGAAGTATAAGAGAGTATGGTCGAATTATTTCGAGCAACTTTTGAATGAAAATGAAGAACAGGAGGAGAAGCAAACATACAAGGATGTAAAATTAGCTACAAGATGCTGTAGTAATGGCAAAGCCCCATGAAAAGATAGGATACAAAATGTACTAATAAAATATTTACGACAGGCATTGCAAGAATATAGGAGGAGGAAATTACGCCGAAAGTCTAAGAGATAGGACAAATAGTCATAATATATAAAAACGGAGAGCGGCAAGAATAAAAGAATTATAGAGGCACCACATTACTCTGTACTACATATAAAATACTATGTATAATAATATAACGAAGGGGCAGTACCAGTATCGCTTTACGCAAGGCAGATTGACAACATATGCGATTCACAGTGTGAAAGAAATGATGGAAAAAGCACACGAGAACAAAATAAATACGCACGTGCTCTTTATAGATTTTCAGTTTTTGATTCTATTATAAGAATGCATGTGGTGGAAGCTATTAAAGTACTTGGAATTCCGACCAAATTAAGTCAAGGTAGCAATGACAATAAAAAGTACAAAAAATTAGTGTCAAAACATTAAAAGTGGAAACAGAAGAATTTAGGAGTAATAAAGAAATTAGGCCAGGTGAGGCATTATCGGCAAGATTCAATTTTAATTTGGTATTGGAGTATGTAACAAGAAACCTATGTAAATAGAGGAACGCTAATAATAAAATGGGGACACATAATAGGATATCGAGATGATCTAGTACTACTAACTTGAGAAGGGATATATTAGTTACTATGGTAGATGGAATAGTATAATTAGCTGGGAGTTATAAACTAAAATAAATGAGAAAAGAATAGCAGTAAATAGAGCACATAACGGAAATAAAAATGCTAACAAGCACCTTACTAAGAAGAGCAAAATAAAGGTATATGAAACCTTAATAAGACGAGTATGACAATGAACCAAAGAGATGAAGAAGACCCAAGAATCCTGGAAAGGGATAACACCAATAATGGAGTTGATCAAGCTAACGCAGAAGTAGTACAGAATTAGAATGGACGGCGAATTATAGAAGGAAACAGAAGAAGATATTGTAAAGAAAATCAAGAAGCACATAACAAAATGGCTTCGCCATATATGAAGGGGCGAGGAAAACTGAAGAACAGTCCAATATAAGAACAACACTAACAAGGAAACCTAGTTGTTTAAGAAGAAAGGAATAAGTGAGATCAAAGTGTTTATAAGAGATACCACCTGGGAAAAGCAGCCATTAAATAGAAAATTATGGAGGACAATTCTATCCTTAACTCGCTCTCATGTCGTGGAGTAACTGATCTGACATATGAACTCTGAAAACTATGCAATAGATAACTACAATGCTATATTTCTTTTTCATAAAAGATTAAACGATTTGATTTGAGTTTTTGAACTGAATGAAATTGGCACAGTTCAGAAACTATATAAAAATAATGGATGAACATGGTAAAGAAATCCTACATCTAAAAACATTTTCATGCATAAGTGGTCAAAACTTGAAAAAGTGGTGCTGTTCTCGTCTAAAGCAGGTACTGTAACATATACTTAGGTATCAGGATTACTTGCGTAATTAATAGGCCTACAACTACAAAGCATTAGCAAGAAAATGTAGATAAAAATAAAGATATTTCTACCCTTCACTTTTGTTGTATTAATTAACTAACGATAAGAATCCGCAATTGCAAAGCTTATTATACTTTCAATTCAATATACTGTCATTTTTTTTAATACTTTAATATTATTATACATTTATATTTTACGTTTATGGAAATTGCCAGAACAAATAATTTTATTGTGATAGTTCTCAAGTTACTATTAAGCCTTCCATTATTCCAGGAATATATCTAATCGTTTACGATTTAAAAGAACTGCGAGCATGTTATAAGCAGTTGAAAAATACAGGCAGAAATTTTTGCGTTTCGTTAGAGTTGCGGTATTTCCGGTAGAACAGGGTACGAATAGTTCTAGTACTGTTGGGACAAGGTCATTGATAAAGCGCTCAAGTTAAATAACACGTAGTCAGTGTAATTATAGCAGCAACGATTGTTTACTCTATATTATGCGATATTTCATAAGTCAATAGCATTCATAATGGATTTAAATGTTAATATCGACACGACTAAATGTTACAAAATTGTCAATTTGGTACATTAAACGATATTAAATCTCTCTTGTGGAATATCGTTTGTATTTATTTACTTTGGTATAGATTAATATTAAATAGTTGATAATGTCAGGTTCATAAATTATAACTAGTTACGTAAAGTATAATTTCTAAACCAGATGATAGTTTTGTAAAAATGTAATAATGATTGTATTAGGTAAACATTGGGTCACCTGTATTTTTTTTAATATTAATAATTGGTAAATAACATTGTGGATATTAGATGATTGGAGAGGAAAGATTTTTCGTTTAGTTTTTAGATATTATTTGAAAAAGGTTTAATTTGATGATAAATAATTCATTGTTTGGTTATAACCATTGTTGAAGTAAAGTTCAAGTAACTTATATCGAAGAAAAGGCTTAGCTTAGAAAGTTGCATCTAGGAAAAAAATTATCCAAATTGGACTTATTACAATCATCAAGAAAAACCTTCAATTTTATCTTTACTTCTTGACGAATCGTGGATAAATGTAAGCAAAAATTAAAAGTTTATAACATAAGAATGGGATAATTAACTCCAAATACATCTTTAATTTATTTACACCGAATTGTTGAAAGCAGTACTATAAGAAAGCAAATTTTCGGTGTCTTGTCCTTTCTGACAGAACAATTATATCGCATTTAGTTGGCAATGTAATGCTGTACCAAGCGGCTGTATAATCTGCCTATTCTGAGTGATTTATATTATTAACGAGATAGATGTCCACCGCATTCCATAACAATGTGATGAATCGAGTTAATAATTAGTTTGACAGGGAATCAACATTTCAGAGGTATATCTATGAAATTTTGTTTACCTTGAGTTGCCTACTATGGATTTCTTTTTTTCTTTTAATATATTAAGCAGACAGGATGTTCTTGAATAGACATAAGTTACTAACATAATACGAAATCAGTCAGCCTATCGTGTTCCAGTGCAGGAAAGCATTTAAACTCGTTCAGCAATTCATCTAAATATCAATATCAAAAAAGTATACGTATATATTTGTAAATTTGACGAGAGATAAATGGCTAACCATCGACCAAAATAACTTCTTTTAAAATATTATGATCTCATTGCCTGATCAATAATCTGATTAAAGTGGATGATTCCTTCGTCGAAGATCGCATTCAGAGGGGACATAAAACACAAACCCAAAGGTAGTGCTTATCGATATTTACGTTGGCCACTACTTCTGGCAAAGCTATCATTAGCCAGATAGTATCTGATTGGAATTTACCTGTAACTAAAAGAGTATAAAAAATTTCATGCGGCAGTAAATCAGATTGATAAGAAAAATTTGGAAACCGTCTTTAATGAAATTTCACAAACAAACAAGACTGAAATTTCGAAGATCGCATGGGATGGTACAATAAATAAATAAATATTTTATGGTGAGAAGAAATTTAGTTTGGAGAGTTTGGTGTTTTCAATTTGCACAAGCGAACTGTTCCAAAGTTTCGACGGCTAGAAATTTTGGTGGCACTACTGGGGGTTTTTATCAACGCCGTTGCAAGATATAAGAGGAACAATTTCCATTGAAACTTGTAGTTTATGTTGTTCTTATTCCCTGCACATGTCTAACCTCCAATCAAAACAATGAAATGAGAGGAACAAAATATAGAAAAAAAAAAATCATCATGTTCGGATAACATAGGTTAGGCTTATGTGTGTATGTAAATACATATAAACATCTAGAAGGGGTACATCACACCTTAAATAGGTTATAAAATAGAAACAATGTTCGCTTATTCTATACCGATTTATACAGTGTGCCCCAAAATGTCCGCAACAGCCCTGTAAGTCCTGTATTATAGTCGTAATAAAGTGTTTCAAATAAAAGTTGCTCCAATTTACATAATCTACTTTGTGAGCTGAAAAGATTTCGAAAATTTTATACAGCTTGGACCTTCCTAGACCTATGTGCTTTTGTTTTCGAGAAAATAAATATTTTACCAAAAATTTTCCAATTGCAGCGCTCTCGTTAATGAGCTGTCAGATCAAAACTAAAAAAGCTAGAAAATGTTGATTTGCGCGAATTGATACGTCTTGAATTGGTTTACTATTTCCAATATTAACATGTACGGATTCTTTTGTTGACATACAGTTACTGGCGCCAACATTTGGAAACATTTAAATGCCAATAACTCTGTTTTATTAAATGGGACACCCTATATCTGTTTACAGGGTTCGATGTAAAATTAAATTCTCTTTCTTTTAATATTAGAATGTAGCTTTTCTAGTTTTGATCCTAGAGCTCATTAACGAGAGCGCTGCAATTGCAAAATTTTTGATAAAATATTTATTTTCTCGAAAACAAAAGCACATAGGTCTAGGGAGGTCTTAAAAAAAGTTACTTAAAATATCATGTAGAATCTAAAAAAGATATAATATAAAGGCTGATTGATTTAAAATAATAAAGTTACATACGCTTTTTCTATAATTGGGACACCCTGTATATTTGAAAATATTTTCTAGCTATGCGTCGTTTAAATAGGGACAACTTATATTTGAAACTTTTTTCTCTATACTGTCAAATAAACAAATTATCAAAGAAACCGCGTCAGCTGGGACACCTGTATATTGGTAATTTAAAATTCAGTCGCGTTTAATTTACCGCGTGTATATACAACAATTATAAATATTATTGTTTTTATTCCCAGCTTTAATTAACTTATTCGGGTAAGGTACATACTGTATATAGAATCCATATAACAACAGATACGTTCGCGCGATTTATTTAACCAATATTCATTGCATTGCTTCTGCAAATGAAATCGCTCCTAGAAACACCTCAGGTAAATAATTTCTGTCGCAATGGAATGCTTAAGTGAGTCATCATCTATTAGTATTTCCGATTTATTACGAGGTAAACTCACCGATGTCTTCTTCATCACGCGCGTTTAACATTCTAAACAGATTATGTTGTAGATGGTGGTATTTATATACAAATGTAATGTATGAATTATCTATAAAGCTAGTCTTAATTATAAATAAATACATATTGTATTTGGATATTTATAGAATATGAATACTAATATATTTTTTAACTTAGAAGGAAAAGTATAAGCATTCCGTTAAAATATTCGTAACAATTGCGAAAAAAAGTAAATATAAAGTTACAAAATCATCAATACATCGCTGAATACGAGTCAGGTTTTTGATCATTCCCTTAACACTGCGGCCTATGGCCTATTGTAACGTGCCATCGAAAAAAAACATAATTAGGGTAGGCTATGTAAATGTTTTTGATCGTTGCTTTAGCCACTATTACATAATGACATTTATTACTTGACATTTTATTGTAACTTTAGTTTATAACCTTTATAACCTCAAATTAAATGTCAAGAAATAAATGTCATTATGTGAAAGTGGCTAAAGGAACAATCCATTCACACAGCCTACTCTAATTATGATTTTTTTCGATGTGTCTATATTATTTCATGCCTAGTAATTTTCTTGACATATGCAGGTTAGTCCTTTTAGCTAGTTTTAGTAGCCGGTGTGGTAAATCTTTTACCGGTAGTCCTGCCAGTGAGTTTCTTCCTCCCAACAATGGCTGTCTCCGGCGTTTCAATGCAACGCATTCAAAAATAATGTGGTAGGCTGTCTCCTCTCCCTCATTACATAGTCAACAAATGGGTTCATATTTAAAGATGCCAATTCTATGTAGGTATTTCCTGAGACAGCCGTGTCCCATTAACAAACTCGTTACTATTCTAAGCTGTACTCGGTTGAGAGTCAGCACATCTGCTACTAATTGCCTTGGTGACTGTCCCATCATCCGTTTGCTGTGTATTTGCCCCTCAACGTTGTTCCAGTATAGCCTCGTATCGCAGTTTTGATTATCGCCAGAATTTTGTTTCAGAACCCTTTCTTGCCAACTTGTTCGCTATTTCGTTGCCTGGTATGCCCTTATGCTTCGGTACCCACACCAAAGTACTTTTGTTGTGTACGGCCAGGATTTTTAGGTTTTCCAGACAGTTCTAAACCAGTTTCGAGGTTATTTGATGGGATGCAAATGTCTGTAGGACCGCCTGATGAAAATTTTGATCGGATATGCATCAGCTGATCCTTAGGTTGTCTTTTTTGGGTAATTGTAATGACCGGCTTCACCTGCAACAGCTGTTGCTTCTATTGCCATTGATTATGTTGCTGATTCGAGAAGCTATGTTAAGTTTCAGAATAAAATTATAAGAATTACTGAAAATATTAATATAATTTTTTATTAATGCCAAATAATGTAAAGATTATGTAATCTGTTTGTCTCTGCTTTTTGTAATAGTGCAGTAATACAAATGAAGCTTGTAATCAAACCTAAAAAGTTATTCAAGTTAATATTGCTCTTACTCCCGTTATATTGCAGTCTTATCAATAAAATCGAAACAAAATTAATTTCCAATTCTTACTAAATTAAAAGTTTCCTATCAATATTGGTATGATCATTTCATAACAATGATAAGAGCTGAACTTTTTGCTCTAGAGGTGTGATTCTAGTACATAATCACCTATTTAAACTTTTTGTAGTAATATTTCTGACAATATCCAAATTTTATTGATATATAATCATAATCAGACTCTAGGCGTTTACAAGTTAGGAGATATGCAGACACATTAAAGATCTCATTATCGGAATGATATTAATATAATGATAAATAACGACAAAAACAGGTTGCTAATTTATTGCTATTAAAGAATTCGGTCTTCATCGAGCATATGTAATAATTACAATTTTATCACACTGCATAAATACGAAGTTCAGAGGTACACGTGGAATACTACTGTGTAATAAAATGTGTTATGGTAAATTAAGCTTTCCGCTGTGGTGATTTTTGTATGCTATCGGTTCTTGCTACTACTTCTGCTATCTCGTAAGAATGAAATATTTTCAAGCAAATACTTTATGCCGTTGCTGTACTTACGTCTATCTGCAAAAGTACAACATAACGGACTCGTCATTAAAAATACATTGTAAAAGTCGTCACTATGTCGGGCGATGGTCAGTTGGCGTATGTTAACAATACTGTATAAGTGCAGTGTATGTATAGAAAAATTGAGTTTTGTATACACCTTCGGAAAGCTATAATTACTTATGAATAAACAATCACATCTGAAATTACATAATAACGATAAACCTTTTATTACATTATTATATTTTTATTTATTTACTATATATTTTTATTTATTTACTATAGAATTAGATAACACATTATCAGTCTGTGGTTACTTATTTATGGGTAGTGTGCGTTTCTAATAGTGCTACTACATTTGATTTGTTTTTATACAAACAGTTTGCATTTTTATTTAAATTTAATTAGCAATGCAAATTATACTAGATACAGTTACGGCATCAAAAGACCTAATATCACATTCAACAAAACTTCTTTCAAAAGGTGTGCATGTCAACGGCAGCCCCACAATGACAAATTAAAATTTAAAGATAGCACAAAGTTTTGGTCTGTTTTGTGCCGCAAACCGGAAGTTTTGTGCTGCTTCCGTTCTCGAGATGTTTGCATTTTTTGGGGGTGCCGTTAACATGCCAGCACCCGTACCAACAAAATCAAAATCTGTTAGCGCCTAAATGTTGCTATAGGTATGTAGTGTTTTGTGCTGCAAACTGCAAGTTTTGTGCTGTTTCCCTTTTAGAGATATTTAATTTTTTTCGAAAATACAATATCTATGGGAATTTTCCATATCGCAAGAAACAACCGAAAACGGATTTTGCTGTAAAACAAAGTTTTGTGCCGTTGAGAGCGAATTCTGTGCTGCCCCCGTTTTCCCGCAAAAAATCTTTGACGTTTACGTTTATGTATTTTCCATATTGGTTGACATTTTCGACTTATTTAAGCCAAATTGTTTTTAAATGAACACTTTGTATACATATTTGTGTACGCTTGTTTTGACCATTTTTTTTAATTAATCGATTTGCGAAATTTTAATTTAAATAATTTGAATCAAATAACATACAGAAGTGATTTTTTATTTTATTGTTTGTTAAATTTGTTTTGTTTCATATTTCATTCACCTCTGGTTTCGGCATGTTGAGGTGATAATAACTACCTATCTGATGTTGTGGGCGATATTTAGAAAGTCTTGAACTGCAGTTTGCTATTGTATTGAAATCGTTTGTCAGTCCAAAGTTTAGTGATTGGCTAAGCAGTTTACTGTCCAATCCCATGTAACTTTCAGGTTTCTTATTTGCTAAGGGTTTGTGTGTCACACTTAAAACTATTCCAAATGGCCCATTCTAAATCAGAATTACTTTAAATTCCCGATCTTGTTACGGCACATGCATCTGGAGTTCTATAAAAAATTCCCTCTGCCATATTTGGAATCATATTAGGAATTTTTTGGGAATTCTTTTATTCAGATTTTTATCGAACATATTTTTCAAACTTTGAATCGATAGTTTGGACGCCATATGTAGCTTCGAAAACGTTTTTTTGTATTTAATTTTGGCGAAAAGGATTAGACTTTAATATTGATTTATAGAAATATTTGTTTCTCGGAGCAAATCAGCGTGTTAAAGAAACGAAATATCTCACGAATAGCGCAAGATAGAAATGTAATTCAATACACAAAGCCATTCTAAAATCTCAGGAGGATTGTAAAAATATAAAAACTACACAGGTGTTCCGTTCGAAGAAAACAAGTTGAACACAAGTTTCATAATAACACAAAGGTCTTTGTTTGATTTTTTTTAATGCATACGTTTTCGAAATATTTAGGTGGCCTGATACATTTGAATTACTCTGTATAGATTGAAAAAATAGAATAATTCAAAAAGTTGACGTAATAGTCAAATTATGAAAATATTTTCAGAAGAGCTAATTTTACAATAAAACTTGATTTCAGGTCACATTAACATTTTTAATTGCTATTAAACAAACATTAAATTTTATTAAAAAAAAATTAAAGTTGATGCCATCATTAATTCAGCATGGAAAACATTATTATAAAATTAGGCCTCAGCTATTTAAAAATATGTTTGCTCTATTATAGAAAATTTAATCAGGTATGTAATTATAATTAAACTAAGCAAAATATATTTCTTAATACACAAATAAACTCTCTTGATCAAAACCAGGCCTTTGTGATCTATTTGCTATTCTGTTTAAAAAAAACTATAACGCTTGCATTGTTCTTTTGCGATGTTATATGCTATATGTTATATTTTCTTGTCTTTGCCGGTAACAAGAACACATGGGAAAACATGCTCATTTTTTGCCGATTTTGCTTTTCGTTGCGGAGAGCATGTAAACATCAATTTAGACATTATACAGATTAGTTTCCTTATACAGAAATATACTTGTTCTAATAATGAAAGAAACTTATGTATGTAGACTTAAAAAAGGTGTGCATGTCAACGGCACCCCAACAATGACGCAAAGTTTTGTGCTAGTTTTGTGCCGCAAACCGGAAGTTTTGTGCTGCTTCCGTTTTCGAGATATTTAATTTTTTTTTCTAAAATGGAAATTTTCTCTATCGCAAGTAACAACCAAAAACGGATTTGGTTATAGGCTAACGTTTTGTGCTACTGCCATTTGTTTCCACTCAGAGAATAGATGAAAATTTTGATATTGAAAAGGCAAAAGTATTAGCAATAAAATTGATGAAGACACAATTTCCCACCAAACCCTAAAGATCAATTTAAATATTTTTTTTATTTTGCTATTCTTGATTGCACAAAAAATTCTATCGAACAGCGATTTAACCATATGAAAGAGCATGCTATTGTTTTTAATTTTTTACTAGATATTGGAAATATTGATCACGAAATAGTTAAAAAAGTTGTTTGTTTAGACATATATCTAACGGACGAAAACGACAAAGACATTAACGGCGCAGAGCGGTTCGAAGAAATAAATACTTTTAAATCACTGGTAAGTGAAGACACAACCCCTATGAAAATTCTAAATTATTTTGTAGCAAATAACTTATATTATGCTTTTTCGAACTTATGTATATGTAACTCTCAAAATTCTTGTTACTCTCCTTGTATCTGTCGCTACTGGAGAAAGGTCGTTTTCTAAATTAAAAGTTATAAAGAACTATTTACGGAGTGCAATGTTTTAGAGTCGTTTGTCAAATCTAGCTATAATTATTATAGTATATTATAATAATTTAAGTGATGTTATCAATGAATTTGCAACTAAAAAAGTTATTTGTATTTTTAATATTAAACAAATTCCAAATTTTTAGCGCAAGACGAATTGAAAGAAAGCAGGCATGATAATAGAATTTTTGGAAATTATAATTATAAAACTATAATTTGACTTACCAACTTAAATGACACTATGGTATAATTATATAACACTCTATTAATTTTCACGCTATTTTACGTTAATTGAAACAAATTTTAACTTTATCACCCTTACACCTTCACCATCATCTTAACCACATCGCACCTAAAATCTCACTGCTTTACTGCTATACTGGAACTCGATTTAATGTAAACATCAATAATACAGTTTCAACACGTTTAAATGACCAGAATATAACTCTATTATTCATTTTTTTTTAATGGAATAACGAGTCTTATTGTATTTTTGAATAATACGCTTGAAGGGCATACCTCATACCTCAATATAAATAATTTGCACGGACTAAATTCAAAATTAGAATTACGGATCCATTTAGCCACATGTTGTAGTGTTTATTTAATGTAAAAACGAATTAAAAATTTTTTGGATATAACACTGGTTTCAAGGAATTAAACAAAGGAAATATTTTTAGAAATGTTTTGTAGAAATAATAATTTGACCTACCTTAGATCACTCTTTGGTATGATGTACACTGCACTACTTTAAAAATTCCATAAAAGTGAAGACATATTTATTACTTAATATGTAATACTCTTGAAGGGCATATCTCATACCTCAATATAAATAATTTGCACGGTTTAAATTCAAAATTAGAATTAGGGATCCATTTAGCCACACGTTGTAATGTTTATTTAATGCAAAAACGAATTAAAAATTTTTGTATTTGCTGTTTCCAAGCAATTAAACAAAGGAAATATTTTAGAAATGTTTTGTAGAAATAATAATTTGACCTACCTTAGATCACTCTTTGGTATGATGTAACACTGCACTAATTTTCACACAGTTTTAAGTTAATTAAAAAAATGTCCATTTTTATCTCTTTTACAATTTATATTAAATTAAATGAATATCGAAAGCATCTTTGCCACATCCCGTCTAAAATCCAACTGCTTTGTGCATAGGTTTAAACTAATAATGTTACGGGCGACGTATTAGCAAAAAAAAGTTTACAGTCGTTTTTGTGACATACTTTAATGTAAACAGACATACAGTTTCAAGGAGTTTAAATGAGGAGAATTTAACTCTATTATTAAAAAATTCAAATGTGAATATAACTTCCCTAAGTTGTAAAATAGTAGCATAATCACGGTGGTTTTTTTCTTATGGAATAAGACATTTTATTTTATTTTTTAAAACTCCATAAAAGCCATTTTTTAATTAAAATAATTAGAAATTATGATAAATAGCGTTTAGTTGGAAATAGCTGTCATTAAAAAAAATCAATCACTTCTCTACGTTTGCACGCATTTTTGAAACAAATAAGCGGCAAGTATATTAATGATTAATTTGTTCTTAAAGAAAAAGCACGGGCATGATAATTATTTTAGGCGCAGGTGAGTCTCATAAAAATCATAATGTCCAATTATATACATTTGCTCTTAAACAGAGATTGACATTGTTTTTGTCACAGCAATAGAATAAATAAAATATCACCATAAATACGAAATATTTGTTTAAGTTAATTATTAGCAAAATTGTACAATTGTAATTAATTTTAATTTACCTTAATATCTTTAATTTTGTATTTAATATGTTTTGAAATGTAATTAAGTATATCATTTACCTACGTTATTTACTACATGCGTTCTATTGGTATGATATGAGGTATACTTAATAAAATATTTACTGTAAAGGGCGCATTTTTTATTATCGAGCGCAGTAAATTCATACCTTAGCTGCGGGCCTGCATGTATTAATGGTTGGCATCATACAATTTTTCTTATAATTGATATAAATACATATAATCAGATGTATTGATAAGAATTAAGCAGTCAATCTATACCATTACTGAATAATTTACTATATCAAAGGCTTTAGTATAGTAGACTTAATTAGTGTTTAATAGAGTTATATAAGTGTTTCGAATACTTTTGCTTTAGCTGCAACGTTTTCATAAATACATATATTTCTTCTACTTTTTTTGTAAGGCTATTAAGTATCTACTGTAAACTTCTCACGCATCATTATTCACGTACATATATATGGCACCGACAGTAAAAAGAACCAGAGACTGAAGACTTAAATTTATCTTTGTAATTTCATTAGTGTCATGCCACTACTAGGCCTGCACTAACCAGCTGGTTTAAATAACAGTTTATATTTTTATGTAAAAACTAAAACATTTAAATGACTTCAATCAAAATAAGTGAGAGAATAGTGCAAAAAAGATTAGGTAATGAAGTTTTTAAGTTTTATAGTGAGAAAACGAAATTATCTTACAAGGAAGTCTTCTGTCGTCAGATAATATTGAGGACTTGGTTAACGTCTGGGTACTGGGTACTTATCAGCGATAAAATACGACTTAGTGCTCAAGAAACAGTGGAGATCTTCACAAACTTATAATTTCAAGCAGGACATTCGTAGCATATCCTTGATGATTCTATCGTGAATCGGTAATATATTCTAACAATTTTATAGAAATTATGGGAAGAAAAAAATTACGCTCAACAACAAGTTAAAGCCGGAGATGCAGTTTTAAACGATTAGTGATTGGTTTTAAAAATGTCTTCTATATGTCCCATCGGATACAAAATGAAATAAATCTTCGTTAAAACATTGCTGACGCAGCCAAAAAAACCAATAATTTACTCATAATTGGCAGATAAGAATGCGGATATTAGTGGTACAGAAGCTTTCAATTGGTATTAAATATTGAAAGTTTGATCCAGAAAACTAAAATTATGTGTTTTATGAAGAAATTTGGGGCTTCAGGTATCTAGAGAATTTAGATGTGGTCTTAATTTCTGAAATTATATTAAATTTTTGGAAACTGCGATGGTTGTTCTACGATGGCTGGACATGTCGCTAGGATTCAACATAAAGTACTGTGTGTTAGACACATAAAATCTAGTCGTCAATCACTTACATAATCTGAGAAAAATAGGGAGTACCGCTGGAGCAATAAAAGAAATTATATTTTTGTTTTAGAGAAAAGCCAGTATTTTCAAAACAAAATTCAGAGCTTACCAGGTCTACACTAAGTTTTCTTGTGGCGTTACATATTATTGTTACTTACTTGGCAAAGGTTGAGCCTGTCTACAACCTGCTCCAACAAGTTGGTCTGAAAATTAATTCAATGAATTACCATATTTTCAAACTCACAAATATAATAAAGGCTCGATGTCAAACCGCTCGAGAGGAGTTTATTGCCACATTTGGTAAATCTAAATAAATTTTTGAATAATTTAATGTTGAAATTAAATGTTTACGAACTACTAAACTCATAGGTCCAGCCGTGTGCCAGAGAACACTGAGAAATTTTTCAAAAAATCTGTATACATTCCTTGTTTATATTCTGTCATCCCTTCTCTGCAATATAGATTTCCGAAGCTCACAAAAAATAGTTTTGTTTTTTGACCAATAGGAACATTTTTTAAACTACACGAACCACGCAAAAGATTTTTCTTCGGTAGTGAAAGCTGTTAATATTGGCCTTAATATATTTGTTAGTATGGGTACGATTGAAAGATCATTGATGAGCGCACTGACGGTCAGAAGAATCAAGATGTGGAATAGATCGACAACAAGCGAGTCGTTGGGATATGTTTGTTGAGTGTTTGCCGAAGCTGAAGAAACAAAGGCAACAAATTGTTAGCAATTAGTTCTTACAAACATTACAATAATTAATCAGGAAACAGTTCTTCTTGTGTACACAAATTTGCATTAATAATCCTTCTGGTTTATTTAAATCGCTATTAGCATTGCATACTTCAAGTCTAAACACTGCAAATTACAATTAGTTTTGTCATAGTAAAAACGGGTGCTAGTCCCCACTGTTGCGTTAAAATTCAGGAATTGTTATCTCAATCTTAGGCAAATGGCATTAAATTGTCACCAATTACATAATCAGATTATTTTCGCCGACAGGTGGTAGCGTAAGAATTAAAATCAGATAAAGGTGACCTAGTGCGATTAATGGAACAAATTTTAATACAATTAAAGTGGTGTGATGCGTATCTACCGCACTGTTATCGTAGTATTTGGAATACCTACGTGTTGTTATATCCATTATAGGTGTAGTTAAATAATTACCCAGAATTAAATCTAATATCTCTTTTAATCTCTTTATCTTTAATTGAACACAACATACACACACAAAAACTACACCGCGAGAGTTGCAGTGATAGCCAGACAAGCGATACAGTTTACGGAGTCACTGCAACTAAGCACCCACCACATAAAAAAAAAAAAAAAAAAAAACGGAGTAGAATCTTTAGAATTCAACATAAAATTTTTACTTAACATATACATATATATTCTAACATAATTAAAATAAAATTTGTATAAACTGTAAATAATGAAATCATTTCTGCTTTAATTGTTTAATTTAGATATATATACAGCGTGTTCAAATTGAAGTCGGCACTATTGCTAACTTTGTTACTACTAAAGATACGATGTTGGTTAAATGACCAAAGTAGTAGCGTTTTTTCTTCCGCTTACGATGGTAAAATTTTAAAAACAATTGAACTTCGGGTTGTCGAGATATAAAAAAAAATAACATTTTTTTAAATGGAATACCCTGTATGTTTTTGCACATTTTGAATGACAATTTAATTTCAAACAAAATCTATTAATACATAGACACCCAAAAAATAACAAATAAATGAACTACAAGCATTTATATGTACCAGTTCAAGTTGATCTAAATATCGTGTAGAGCCAATGAATGTCCGACTATTGGCAAGTAAAAGAAACATTTTATTATCATCTATCATCTAAAGCGAACAAAAAATCGTTGGTGCTTTGATGGTAATCATATTTTAGTTTTTAATCGCTTGCTAATAGTAATAATAAAAATGCAATTTAGCTTTTTTGCTTCAATTTTATCTTTATTATGAGCGTAGACAGAATCGATTTATTCCATTAGTTTTAAATTTTTCAGGGATAACTAGGACAGCAACAAAAGATACATAGTATCTGTCAAGGTTACGAGTGTTAGTTTAAACATCTTAAGTACACAGCTATTTGAATTTGCTCCAACAATGGCATTTACACAATTAGAAAATAATAATACTAGCTTTACCTTTACGTCCTTATAGTTTCTAAGAGTAGAGTGATTATGCATTCAATGTTTTGCATTCAGAATTTCCTTTTTTGTTGTTCAAATAAGATTAATATTGGCAAAAATAAAGAGCAAAATGTATTTTTCGATAACTAGTCAATGTCTACATGATTGTCCATTAATGCTTGTATTTCGTTTATTTGTTAATTTTTGGGTGTCTATGTATTAATAGATTTTGTTTATAATTAAATTATCATTTAAAATGTGCAAAAATATACAGGGTATTCCATTTAAAAAAATGTAATTTTCGTTAATATCTCAAAAACGCGAAGTTCAATTGTTTTTTAAATTTTATCATCGTATTCGGAAGGAAAAACTCTACTAGTTTGCTAATTTAACTGACATCGTAGCATCAATAATAACGAAGTTAGCAATAGTGCCGACTTCAATTTGAACACCCGGTATATCTATTTAGTTTTTCAAAGCATTATAGCTTGTCTATATCGTTTCAGTTTCCCTTTTTTAACAGTACGCAAATTATGCTTCACTAATAATTATTGAGAGACTGACATTGTAACTGGTACCCACAGTATTGACACGTTAATGTTACGGTATAATCACTGAGGGGTCAACATGAATTTTAATACGTTTGAGTTATTATATCCTTCTTGGTGTTTATTTAAACACGAGTTGTATTATTTGAATTTTAATACGATTATAATGGACTACTACGTGGATATCAAACAGGGACTAATGTGGAAAGTCAGATGCCCTTCGAAGTTCTTTGAAAATCTAATCCGCCTTAATTATCTTCATCGACGAATTTGGTATTATCGTTTCCACAGATAGTGTTATTTTCGCTGAATTTTGACAGGTATTTCTTTCCAGGTATATCTATATACGTGTTTATATCCAGGCCCGCAGCTAAGGTATGAATTTACTGCGCGCAATAATAAAAAATGCGCCCTTTACAGTAAATATTTTATTAAGTATACCTCATATCATACCAATAGAACACATGTAGTAAATAAGGTAGGTAAATGATATTCTTAATTATATTTAAAAACATATAAAATACAAAATTAAAGATATTAAGGTAAATTAAAATTAATTACAATTGTACAATTTTGCTAATAATTAACTTATTAAACAAATATTTCGTATTTATGGTAATGTTTTATTTATTCTATTGATGTGACAAACACAATGTCAATCTCTATCTAAGAGCAAATGTATGTATATAATTGGACATTATGATATTTATGAGACTCACCTGCGCCAAAAATAATTATTATGCCCTTACTTTTTCTTTAAGAACAAATTAATCATTAATATTGCCGCTTGTTTATTTCAAATATGCGTGCAAACGTAGAGAAGTGATTGATTTTTTTTTTGAAAATGACAGCTATTACCAACTAAACGCTATTTATCATAATTTCTAATTATTTTAATTAAAAAATAGCTTTTATAGAGTTTTAAAAAATAAAATAAAACGTCTTATTCCATAAGAAAAAATCCACCGTGATTATGCTAACAATTTTACAACTTAGGGAAGTTATATTCATATTTGAATTTTTTAATAATAGAGTTAAATTCTCCTCATTTAAACTCCATGAAACTGTATTTCTGTTTACATTAAATCGAGTTCCAGTATATCACAAAAACGATCGAAACTTTTTTTGCTAATACGTCGCCCATAACATTATTAGTTTAAACCTATGCACAAAGCAGTTGAATTTTAGACGGGATCTGGCGAAGATGCCTTTGATATTCATTTAATTTAATATAAATTTATTGTAAAAGTGATAAATATGAACATTTTTTTAATTAACTTAAAACTGTGTGAAAATTAGTGCAGTGTTACATCATACCAAAGAGTGATCTAAGGTAGGTCAAATTATTATTTCTACAAAACATTTCTAAAATATTTCCTTTGTTTAATTGCTTGGAAACAGCAAATCCAAAAATTTTTAATTCGTTTTTGCATTAAATAAACATTACAACGTGTGGCTAAATGGATCCCTAATTCTAATTTTGAATTTAAACCGTGCAAATTATTTATATTGAGGTATGAGATATGCCCTTCAAGAGTATTACATATTAAGTAATAAATATGTCTTCACTTTTATGGAATTTTTAAAAATAAAATAATGGTTATTCCATTATAAAAAAATGAATAATAGAGTTATATTCTGGTTATTTAAACATGTTGAAACTGTATTTTTGATGTTTACATTAAATCGAGTTCCAGTATAGCAGCTAAGCAGTTAGATTTTAGGAGCGATGTGGTTAAGATGGTGGTGAAGATGTAAGGGTGATAAAGTTAAAATTTGTTTTAATTAACGTAAAATAGCGTGAAAATTAATAGAGTGTTATATAATTATACCATAGTGTCATTTAAGTTGGTAAGTCAAATTATAGTTTTTATAATAATTATAATTTCCAAAAATTTTATTATCATGCCTGCTTTCTTTCAATTCGTCTTGTTAAAAATTTGGAATTTGTTTAATATTAAAAATACAAATAGCTTTTTTAGTTGCAAATTCATTGATAACATCACTTAAATTATTATAATATACTATAGTAATTATAGCAAGATTTGACAAACGACTTTAAGACATTGCACTCCGTAAATAGTTTTTTTATAACTTTTTCCAGTAGCGCCAAATACAAGGAGAGTAACAAGAATTTTGAGAGCTACATATACATAAGTTCGAAAAAGCAGAATATAAATTATTTTCTACAAAATAATTTAGAATTTCCATAGCGGTTGTGTCCTCACTTACCAGTGATTTTGCCTTTTCCATTAAAATATCAAAATTTTCATCTATTCTCTGAGTGGAAACAAATTGTATCAAATTTTGTAAAGCGTTAAGACACTTCTTCTATTGTTGTAGACGTGTTCTGAATGAGGTTACTGACAACGTTTATCTTTTCCAAAAGACAATGCCATATTGTTAAGGAACAAACGAATTTAAAAGATTTAATTTCTTTGGCTACAAAAAGAATCAGCAGCGTGTCTTATATTAGTATCCCTGGACTGATCTGTAGATAATTCCATTAGACTATCATATACTTGAGATCATTAGAAAAAGACCCCAGATTTCCAACGAGTTCCTGATACAGGTTGAATATTAAGAGAACATTTGATGTTTGTATCAGGAGTACTATCCATAATAATTGAATAATATTTAGCATTCTCAAGTTCATTTCTTATATTTTTGTAACAGCATCACCTAGGAAATTAATAATTTCATTTTGAAAATCAGGGCTAATATAATGAGGCATGTGTGTTTTCAGTACAAGAGATTTTCTTACATTTGCTAAGTGTTTTATCATTACCGGACCGAACTGACCAATCATTTCCGCTGCTTTCAGAAAATTACCGTTATTATATTCATATAACTTACTAGAATAGTCCCGAAACGCTAAACATGGTCTCGCCAACTACTGAACAATTGTCTTTCAATAATCGCATGCCATCGTTAATTAAATAATTTTTGCTGTTCGGAGTCAATTGTCAAATGTAATTTTAACCGGCGGCGCAAATCAAACCAATTTGAATAAGATTTTAAATGAGAAGTAGATGTTTCATGACGTTTTCAATTAATTGAAGAGTGGATCCAATCACTGTATCCATTTTTACTAGTAAGAGATAGGTATATCAGAAGAGCAAAACAATTTATAACAAAAGTAAAAAATTGCATTGGCTTTGTCGGAGTAAACTAACCACTCTCTTAATACTTTTTGAAGATTTGTTAAATTCTAAAGTAAGTATTTGAAACTTCAAGCAAAAAATTTTCACGTAACGCGTATCTGCCCGCGCGTGCGTAACGTATTTATTGTAATTGTTTTTTCTATGCATAAATGCGCCCTCAAATGAAGGCGCCTGCGTGATTATTTTATATCAATAGAGTTTAAGCAAGTTTCCTCTAACCTCTAACAGCACTTGAAGGTTTCGTACATATAAGTTTTGCTATTATTCGAGATTTTGAGGTAGATGAGAATTAATATGTATCTTTACTCATACTTATTTATGTTATTTTTTGCAAACTGTTCGAGACTTTTTAGCGATATTTGTTAAATACACTTCTTCTGAGATATTTTGTGTGTGCCTTATACTAATCAATAATTCCAAAAGCAGCTATTCACACTATGTCAAATATTACTTTATTAATTCTGACTTAGTGGTTGTAAGACATAATAACGATATTGATTCGCTAACCGTGTTCATTTTTGAAGGTCTCGAAAAACAAAATAGCCTGATAGTGAAGTTTAAAGATAAACAAAGTCAAAACAAAATTATACTATTTTAATAAATTTGACGGTACATACATTTCAAACGGAACCCCACAGCTATAGTGTCTTACTTTTAAATTGATTGCTGCAGGTTATGCTTTTTCTTTTTGCGACTACGACTTTTCTTACTTTAGAATTACTGCTTAAGAAATTACCTTAACAGCACATATCTCTCACATGAAGTGAAAAAGAATTCATCACATTAACTTCAGTGAACATATTACCACAGACGACTTACATTTTTTTTTTCATTACCGATTACAGGAATATTGAGTCTAATCGATAATTAAAAACAAATCAGATAAGGCATCGAAAAATTAATGAATCAAAATGTGAGTGGAGGAGGTAGTTTGACGTAAAATCAGTAGAGCAATATAAATAGACGACCAAGGTTAAAGTAAAATTATGCTATAATCTAACGCAACATAGAGTTTACTAAAGCCGTTATCGAAAAAAATAGCAGCGAGATCAGAAAAACTTAACGTTGTCAAATTTTTACTGATCAGGTTTAAAAAAAAACTGATGTTACTCAAGTTCGTTTATAGCAGCAAAACCTATAGAGGTAGTTCCACTTGACAATGCCTTCTCATCCAAATGCGGCTGAGTAATGTAGCAGTGAAGTTCATGACATATTTTAACCGTTTAAAATGATTTTATTAATACTGGTCAGCAGATGAAGAACTTTTTGAATTCAATGGGAAGGGTTTCACAGGATTAATCACCAGGTTGGTTGCGGAAACGAGCCTTGACATGACTTAGTGTAGACGTGCAAATAGAATGCACTTATTTCAATTTGTTAATATGATCATCAACCTTAAATGTCGTGAACGCGGATTAGATAATTCTGAAATATCTCACTCTGATGGCTTAGAAGTAACTGAATCAGTTTTTATCTATATTGGGTAACGGAAAGAGTCATCAGAGTATAATGTGTCTTTTATACGGCGTTATCAACAATACCACATTTAAGAGAAGCAAAAAGTTATCCTAGGAAATTATCCAAGTTTTCTTTTTTACTTAATATCGGTTTGGTTATTGAACTAAAAACGTACGTTTTATACCGTTTGGGGTGTATTACCAAACGAATGGAGGGTGATATGTTCCATTGTGTCTATTTTCTTTAAATTTAACTTATCGAAATTATTATTTGGTCCCTACACTTAGGTTATGGAAGAATAAAAAAAGGAGTTCACGATTGTTTTTACTGCGTAACTGTTATACAAGGGAAAAGAGATATAATTATTTACAATTATTTATACCCATTAATGGATGTGTGATGGTAGAAGTATATAAAACTGAGTTTTTGTAGCATTTGAAGTATTTATAATTTATCTTTTGTTTTCAATCAAAATTTATTCGGAATATATTCTTTGAATAAGATCTAAAAGTACCCACCACTGTAATTAATTTTTCGGGATGTTATAGATTTACAGACGTTTTAAGGAAAAAGTGCCAGTTTTTGCATGCATTATCTTCTGCCATCCTCAAAAATTTGTCGATGGAACTTGGCCGGATAGATACCTGGCAGCATTTTTATTGCAAATATTACGAATACTCTTCTATGCTCTTGAATCAGAAACCTGTTGTGTTCAAATTTCCTTTAAAAATTGTTGAAGTTTTCAATGCTGTCAAAATTCGAATATAAAAGAGATTTATAGAGACTAACTCATATTAGCTATGTGACTAACGGATGACTTAACGGGTCGATGGCCGCAGTGGTTAGACGGCTGACTATTGTTGTGAGAGGACGATAGGTGCCGGGGTTCAATTCTCTGGAGGGACGGTGACATTTTTTCAGAGAGTTTAATCCCGGATCGACTTGCCATTCGCTGTTGGGAGCAAAGTGATTAACAGCGCGGCATCATAAAAGGCGATATGATGCTGTCACAAAGCCATTTCAACACAACTTACACACACTAAACTACACCGCAAGAGTTGCAGTGATAGCCAGACAAGTAATACAGCTTACGGAGTCACTGCAACTAAGCACCCACCACACATTTAAAAAAAAAAAAAAACTACAACTCGTTTGCGAACTATTCATATTCATTTTCAACTTTATGCACATAAGGTCTGGCCACTGTAATATATTGTACATATTATGTTTTACGGGAGTTTGTTTAATCTTCTTGGATATGCTACTCTTGGAGTGAAGAATTTATTAAAAAAAACTACTGAAAACAAAACATGCTTTAAGATAAATTGTATAAGACCAATCAGTTGCTGATAGGAAATTTTGAAAAGTATTTTTACGGTTTTTGATGGTTATTATAATAATAATAATAATTTATACACAAGAAATCACTAGTGTAGTACTGACAGTCAACTGTATACTGTGAACAAATAATAAGTGACTTCAGTAATGTATTTAATGAGCGAATTCTAGTTTGTATTTCAAATTAAAAGTATAATTTAGTTTTTTATCTGTATTATATTTATTCCTGTTTAGCTTTAGTGAACAAAACAATTAATATAATAAGACGAATTACATAACAGGCTATGTAATTCGTTTACTAGTCTATAATTAAATAGTAATTAATAATTTCTTGTTGACAATCATTTTTGGCACAAATTTTCGCAAGGGTCTTAAGTTGATCATATTCTTCGGTCCTTATTAATTTGTTCGATAAAGTGGACAATTTTATTCATTTTTATCAAGCAGCTTATTAAGCATTTTCTTGATATCAATAACTTACGTTAATGAATGAATGTGACGTTTATATTTGAGTTGAGTTTCGAAAAGGCGCTAATAGGGTGTTGTTTAGTTTCGTAATGGAAGAAACTAATGACTTTATGGCAGAGTAAACGGTAGTAATTAAACTAATACGTCGATAAGCGCGAATAGCTTTCAGTTTAATTCTAGGTATCGCTAATAGTTGCATTTTACGAGATAGAATTTGTTGTTATTGATCAATTTCGAATGTCGTTCGGCCTCTCTCCTTAGAGCAGGTAAAGTTTGGGTCCGACGGTTGCCGTAATTTTAGGGCCTCTTCGGAAATTTTCCCAGCATCCAGCGGAGCGGAGAAAAAGAATAAGAACGGCGGAGAGTAAGCAGAACGCGCGGCCGTCCTCGTTATTAAAGAAGTGCAGTTATGAGTCAGTCGGGCGACCGTGGTTGCATTTCGTCAGCTGTTCTTGCACGTGGTACGGTGGCGGGTTTTTACTCGACGGTCGTCGTTGTTGTTGTTCATCATTACCCGAATATGCCGCGCTCACTTCTCTTTTTCCCTTTCGCGTCTCTCTCCTTCTTTATCGTGATTCTCGCTAGAGGAGAGAGCGACCGTATACTATAGCGTATAGCGGTGGAGAGACGGCTATATGCAGGGCCGTTCCTAGGCTGATGGTTTTCGCATTCAATGAGAAAGTCGTTTTTAAAAAAATTATTTTTCAATCAAATATTAAAACCAATTCAAAATAACTATACACATAAATTTAAATAGAATTAATTCCATAGAAAGCAAGACGTTTTACACCTAATGCGATCTAAACGTTTATAATTGACAAAGTCAAAACAATTATCTCCTATGTTAGAGATGAAATTAAGTTATATATGGTTCACACATTTCTACCCCACGATGATGCTAGTACCGTTTATTGCAAATTGGGCCATCTCATTAAAAAGCTGAATTGGTTTTGTCCAAAATTAAAGACTTGATAGATGATATTATGTAATACTCTCTAACATAATAAAAACTACATAATATATAATTTTAAATTTTTCTAAAGTTTTGACTTTAATTTAATTTAATTCAAAGAGTGAGTCAATTCTCGCTGATATATACAAAATTTCAGCCTAATGTATTCATACCCTCTCGCTTATAGGACTTTTGGTGTTTCGAGTTAGAAGAATTCGACTGTATAATAATTTACATTAAACAAATTCACTAACTTGAAGATCATTGAAAAGGAAAGTACATATTTAACTTGATATTATATTGACAAAAAGCTGATACAGATGTAAGTATTTAAGCATCTACTTTCGTAGAATATGATTACCTACTTATAACATAAATTTTTTTCCTGAATTGATTCCCTCGATCAGTTGTATTTAAATATTGAGCTGTGCTGTCACAAAGTTCCACCGATATTATGGAAGGATGGCCAACGAATATTTTTCTGTTATGGGCGAAATTTTGAAAGAGAAAGAGGCATCCAAGTTTATCTACGTACTTTTTGATGACCATTGAAGAACGGAAATAGTATCTAATATAAGAAATACCACTGCTATACTATTTTCTAGGTCATTTAGAATAGCAGGATAAAGGCAGTGGAAAGTTTTGTTGAGCAAAAATAATGGATTTCAGACGATCTAGATAGCTTTCCGCATTCGTAGGTTTAATGATCTATAATAAAAGCAGGACATTGAAAGTTATTTTAGAACTGATGGATTAGTAAACGGATTGTGGGTTTATCCAATTAATGAATGTGTACAGGACATTGGACAACAGTTCCCTAATTTTGCAATCACTTATGAACAGCTATTATAGCTTGTCAAATTTCTGGTTCTGTTGACAGATTTCGTACAACCGGGAAAGTATAACTGCAGGTTGCACTGATCTTTGCCATCAAATGGAAAACTCATCAAAGAAATCCATTGCGAAATTGTCAGTTCAATCATCAGTTAGAATATGGTACACTGTTCTTGAAAAAGATTTAAAATTATATCCATATAGAATTCAATATGTTCATTTCACAAGAAATAAGATTACTTAGATTTTACTTTCGAAAAACATTACTGTTCCCAAATGAGTACAGAAATCATAGGCTACTCTAAATGTATATTGATTATATTGATATAGTACCGTTCATCATATTACCTGGTACTTTTCTGACATTTCCGTGATAAGTACTACAGTGAAATGTACGTTATCTCTTAGGAAATGTAATAATTGTCTTGTTCCAGGACTTACGATCGCTAGTATACATATTACACCAAAGAATATTAATTTTACAGTGGCCAGTACGTTCGCTGAAATTCAACAAAATCCAAATTTTTAATGTCTTGCTTTAGTGCGCGGTAACTTTATAGTGGAGTGTATTTGAATTAAGTTTCATACATTCCGAAGTACATACCTACTTAAAATTTTAGTGCGGTTTCTTATCGTTCTAATAGCTGATATGGCACGGATTTAAATTTTGACCGTTACAAAAAAAATTAAAAGTGATGAAGAAGCAATTATAACTAGTGCTAGTCGTAAAATGCATTTCTTTATTTATTTTACATTGACAGCTGTTTATATCGCGTGGTTGCCCCCTTATTATACCCGCTAAGAACGGTCCTGGTATAGAGCCCAACGTTTTATTGAGAGAGTATAGTGGTACAGCGTGAACCAGACTTCGCGCAAGTGTTCCATCGGTCCCTCTGGCCCCGGGGGTGGGAGGGTGTCACGTCAAGCCGTCACGCGGGGATCCGCGAACCTCCCTGCCTGCGCTCAGTCCGCTTTAGTCCGTCGTACGTATTGATCCACCGGACAAAGGAAACTGACCATCAGTTCACAAGAAACACCACCGACGTGCAACAGCATCCCCACTAATTGTCGCGACTCGGAGAACCCGCGCGCCTCATTCGCGTTTAGTCGCTTCACAAACGTTTACCACGTCCGACAAGAGATAATAACTACATACAGATATATACTACACACACGATATTATCCCTATGTGTGCACGTTATCTTTCTTTTTCTTATATACTAATATACGTTCAGGCATTAAAAACTATCTCTCAGAAGATAACTCTTCGATCATTCATCTATAACGCGTTGTGTTATCGCGAGCAATTCGAACGCGAGTGATAAACTGCATTTTATATTCAAATTATAAAGATTGGTGTGTATATGAGTGTGTCTACGGTGACTCTAAACTTTTAACCAAGTTTTTATCTCATTTTTCTCTGCGAATCAACGACTCGCGCATTGCATTTTGATTGGCTCGAACGCTGTATCGCACGCAAACAAAACCACGTGCTCTGTGTGCTGCCTGCGACTCTGTTTCAAAACTCGTACGACCGGAAGTGTAGTGGTGGTTTTGTTTCTTCTTCTTTTACTACTACTGCGTACAGTGTATGTGATATCATGTCAGCGAAGGCCGGTAAGCGTCCGTTACGTTCCCTGACTGCCCACGAGAAGCTAGATGCAATTCGGCGAGTTCACGATGGTGAAAGTAAAGCTTCGGTGGCAAGGGATATCGGTGTACCAGAATCGACGTTGAGAGGATGGTGCAAAAACGAAGACAAGATCTCGTATTTATCCAGACAGAGCAGCCCCGAAACGGATGATTCCGTTCATCTGGAGCCAAAGGAGAAGAAGGCTAAAATCGAAGATAACGTGCCATTCAATTTGAGTTTGAAAGTGCGCGCTTCTTATTCTCCACCTACTACGGACACCGCCGGTTTTAATGGTAAAGCACCAGTGGCTACAACGGCCGCGGCGGCCGAGGCAGACAAGGATACGAAGCTTTCCGCGAATAGTGCGACACAGGAGACCCCAAAATCGACCCAAATGACCGAAAGGGAGAGAAACAGAGCGGAACTCGCTCGTTTGAGTATCGAGCTAGGGTTGAATCGACCTGAGATGTTTAATTCTAAATCGGCTACTGGCAATACCATCGCCGATTTAAGCACTAACATCGGATTACTTGCTCAATGGAATACTCTCCTATTACAGCAACAACAACAGAAGACCACCAAAAAAATTTCCACCAGCGACGCAACTACTTTTCCTTTAGCTCCCACACCTTTATTGACGTACACAAAGCCAGATTCGAAAGCGAAATTACCTAAAGTTGACCCGCCAAAATCAGTTGAGGATTCCGTTTGGTACTGGTTAAATCAACAGGCTATGCTTGGATTAAGTCAAACGTCGGTTACAAACGTACCAACAACAACTGCAAACGATGTTCCTACAACAACTCAAGCTAACGGATCTTCTTATCAGAATAGTTCGTGGTTTTGGAAATGGTACAAACAGTTCGCGAGCACGCAAATAGCGCAATCGCCAAACAAGCCGATATTGTACCAGCAGTTGACCAAAGATAAAGACATTACTAATACGGAAAATCTTCAAAACGAAGAGAAACCAAAAAGTTCAACAAAAGCCAGGGCCGTACTTGACAACTTACTCTTACACAATAATAATAACGTTGCCTCCGTGCATAAAAAAGAATGCGATGAAGAAGACTTGACGCAGGTTGAAGCTATCGAGCACGGAGAAAAGTTTTTAAAGTGGCTGGAGTGTTGCGGTGATCCTTCAGTGACGGCGATGCAAATAATGCAATTGAAAACTGTACTAAATAATATTAAAACGGGATTAGACAGAAAAAACAGTGACCACAGCAAAACCAAAGTTAAAAGAAAGTAATGCTTTAAACTAAATTAAAGTTTATTAATGAAATAGAGACTTGTAGGCTGTTGAAGCTATACCAAATTTATTATATATTAAGATGTTGTATGTAGTTTATTGTACAAAGTTTATTGTAGGTGTGCGCGTAAAAAATGCAGCAATATGCATATATTTTAATTTTTTTCAATATTACAGTTTCCTTTATAATTTACTGATACTCAACGATAGCTGTGTTTTTCTAACGAACTCAGAACTATAAACACCTACAAATTAAATGAATTGAGGTTACCTACAAATGTTTTCTTTAAGTAAAATTATATGTTAAGAGTTTAATTTCAAGTTTAGCGAGGATGAAAATTTTGTTAGTTAAAAGAGTGAGGAACGGATCTACATGTGTATATGTGTTAATCTATTAAATGCAAATTGTGCCAAATTCAATATTTGAAATTTTTGCCGAATGCTCAATAATGTACCTAAGTATTATTTAAAGCATTTATATACATGGTGTTGCACTTGACGCATACATTTCCTATTTATAAGATCTCGTTGTATTTCCTTTTATTTTTGTTGCCAAAGTATTTTCCATTATTGTAATGTAGACACGCCGACATGTTTTTTTTGTAATCGCTTAGAATATAAATGTATTTATTTTGATATTGTCGATAAATGTGATCTCGTTTTATTTTCGAATAACTTCGTAAAGGACGAAAGGTGCTTCTTCGAATTTTCCACCGAAATATTAAGCACATTTCCAATTGTTTACCGCTTGAATTACCTGGTATTGTACATTATATAAAAAACTTTTTAACGAATATTTTTGTACGAAATATTGAAAATTACTTGAATAAATTTTTCTTGAAGTTAAACTGGTTTTATTCTTTTCATGCGTATCTATTTTTAATTTTTTTTTGCAATTAGAGAATACAATTTTCATTTTTACACCAACAGTAAAAAATGACTAAATAAACATGAAGTAAATATTCCAGAATCTTTTAATTTTTTTATTACAATTTTATTGTATTTGTTGTATGTATTACTAAACATGGTAAACATGATTCTTACTAGCGGCGGATCCAGAAAAACATTTGGGGGGAGGGAGGAGGGAGGGGGAGAAAAAGGGGAAAAACCAGGAGGTATGGAATACCGCCCCGGGTAGAGGGGTGTCCGGGGAAATTTTTTGAAATTTAAAACCCACGGAGGTGGTTTTTGAAGTATTTAACTAACTAAAATATAGGCGTACGCAATAACTTAAAAATTAAAGTTCCCAAATTTGTTTGCGATATTTAAAAATATTTTTCTGTTAGAAATAGTATGTTTTATCTAGTATACAGTCGGGTCGTTTAGATCCGCTACTGATTCTTACCGCTATTAGATTGTTATTATACTTTTTCTACACAGATAGCTTTTTATTATTAGAGGGAAAATGGTGTTTCTTTATCTGTAGAGCTGGATAACTGTGTCTGAGAGTAATGGGGTAGAGAGTCAAGCCAGTCTTACGTATACCGTCAGACAACCGACTTGACATACACTTTTTATATGTTGCTAGTTGCTCAACTCCATTTTGTCAAGCTATGAAACTATATACCGCTGATGTTACCTGTATACATAAGTCACAGAAGTAACACTTAAATATGAGGCTAAATTGACAACAATTTGCATACTAGTCAATTTATAATACATATTACTACCTAAAATAATTTTATAAATAATAGTAATTGTTAAATTCACATTTTATACTTTTATGTAATTATTTTTTCGTACATCCCTTATATTGTGTTCTCTTTTAGAAGTTGGTTTCGTAAAGAACAAATTACCAACGTATAAAACCAAGAATAAAGTTTTCAAGTTTACAAATGACGCAAAAATTTACAACAGGTTTTTTTGTCCTAACTTGACGAAATTCTTAAGTTGCATGTCGAAGTTTACAAGCTATCTCGCAGCAGACAATTAAAGTAATTTAACGAGCAATTATATATTGTTACATATCTATATGTACATCATAATATTCAACACACTTTTTAAAAATGCTACGTTATCTGGGCAAACTGAAGAGGATTTTGCTAATTACGTGAGTATTTCCTACATGCGATTCCAATTTGTAATTTAAAAACATCAAAAACCGCACTAAATAATTTTTTAGTCTGGATTACGTCTAAAGTAGTTTTCTGAAATTACCAAACCTTCCTATTTTCAAAGCTAATATTGAAGAGCGTTGAGATCGAAAGAACTGTTTTGTATTATTGTGAGCACTTAGAACTGCTCAAAAAATAGTTGGAAGACTGCCTTCCTCTTCTATAATGGGAGTACTTAATTACAACTAGGAAACAATTAATTAAAAACATTGTTATTGGCGTTAAAATCCATTGAATTTTAATTTTATACTTTTTTTTAATGGAAAATTATTATTACTTTTCTTTTTTATCAGGATTCCAAGCTAAATAGTTTATTTGGTCGTTCTTTGTGTCCTATTACTTTACTAAAAAAAGTGATGCATTGCTAATTTATTCTCTTCCTCATCGAAAGAGTTCGTATTATATCAAAAAGTAATCTAAAAAGGAGACTATACAGCTTCCCTATTTACAATAACTATTATATTTTGTGAATAAAAGAAATTAGAATGTTTGATCAGAACTAAACCTGCCATATATGTATGTGTGCATTAGAATTTTTTTCGGCTTTGTTCCATCATATTTGACTTGACGGGCTGATACAGATTGTATCTACCTGATCAGGTTTTAGTGATTTAGTGAAATCAAAACACGTAAGATGTTTATGCTTCAAATTTTGGAGAAATATTTGATCTGTGTCAGACCTGTCTTAAACGCAGTTGTAGTTTTTTGGTTGGTTTTTCATGAAATGTTTTAACAACTTCCAGCAACTACAGTGACTCTATTTTAATCTCTATTTAATTAATAGTTGAAACATATCTAACGATTGGTAACCCAAAGATACCATTATTACTTTCTTGTGATTATATGAATAGGTTGTGTCACTTTTTACACTATTAGAAGTTATATTCGGCTACCAGTGTAGAAATATCTTACGCAAGTGTATGTAACATTAAATGATTACTTTTTATCCTTTTAACTGGTATTGAGAAATATTTATAATTATCGTTTATCCCAATAGTCCTGTAAACTAATGTTTATTACTTTCATCGTGATATTTAGGATTGCTCAATTTAAGTAAACGTAGTATACATATCTCTTAACAATGTTTCGTTGCCACATTTTAATTATAATTGTAATTGCGTAAAATTATCAAAAAACGGTCGTTGTTAAATTTTGTGATGAGAACTTATCAGTTGTCAGTGTTGTTTAAACCATAAAAGATTAAGCAAAAACGTTATAATGACATCTGTGTAAAATGAACGACGCCTACTAGACCCTTTCTATTGTTATTTATTTTAATATGTTCATGTGATTATTGATATTGGACTGTATTAGTGCCGTTATATCTGAAAATAACCACGATATAATTACGTTTATGAAAAATGGTTAAGTCACCCTTAGGAATTTAGGTTCTTATAACGACCTAATATAACTCCCAAATATGTAACCACCAGTTGCGGCCGTGATCCCTAAATTGACTTTAAAAGAGGGGAAATATACACCGACATATTACAGTCAAACTATTTAATTTAATGTTTATGTTGCGCTACGGTCTTTAATCATTTAGGAATTATACGATTAGACAAGTAAATTTGATGCCGCTTTTATTTAGGAGTCGCTAGGGATTTCTTTTTATTTTCCAATCTTTAATAAAATGCTTATAGGACAAGAAAGATTTGTTTGTAACTGCTTTATAAACTGATTTATTGTATTCGAGAATACAGACGCCTTATATGTACATATGTATGTATTTGTTTGTCGATTGGTATAAGAAGATTACTGATTTTATGCGTTTTGTCTAGGTGTTTATTTTTGTAACAGTTCCTTGTCAAATTATGAATTACTATTTGGAAATTGTACCAATTTTTCTCGTCACTATAATATTTTTTTTCAGTTAATCTAATACACTTATACATAAATAATGATCAAAGAGACTAAATGAACAGTGACAAAAATACTAGAATACTTCGTTAATCTATTAGGAAATCTTAAAGTAATATACGGTACTTGGCAAATTAGATGATACATTCACCTGTATCTATAAACTGACTGATTGAATTTTGATCACGCTATAATCCAAATGATTTACTGTAGAGTTGTGAAATTCGTCACAGTAATTTATCATGTGAAACACTGGGCAGCTGTCTTCTCAAATACGACAATAATTACGAATAATTCCATAGTTTCATCGCGATAAATGAAGATTCAGAAATGAATTTAATTCGAGTAAGTATTCTACCTCAAATTTTTGCAATTACCATTTTTAGATTTACATATCATACTAGAGCACTGATTATACCGTAAAAATAAATCTGGACCACGATTATGGTTTTGATTTTTCAAAAGCAACGAACAAAGAAATTGTATAAAATAATCTGTATTGCATCCTTTCAACAAAAAGGACGATATTGATAATTTATAAATTTGCAGTAATGTTAGCAATTTTATTCAATTTGTGTGAAGGGAAACTGGCCGCGCACGTAAATTTTGATTAGTCAAGAGGATAATTCTGGTGACGATGCAATTACTATATGTGAATGAAAAGTAAGAAAATACGAGAAGAAATTGGCATAATTAGTGGTCGTTAAAGAGACAGTAGATTCCCATATGAATTTATTTCGATAAGACAAGAGAAGACTAGCAACTGTTATATTGGGATATCCATAAAACTTTCAAGACTAACTGGTAGAATCGTCCACCTTAGAGGCTGTCTACAGAAATTTGTTGAATTTAAATACTGTGCGTAGGTTTTGCCAAATTTTAGTTTTAATTAATCTAGAAGGTTTAAAACGTTTATCTTTTAGATATATGTAGGGCGCAAAATGCTTTCATGCCACATGCCATACCTCAACACCTCGACTCCGTTGTGCTTTCTCATCATCAGTTGATTTATATATCAGTTTATCTATTTTGCAAGATAACTAATAGAACTGATATCCATCACCTTAACGTTAAAAGCTGACTAGGAATACTGACGTACACTTGCTATCTCGTTCGGAAGTACTAAGATTGAACCCTGGTACTTCCTTTCCGAGTTAGATTTTCTGCGGTTTCCATACTTTTTCACAAATACGGAAAAGCAACACACGGTGCGCAGGTGCAGGCGTAATAGTAGCTAAATGTTCACATGATACCTCTTGGGATTAGCGCAAGCTGTTTAGTAAACGTTTCTAGTAAGAAGAGAGTGTGTAACTCATCTTCTTCCGGCTTAATAGGTCTGCCGATTTGGATACTTAAGATAAAGATAGAATATTTATTTTTTCTTGTTGTTTGGTGGAATAAGTTTAACTACACGATAGTCGGAGTGGTAAGAGTGACTGGTTAGCGGAGTGACAGGTTGAGAGTTCGAATCACGTCAGAAACAACGATGGCACGTTTCGGAAGTTTGCTATTTAATCAAACTACCTTATCCTATAATTGATATTGTCATATTGATATTTAATTTTTTTTGCAAAATCTGAAAGCTAACCATGTTATAATGTTATTTTAATCGTCAAAAAAATAAAAGATAATAACAATTTTGTGTAAAGCTGGATACATTTTACATGACAAATATTTATGTACTTCTTTCTACTTTGGTTAACATGCTTAAAAGTGTTACTTGTTGAATGAAAATCCAATCAAATTAATGGAAATCCCACTACGTGAGCCGTAATTATACACCTGGCTTTCAAAACATACTGATTAATTTGTACATTGTATTACTATACAAACGCGGTTGTTGATAGGAAATAAACAAAGTAAGTAGTATAACATATAATTTGCCGCATGTAATTGGCGCAACAGATGACATGAAATAGTATTATTATTATAATTTAACTATTGACAGCATTATTTGTACATCGTTGTTTCTGAAACTATTATATACATAGTAGGAGATTACTACAAGATTCACTAGTGTACTAAAATCACTTTTAAATTGAGCGAAGGTAAGGTACAAAAGGAAATCTAGCAACGACTAGCTTATGTTTCTGTTTCTGTATGAATATTTAATTTTTGCTCGAAGATTTTCGACATTTTACACTAGACACGCATCTAAAACTTTCTAATGTAGTCTGATTGGAATTGTCTTCTAATGGCGTAGTACGAGATGCTTAAAGTGGTTGACATTCAATTTTTAAAATTTAAAATCAATAGTAATAAACAATAGTAAGCAAGCGGTGAAGACTGGTCTACTTGGATATAATAGGAGTGACACAGTAAGTTGCTATGACGAAGGCGCTGATGTCTGAGCCTTCTTCATATCTGAGAAAAAGAGACTTGAAAAAGTAGGCTAAATGATTATAGTATATAAAAGATGAAGAACTAATTTATGCATTGAGGTAGAATAGGTAGGGAGACGACATCACGTGGCTAAAACGGCGCAGGTCGGCCATATTGGTACTCCACTTACGTCAAACACGAACTACGCATTAATTGATTATTGCAGTTATATGACATAGTAAACTATTAGAAGACAATATGATTTCTTGTGCTCTACGTAGTTACAACAGTAGAAACAGCGTTCACAAGAAGAATTCGTCTAAAATAACATTTCATAGGTCAGTGTATGACACAAAAACAATGTGCAGGGCCGTAATTGGAAAATTTCAATTGGTGCGCTTGTATGTAGGTACATAAATAAACTATTACATATTGAGCGATTATATTGTTAAATTATGACATTTATAGGGCTTAGGCCTAATAGGTGTGGGATGATGTAATTAATTTTAAATAAAACCATCTGTTAAGTGGATGCTTAAAATTATACTTGTAATTTTCAGTAGTCCGGACCTGGTGAGGCAGCCATATTAGTCCAGCCCAGTGCGCCGTTTTGAACATACAGGAAATATGCTTCATAGAGCGTCTTCTTAGTATACTAGCTCAATGAATTTATGTTTTGCTCCTTTGTTTCGCAAAGTTTTTGACGTCTTTTCTTAGACCACAGAGACTTGATGTGTCAAAACGATAGTAAATATTTTGGTGGAATTGTAATCTCAATCCTATATTGAAGAAAGTTCCTGAGTGGTAAGGATGATAAATGTTCAACTTTGAACGACATCCATCTTTAAATGTTAGTTTATTTCTTATTCATTCCTATACTCGTATTGTAAATGATCAACGAACCTTATATCCAAATTTCAAGTAGGTTCGGATTTGTAACTCTGTGTATCATTCATATATTTAGATTATTGGTGAATCAAAATTGGGACGACCTTCAGGTCAATAAAACCTACAATTATAATAATTATACATTACATTTCTGGAATAACATTAAATTTTATATGTTTCATTTTGAGTGAGTATCCAGATAAATACAAAAACTATCACAAATTAGTAGTTAATGTATTCCGTTCACTCTATTTTAGTTGTGATAAGTTTCGTTCCTACAAAAAACTGTTACGTAAACGCGACTTTATTAATTTATTGTTATATGCATAATAACTACGGTACAACTAAAAAATACAAGCAATTAATCAAATTTTAGCCGTATATAAGTTAGAAACTAATTTTAGAAATTTGGTTAAATAAATTAAGTCGTTAAGTTAACGAGCCTCATTTACCAAAAATAAAATAAACATTAAATTCAAATTAATCTCATTACAGCGCAGTGAATGAAAAATCAATTTAAACCTACTACATTCGTGATGCTATAACCCGTGATATGATATATTTGTCGCCGTGTTTCATTGTTATTCTATTTCGCTTGATGTATGTATGCTATCTGTGTCACGTTTAGAAAAAAACACAAAGGAAAGAAGTACACACAGATAAGATAAAAATGAAAATAACGTGCCCGGAATCTAGAAAATATAAGCGCCGGCCGTAGAAGTTACTCTTATTAACGGAATAGAAATGTGAGGTTGAAGAGTCAATTGAGATGGAATGTAGTTGAGCTTTTTATTTGTTTTGTAGTTTTACTACGTTTACTACGATCCATTCATATCTCCCATTCATGTGAGAGTTATTGTTTTCTTTTTTCTTTCTTGTGTTCTTACTTTCCTTACAAACTTCAACATTATTCTCTGTTCGAGATTACTTTTAAATTGTACACGTTCTAGAATTTTAGATGGGTCAAATTTATTCTGTTGATTTTATTTTTACCTTACCACGGTCGACGACGGTCCATGCCCAGTCAGTTGTAAACAAGTTTCCAACGTAGTAATAAAATATAAACCAAGTGATCTAGCGGGTAGGTTGCTTGAACTTGACATTTTTTACTACTTTTTCTTCATCTTGTTTGTACATTATTAAAATTGTATTGGATGGCTATATAATTGTATTTTATTAGATTAGGAATGTTTAAGTTATTGTGTCTTGCATTATTTGATGAGATAGTTTCTTATTCATTGCTGTTTATACTTATATACAGTACATTTCAAAACATTATAACCATGGAATTTGATAGTTTTACGATTACTAAATTAAAAGGAATATTGTTTAAAGTGTTTTGGGCCGTGAGTTCATAGAAACAATATGATGTCAGATCATGAACTAGCATATGAATTCGATGATACTGAGATAGAAATTAGTCAAGCTAGGAGTAGACTATTCCAGGCATTAATGCCAAATTTGCTGTTTGCTAAATACTAAAAATGACTAGGCGAGGTTATGACAAAATGAGTATTTTGCGTTTTAACATTATTTATAAAAATGTTCTTTAGCACACTTATATTGTATAGTGGTAACACCGCCGCAAGCTTTGTTCAAAGTGGTAAGCACAAAATATAGAAGCGATGACCAATTTTAATTTGATAGAAAAATGTGTGGGCATAAAAGAAATAAAAGATTAGATTTGAAAATAGTGCACTAAATATTTGTTCTGAAACGTAGCAATTGTTGTCACAAAGATACGCAAACAATTTGATAGCCGGTAAAGCTATATTTTACAAGTATTTTTTGTGGTGGGCTGTTGCTGTATAACTGTAGTGTGTGCAGATGTGTTGTGCTGGCTTTGTTACAGTATTACCTTGTTATAAAACGTGTTGCTCTGTTAATTGTATTATAATAGCGAATGACAGCTCAAGCAGAGTGATATTAGCGTTAATTAAAACTACAAAAAATATGCATTCGCCGCCAGGCAACCATTAATTCTAAAATTGCGCTTGAACAATAATCACCGCGTCTATTACTGAATAATTTCAAAAATAAAATATAAAATTGCAAATAACCTAATAAAGCTCTTTTTATGATATAGTCACATTAAAATTCTTGTAAAATGGTATATCTTAATTGGTATTTGAGTAAGACCTTTCCGAAACTGTCAGATTTATATGGTACATTATCGGAGCATCGAAATAATGCATAAAATGCAAGTATCCTATTGAATGCACAGAAATGAATTCTAGGTGTTGGATAATAATATCGTAAACTATTTTAAATTTTTTATTTACTTGGTGATACTATTCTAATGATTTTGTACTAAAAATTTATAATCAATAAACAATTTTCAAATATATATACATAGATTGATGAGCTGAAGTTGAGAGTTGAATATAAAAAATTAAACGCAACTTCACTTGAATGTATTCTTTAATTGTATATATTGTATTCAACTAAATTTTCAAATAAATAAAACACTTCAAAATGTCCAATATGGATACAGAAAAGAGTCCTTAGGCCACCAGGACTATTCTGAATAAATATGATGATATGATGTAATCTAATCTGCTTTCAATATCGTGGATCATACCATATTATTAGAAAAATTACATTACTATGCAATTCGAAGAATTATTGTATTGAAGTTGGAGGAATTGCGCTCGTGTCTCAAAAATAGGAACCAACTTGTGGAGTTCTGCAGATAAAAATTATATCTATTCAAGAGAGATAATTTTTGTCTGCAGGTGGTGGAAAGAGTGCTGCGGCGATGTATTTTTTTGGGACACTATTAGTTATCACATATGTATATGAATGATTTACGGATTAAATTAATAATGCTATAATTAGCAGGCCACATTGATTGTATGCAAGTCTTGTACTGTACTGTGTCTATGTTCGTAAATGCATCCTCGAACTATGTAGATAGCGAGTACAAAGTATAGGTTGTCAAGAGAACTGACGAATGGTTCTTTGAAAATAATTTACTTATGAATATTGAAGCATGATCCAAAGGATCTTATTCATAAGAGGAAAAGCTGAACAAAATAAAATTTTTAAGTTCTCTTAGTAGGCTCCATTGGTTCCTACATATAGCCGAGATTGCCAGTGATTTTGGGCGTGTTTTTCTGTTACAAACCTACAAACATTTGAGACCAGAAAAAAATATATACCTACATGACAATATGGATGAATTTTCGAAAACTGACGATACACATCTCTATGAAATACGAAACAAGGATATGTTGAGGACACCGTACCATTGCTTGACGAGAAAAGAAGATGTATGCCGACTACTGGAGACCTAAAATACATACATGCTCTTCTGTAGTATTAGATATAGTTACGTGTTGTATTTTATTGACGAGGTAAACGTTCGCTGTCACCTAAATCAGCTATGGTCCAAATATATGGAATGGAGAATATATTGCTGACCAACCATATCATGAAGGCCACAGAGAGTGTGATTGACTTTCCCATTCTCGGTCGTAGAGGTATCATGATTGCCACATATTTGCAAGAGTGTAAATTGATTCAAGAGCCGACAATTTTAAACGTTTTTTGAATAACTGCTGCAAAAAATACATAACCAAAAACTAAATTTTTTTCCACCATGTCTAATTTTAGATTGATAATCATAGTCCGCTAGTAGATATTAATATATATAATCATTGCAGTTATTTACAAATTTTGTTAAACAGAAGTTGTAAAAAAATAGATAACCACAAAAGTCTTGATAGAACAAATACTACAATGTTTAATTAGTATCAACAATACAGAAACACAATTCTCATGACCAATAAATATTACTATTACTTATTTTTCTGAATACCGATTTTAGAAAAATATGATAATGTGCCAACTGAAGTGGGACGGGACTTATTCGCATTAATCGCCATTAGTGATATAGAATATGAAGAGTCACATTGAATGAAGATATTTGTGTCCTTCATGATTCTATCGTATTTTGCGGCAAGTATTTGCGATTTATTTTCAAGTATAGGTTATGCGCCAATGTATAATTTAATTATGTAGAATTAGTTTTATTCGTATGTGCATTACTAGGTAGATATATTGCTTATCCAGTACCTCTTTTTTCCATATATGTTTATAACTGAGTTTTCAACATATTTCCGAGGCTTAGTATTTACACAATTGAAAATTCAAATGTAATACTTAACATTTTTGACAAATTTTCTGAATTTTATAAATTCACGTGTGTAAGTGTAAGCAAATTAAGCTTATAATTAAATGTGTTCTAAAACTAAAACCATCAGAAATCACTAGACAAATGGAACGAAATCGGCTAAGGTTAAGAAGAAGAAACATTGCATTCGGTCTGTAGAAGTACGAGAAAAATAGCATTTCCTATTCTATGTATACATACATACATACATCTCTCTTGTCGGGTTCACTTCAGCAATATTGTTCCAGATAGTATAGAGTTGACACATTTCCTGCTAAGACAGAGTATATCGGAATAAACATTCTGACGAATGCGAATGAATAATTTGTATAGCGCTCTTCTGACGTATTTTGTCAAATACCAAGCTGAACAAATGTGATCAGTTATTACCGTACCCGAAGTTGATATATTTGGTGAATTTATAAGTAATTGTCAAAAGATTTTGTTTTCCTAATATATACGTCTTTACTATAACTTTAGCGTTAAACTTGAAATTTCGAAATAATGAGATGATACGATCTTAAATAACAAACTAATCTTAATTTAGCACTTTCTTAAAATATTTGTAATCCATTTTGAATCACTCTGTATATATTAAATCTAAATGTATTATATATACGCATAATCTTTGAGTACCTACCTATTTTACCAATTCGAGAAAGTGTTTATACAAATTGTTTTTTTTCTTACTAATTAGCTGTCATGTCACAATTTTATCAACCTCTTTTATTGTCGCCAGACAATGTATATATACATAACGCGGGTCTATGCGTATGGGTAGTTCCAGTACTAAGAAGTCATTCGTATATACATCACACACGCATAGTTGTCGCAGCGAAATTACTCTTTGTGGTGTGGCGTATGTTTATAGATATTGTACTTTAACATTTCATTGCATAATTAAATCTCATTTCAATTGAGTATCGTATTTTTAATTAAAACTCGTTGATTACATTCTAGATGCAATATATTATTTATTCCTTTCTGATGTCATATTTAAAAAATGAGTTTTACAGAGCGTATTTTATTACACCATAACGTGAGTAAAGTATACAGGATGTTCCATTTCAGGGTGGGTTTGAAATTGCCGTTTTATGAGAAAAAATATAGAAGTGCTAGTTGTCTAATCCTTAAACTTTAACGTCATGTAAAACAGGAAAATAAATGAATTATTATGAAGTCTTTATCGCTTGTCTAAGCTTTTGTTCACATTACGCAGCAGTTCTGCTGATACAGTTTGAAAAATAGCAGTTATTCTATGCATTATATCATCTCTATTGGTGGCGAGTACTTTATATATTTTCCTTATATAAATCTCCACAAAAAAATCACATGTGAGGTCTGGCGATCTGGTTGGTTATCATATTGGTCTATCACACCCGATCCACCTATGGGCAAATAAGTGACATAATGTTTGTATTAGGTACTTTCTTCGATATATGAGTTACTGCTGCATCCTGTATAAAGCACATAGTGGCTCGTATATTTAAGGTATCCAGGGTAGATGATGGAACAGTCTCTCGTTGTCTGCTCAGGATTGGTTTGAAGAAGAAAGGTCAAATTATGTGGTTACGAATTGTTTCAGCCCATACGTTAATACTTCACCTTCCTTGATTATTAAGGGTTCTCGGAGTATGGGTAGGATATAGGTGAATATTTTGTTCTGGTTTGAATGCAAAGTAGTGAAAGACTACATAAAGATTAAATGAAACCTTTTTACTAAGTCCGTTATCGGTTTGTTTCATATTAATCGCTCACTTACAGAATGCCAGTTTATGTTGGTAGTTGTGCTTGTAGAAGACTTGCTGCTTTGTCAATCCTTATGGATGGTATTTGCTCTTTATCAATACACGGTAGAGTATACATCTTGCCTGTGAGCTGTTGTGATAACTACGTACTATGTGTACTTTCAATCTACTAAATACTTAGCTACAATATGTAGTGTAACAAAAATTACGACAGTATCTAGAAAGGTGTAATTTTCAGGACAACTTTAAATATCTCCAAGATGCGCGAGGATAGGTGCATCGTGCCTTATATAAAATCGATTTAGTAAAAAAATAAAGAATAATTGTTATTATTAAAATAACAAAATTAATATCGAGTTTTGTAAATTCCGATCATTCTCTATAGCTATAAGAATATTAAGAATATGCAACAAATACCTTTTACTGAAACTGCAACAATTCAAAAGCGCATGATTAAATAGAATACTCTGTACATGATGATTCTTGATGAGCTTTTATTGAACGTTATGAGAACTAGAACACGTTGAAATATAAGTAGCGTTTTGCAGTGACTTAACAGTGTATCATTTTAAATAATCTAAGTTTAATATTTTATACAACAGTCAAACGCAAGATTGTCTTGTTTTTTTTTTGTTACGTGAATCTAATTCTCACTGTGAAGAATATGAAGAACCATTTGATGATTCTCAAAGCAGGGTACATTTTTCTGATGAATCAGATTCAGATGAATCTGTGATTTTACGGGCTCAGAAGGGGCGACAATCAATTTTGATGAAAATAACTCACCCATTGATGTATTTCTTACTTTATTTGACAAAACACTATTCAACAAAATTGTATACTGGACACATTCTAAAGCAGTTAGAGTTTCCAAAAATTTGAAGAGAAAATCGAATATCGTCTTGACATAGACGGTAAGTTTGATCTTAAGCTTTTCCAAGTTTATGTAAGCCACATGACATGTCAGAAACCCTGCCAACAGTCTAAAGTTCCCTTTGCTGAAATATAGCAGCGACTGTGACTTAGGCGATTCTGATAACAGTGCCTTCGCATGCTTTTGCCCTGGCGTATTTTGCCAGTGGCAGATCTTTCTGTTGACCTCCCATTTGTTAACTACTTGTTTTAGGTGGTTCTTTTGTAGCCCACAGCAGGGATAGGGTCCAATGAAAGGCATTTGCGCTGCTTCTTATGGCAAGCTTATCTGCCTTTTCGTTCCCTTGATGGCTTGAGAGCCGCTGAAGAGTTACGTGGTTATTGCGCGTCCCAATTGCCTTAAATTGCATATACATTCATGCAACAGACTGGACTCGTATGTGTAGGCACTCACAGGCTTCAACGCCGCTTGGCTGTCCGTTGATATACAATTTGTTGCGCCACGTATCCCTAACTCGAGGTTGCTTACGGCGCATAAGTTAATAGCAGAAATCTCTGCTTGAAATATGTTGGATTGGAGGTGCCATAGGCACTTTGAGGTCGTGGTTAAGCCCACTGACTCCGATGCCCGTCCCCACTCCTTCTATTCTAGAGCCGTCCGTGCCCATGCCAGGGTTCCTCTTTTGAGTTGAGGCTCACTGGAGGCCCACGTAGTACGGCTTTCGATGACCACTTTGTAGGGTTGGTTGTGCAGTTGTGCAGTTGTATTGCATAGAGATCTTGTCCTTTGCAATGTAAACTAGGTAGTTGATGTTGGGATCTTCAAGGATTTTAAGGTATCCTCTAATGTTCCCAGGTTTTAATCCCTTTAGTCTGTCCAGAGACAACGCACTTAACTTAGCCTACTTTTGGGTGTAAATATGCAGCCACGTGATTCCCAGCAGTACTTTTAGCGCTGCAGTGGGACAGGTCCGCATCACTCCTGTGACATTTAGACAAGTGAGTCTTGCATAGTGGTAACGAACGTGTTAAATGGGACACCTCCTATATTTTATACGCCCAGAAGATAGATCTTTATAGTACATTAAGTATGATTCAGCATTCTCTATATTTAAACCCAACAATTTTAGAGAAATTGAGAAGCATTTATAAATTTGGCAATTCGTGCAAGTAAAATAAGTTATAGAAAATCTGCTTCAATTAGTTAGAGATTGTTAAATCATAGCTAGAACTTGACCGATTTTTGCCGAACAACATTCTAATAATTTAAGTTCTGTATACAGTAAAATTGTTAATAGTTGGTTGTATTTATATATTATGGTCATCTATAATCCTCAGTAAGTGTAGAAGAAGGGCACGAAGGTATTAAAGGAAATGAGAAGGCTGATGCCCTGGCCAAAGAAGGAACATCTAGGTGACTCATTGGACCTATACCATTGTGTGGAACCACGAAAAGGGAGATAGCCAAAACCATGGAGAAATGGTTGGCAAGTAAATTCCTCGAATGGCGGAAAAGCCCCCCAGGACAGCGGCAGGCTAAAGAATTCATCAAAGAATACATGCCTAAATACACCGAAGACCTTTTGAACAAAGGCAGGAGAACGGTCAGGCTAGTTGTAGGCCTTTTAACAGGACATAACAGACTCAACAAGCATATGAGCAACCTTGGTCTGGCGGAAGACGCCATGTGCAGAATCTGTCAGACAGATGAAGAGACCTCACAACACATCCTGTGCCAATGCGAGGGACTAGCCAAATTGAGGCTAGAGTGCATTGGCGAACCATACCCACACGTGGCGAGCTACATGAAGACTAACCCGGCAAGGCTGGAAAGTCTCATAAAAAAGTCTAAGCTAGACCAGGTGGTCTAGATAATAGGGAGCTACAATAGACCTATAGGTCGCAGTAGCAAGAGGCCACATAGCCATCCCACGTAATTATTTATATATTTATCTATCTAAGTGTAGAAGAAGAAGTAATATGGTCCATTTGCGAATTTTGCTTTATTTACACAAATACAGTGAATGTTAAAATAAAACAAAAGTTGAAAAGTTTTCGTGCTTAATGAAACCTAAAATACAACAAAATACCTTTTTTCTAAGCATATGGAATATAGAGTAAAAGAAAATTAGAAAATTTTGTATTTGAGTTTTGCCTGGCTCTGTATATACATCAGGATATACAGTGAAATACGTTTAACACGAAATTGACGGGACCGAAATATTTTTTTGTGTTAAAAGATTTTCGTGTTAAAGGATATTACAAAAAGTATATATAAACACATAGTACTTTTTCGGAACCGCTTTATTATTTCGTCTTAACCGATATTTCGTCTTAAGGGTTTTCGTATTAAACCTTCTTTCACTGTATTTAAAAAATTACGTTATTGGAGAAAATATTTAACTTGGATTATTTAAAATGATATAAAATGTCGTCATTGTCAAATTTCATAAAAAATAACTATATGTAGGAAAGAAATATAATGTAGAGAAACTCTATGTTTAGAAAATCTCTAGAATGCCATGAATCCAAGTATGAATAGAGGCTGTTTAAGGAGAATGCTGGTATCAACTTCTTGTAAACAGGAACTTATCTCGATTATTTTAGATCGACAGTCCGTTCTCGAAAATGTTTCACTAGAATCAGCCTGAATGAATTGTACTGGACTTATAATATACCATGAATAGTTTAAGATCTATCGATTTTTTTTGTTCAATATTTATTTTTTATTTTATATGCCTATCTTAAGCAATGAATTTAAACTAAAAATTAACATTTTTTCTTATTTATTAGACATCAGCGGTCATAGAAAAATATATTTTTCTGGTAACTTGACATTGAATCGTTTGTTATTCACATGCACATAAGATGCAAACGTGAGAGCAAGTGATTAAGTAGTTATTATTTCATTCTTCTGTACCGCGACTGTTCGTGTTTTTTGTGTCATTTTACGGACTCCGTCTCTAAAAGAGAGACGTATCTAATAACAATACGGTTTTATTAGCGGGTTGAACGCACCTGGACGAAAAAAGCAGTTTCTTGTTTTTCAGTCAGGTATATTATCTAGTCTTTACCCATTGAATCTTTCGCAAGAAGCCGCATTCTCGCATGGGAACCGGGGTCCTTTTTGTGCACCCTTGCGCGGGTTTTGAAACCGCGCCGGTTACAGCAAAGCCGCGGTATATCGGCTCCTCTTATTGGCGCCTACTTGTCGGCCATAACTATCCCGGCCCGGAGACATAGCATTCTTACCTACCAAAAAGAATATTGAAACTAACAGCTAAAATTTAAATCGAGTATTAAACGATGTTTACTGCTGCGAAAATATTTTTGGAGATTGATATTATCTTGAAAGAATGAATTGTATTTTTTTTTTCTGGAAATCCAAGGAATCACTAGGAACTCTAAATATGTTAAACTTTTCCATTTCTTATTAAAATATAGGCCCATACTTAACTTGTAACGGATAGCTTTGGATTCAACACTTCTAATTTCTGAATCTCGCAGTAGTGGCAAAAATACTAAGAAAATTGTGGCAGAGATAAAGATTTTAGTTGTTTACTTTGTGCTCATTAATTGTTTCATTTGCTATCATTATCTCCTATTTATAATTAAAACAGTTGTTCATCTGTGAAATGGTAGATATATTTCGTCCTACGTAGTTCATACTCTAAATAATTACGATAACATCAATAGACTAAGGGACAATGCGCATTGAAGAAAATGCGGTTCCTGTAAAGGACATTTTTACGTCTATGATCTAACCTGGTACAGCACTTAAAATTACAAGATTTTATGTTGATTATTTATGTTGTTCTGTCACTTTGGTGCAGTCGCGAAAAGCTACGCTTAACTAAGCTGAAAGCTAAGTTTTCGAAGTCGTGCGATTTCATACCTCTCAATTATTTATTCTGAGTGAGACGTCACTAGCTCGTGCTCATAAACCAGCAACAAAATTGTAGATAGAAACTAGATCAAAAAATTTGAGCAGACTGGTTCAGTTCTAGATCTTAAAAGGCAACTACAAGAATAGCAGAAAATATTACTAAGGGGAATAAAAAATGCGGCAGAGGATTTCAAAATCAATCACATAGAAAGTTTTGATAAAAGAGCTTCCTACATATCTCCTAAACTGCTGTGTGAACTGCGTGTTTATTAACTGAATCTTGACGGGGTTGATAACGAATTTTGTAAGAAAAATCAATGACGAAGTCGATAACCAAAGTTGTCCGGTTAGGGAACATTAGAATATTGGATATAGATTATCTAGAAACCGATTGATCTCCTTCGCATGACTGTTGATGTCACTTAAAATTGCTATGCTATATACAAAAATGATTTCCGTTTAGTTATAAATTACTGTTATTATAGTATACTATCATAACAATTATAGAACTGTTATGCTTTCGTCAAAAATAAAAATGATTATAGATATATAACAAATCTAAAAACTTGATATCGTATTCTTTTTACTGTAAACATAGACACCCTTGCTAAATTTGTAAAAAGTGGCTTCTTGGTTGACTTCGACTTTTTCATATTCTTTCGCCCGGTAATGCATGAACGTCGCTGTATGACAAGCACAGATTGAATTCAGCGGGGGGAATAGATATCGTGGAAAAAATAGACCATTCAGAAACGGATGAAACTGGCACACGGGATAAAGCAAACAACAGTCAGGCCGAACTCATTTCATTTATCTTTATCTGTCAGAGAATTGCTGTGTATAGTCGCTGTTGCAGCACAATGCGTGAACCAACTCGGCATTAGGTACCGGCTACAACAACAACGCATCGTCCAACGTCAGCCACCCCTTTCCCAAAAAACGCCGAAACCGTGACCCTACTTTTTGCTACCTGAATATTTCAATGCACCCAATCAATCATTTATTTTTCTGTCTCGGCTATTGATTTATCGTGTTATGAGAATCGACGGCTCATTTTGATTTTGATATTTCTGTTTCTTTTTCTTCTACGAAGTGTGAGTATGATGATTTACATAATATTGTTGTTATAAGAAATAAATCTGTAATGGAAGTAATTGCAGAACGCCAATAAACCAGTTTATCGAAAATAAACATTAATGTAAGTGAGAATAAACAAGTCCCTGTTAAAAGGAATTTTGTTCTTTTGTTGATGTAAATATCAGTAATTTATTAAATTGCAAAATAATGAGAAAATGTAATAATACGGTTGTACTGTTCGATAAATGCAAGTTGGTTTTACGATAATATATTTTGAAAATGCTTATATGATTGCAACATCAACTATCAACTTATCCCTAATGAGACTTAATACTAAATACTCATTAGCTAAATTGAGTTCAACGATGTTTTTCTTTTTACTCTGCAGTTATTTGCCGGATCGCCACTGCAGCTAAGATTTGTTACAATATTATATCGCCGTAAATAAGGTTGAACTACTAACTGTTTCCCAACAGTGAATGGTCCTCGGCCCGCGAACTGATGCTACCGAGACGCGCCACAACGCCTCGGCTAGGATTAGATCCTTGCAACTCTGGTTGACGGGTACCAGAAAACGACATTTCTACTACTCCAACTACCTTAGTCAATTTGGTTTCTAAAGCTAAGCACATAATCCACGAACAATGCTCTGCTGTGCCACAATATTGTATACTAGTTCATATGGTTTGGTTCTCTCTAGTCTTCTTGGTGGTTATCTAGCAGCTGAAGTTTTCGTATGTGTGTAATGTGTTCATGTTTGTTCGCGTACCTTTTTATTTTGCCTTTAATTGTGGGAATGCAAGATCTCTGAATGTCAGTATTTGAAACATATAGTGAACCGCAATTTTATGTTAAGTTCTTTTTTTGTTTCTTGTTCTAAGAAACTAACATTCCACTTATGATCGGTAATGAAGGATTCTTCAGTTTTGTATTAGTGCAATTGATGTTAACAGTTTAATTTCTCCTTTCTTTGTTGGAGTGGTTGACGTTTCGTGTTTTCCCATAGTGAGTAGTCAAGTTCTTCATCGGCTGTTAAATTTGTGAGAAATGATTTTATGTTTTTGGCGTTCAGATTATGAATTTTTCGTTTTAATTATTGGCGTTTATTATTGAGGACAGTTTCATCGCTGCGGGTGTTGGCACTTTTATCCCACCGACTTTTTCTCTAAGTTTTTTTATTTTGATTGAATAACTGAATTCGTTTATGATATATCTGATCTCTTTGGTAGCATTGAATTCAGTTGTTGGTATTAGCTAGGTAAATTTTTGAGATTTTATATCTAGTTGTTTTCTGGTTTTAAAATTAATATTCATTTGATTTTGTTCTAGATATAACTCTATTTTCGAGTCTGTAGCTTCATTTACACGAGTTGGTTTAGTTTTTTAAATTACTACTTCACTTAACAGTTGGATAACAGCTGAGTGATCTGAGCTGTATGTATGAAATTTAGTGAGATGGCCGAGAAAATAAAATATTTCAGTAAGTGGCAGCATATCTCTGTAAGTTTTACATAAAATTCTTTAGTAAGATGAGTTTTTACGTACAATTAGATCCATAACTATATGTTGTTTGTTTTCCAGTTAATGTCTTTTATTCAGAATGCCCTTAGTACTGAATATATTCTTGGACTTTTCTTATTCATTTTCTATCCTTGGACCTGTTATGTTACTGTACCTATTAAGCGATCTATTCTCTCACCAAATTGTCTCTAAATTTGTATCATCTGATGTACGTCTTCTTAATTTAAGATGCTGTGGATAATCATCTTATAACGCACTCTTTTTTATACCCGAATATTAGTTTTGGTTAGCTTTGGAATATTAGGTCTTATCTAGTTTTCGATTGGATGTGAATGGCTTTTGCTTTCGATGTCTCTTCTTTTTGTTTCTGTTGTTCTCTTTTTTCGTAATGCTTTGGCGACTTCTTTAATACATTTTGCTGGTGTATTTTTAACTTTGTATATGTTGCTATCAATACAAAGCATATTCTGTTTTGCTAATAGAATTTGTATGTATGGCATTGCAGCAATTGATTTGTTTTGCATTGTGTCATTAATTTTTCGGTTTTACACATTTCTGCAGCTTTATTGGAGCTACATATTCTGTTTTATGTAATTTCTTCCGTTATATCAAGCGTTAATATAAATGATGGCAGATTAATATACATAGTTACTCTTCTCTGTTGCATATTCATTTACAGTGCAACATTATTTACGGCGAAGTAATGTTGTAACAAAGCTATGGACACATTTAAATATTCAATATATGCAACAAGAGCTGCAGTGGGTAGTCTTGGCATGTAATACACCTTAGGAAGCCGCTGCAGCTACACTCACAACAAAAAGATATTCTCTCTTATCTTATTTTCTTTTCTACTAATTAATATTTTGAGACCTTTCTCTTCAACTTGAGCTTCAACTTTCGATGTTGGATATAGATTTCCGATTATGATTTTTATTGACACTGTTTATGTTTGTAAGTGTGCCATTGTTGTTTGGCATTGACTATTATAATCAATTCACGATATTTTGGCCGAAAATGGCTAACCTACTTCTCTTTCGTTCTCTCGTCTTGGAGAAGAATAATTTATTTTTCTTCTTAAGGGGTCGATAGCTGCAGTGGTTAGGCGGCTGACTATCGTTGTGGCGATACAATAGGAGCCGGGTTTCAATTCTCCGGAAGGACGGTGACAGTTTTTTCGAAAAATTGGATTCCGATAACCTGATCTTCTTCTAGAACCTACGTAATGACTGTGAACTGTCCGTCATCAATGCGTCTAATTTTAGCCTCTCAAGAAGCACAAATTATCTACGTGTGTAATATTTTAGAATTTTCAATTATGAATAATAATTATTATTCTCCTCATATGGTCAGTATTTCATATTAGGCACAAGATGTTTTTATTTATTTGAATATTCTAAGTTCTAATACAATTATACTTACGACATATGGTCATTATGAAAATTTAAGAATTTAACTAAAAGGAGTTTCAATTTTTATGTCAATAAACATATAAAACTACATAGTATTTAGGAAATAATAATAAAATCTATAAACTATAAACGCAAACACGTTTAATTATTTTCTATCGCTTGCCATTTTCGTTGCTCTAGCTTCTTGAATTTCTCTCATCAGTACATTTATCCTACAGACATATTTTTGTTAAAAGCAAATGCGTTAAAAATGTATTGCTTGAGCAGTGAGCAAGCACGATGGGTCCCATTGCTTATTAATAAAATCGATACTACTAGTGAACTTTTTCATGTTGAGAAGACATACTGAACACTGTTTTCCGTTTGCTCTTTTTATTTAACTTCCTTTGCTAGTAAGTATACACTTTACTTCAAGTTTATATTCTGTGTGTCTTATTGCTTCCTTCCTTACTGATATTTATTTCCGCGATGAACTGTAATAAAGTCTCTCGGTATTGTTTTCTTAATCGGGCATTATTTTGAAACTTTCAAAGGAGGTCAACTGGTGGTTCCGAAGAAGAAATATCATTTATTTTTAAACTTAAACTTTTACTTTATAATAGAATTTCTTCAACAACAAATTCCTTAACATAGTCAATAGTGTTTAAACTAATAAAAACTATTTAGTTATCTTTAAAGCTGTACAAATACAAACGGAAACGTTAGTTCATTGTAGCAAACATTTCATACCTGCATCAAGTACAGGCTTTAACTGACTTTTCTTGTAGATTGATAAACTTGAATACGTTCTAATTTAACCTAAACTGGTAATTGAATGCCTAGATGCTACATAAGTGATACCATTAGAGTTGGTTGTAGATGTTTATTTGTATGGCGGTATTTTGCATTCTTTTAACGTACTTTAATTATTAGCTGCCAGTGTGTTGCGCCGATGGGTTATTCTTCGTTTACGCTATTTTCTGATGGACATTAATATTAATATCCAACATTATAATATGAAGGTGCTGTGGCATAGGCGATTGTAATAACATTCCAACTCAAGTAACGTGCGGCATTAAACTAGGAGCTGTATTATAGGAAAATTTATTTGTATTTTAAGTAAGTATGTGGTGTACTTTAGTGAAATTTAACAGCAGAATTTACTTTTGCTTAATTAGGTTCTTGTTGTACTTCATAATCACATATTATTACTTCAAATTTTGTTGGAAATTTATCCTTAATACTTTTGGAGTTTCAAAAAACAGAACAACTCCGTTACATCTCTTATAAACTATTAAAAGCAATTGGTGCATAAGCATAAGCTCTACAGAGATGAAGCCTCTTGCATATAAATCTAATAAACATTGTTTTTATCGTCACATTTGATCGATTATTTTATTCATACATATACGACAATGGTGTGAACATTTAATCATTATTCTTTAGGCCCTAGTTATTTTGTTTGTTCGGTTAGTTACGCAGAGTTAAATTTTCTTTTTTACTATTTAGTTTAGTTCGAGCCATCTTTACTTGAAGCTTCAATTTTTTTTCTAGATCGCATGGTTTATCTTTTGACCCCTCGGTTTCCTAAGATTCTGCACATGTCTTGTCCAGCATTTGATATTTTTGGATGTTGATGAAAACTTTACAACAATTTGGAATTTTTATTACTAGGAGTGAGAAAGCAGAAAAGATGTTACCATCTTCCACGTATATATACAGTCTGCTATTATAAAAAGCGACTTAGATGTACGTCGTATTAAAACAAGTGTAAACTCACCATCTACGATGCCTGAAGTCACAACGTTGCGTGCAGTTAAATCTGAAACAATGCATCTTGTGCGCTGGTTGTTCCGAAGAAAATTCTGCGGCTGAGGGCTTATTAAATGTGTGCTTATGAGAGAAGAATTATATAAAAGGGAGTAAACTTTAGTGTGCGTGTTCGTTTAATAGAGAAAAATTTATAAGAAGCATATATTACAAGAAGTGAATACCTAAAAAGTTTTCCGTTTAAGAGAGCCATTTCCTGATTGTAGGTATTCGCCAAGTGCGATGTCATCGTATTCTATTATTTGTAAATGGTAACATAGTTCTTCTAGTATATAAATACATAGTTAGATTAATACATTGCAAAAGCTGTACCGATAGTCTTGACAAATAATATATCTGAAGATGCAGTTACAGTTCTTCGCTATCGATATTGATTGTTATCGTCTAAATTTTCGCCATTTTTTTTCGGGAGTAATAATAAAGTAAAAACAAGTAATTGTGTTCTTCATCTGGAATGTATTCCCGCTGTATTTTTGGAATGCAATTATAATGATTTTTTTCCGCAAGAACCACATTTATACTCAATTGTATATAAGATCATTATTCCGAATGGAGCATTTCTTCATGCTTTTTTCTTTACATATCATTGATACCTCTCTTTAGTTCAGTTTCCTTGCACAAACGTCTGTTTTCAGCTTTTTTATTTCTTCTTCAACTTTCACCTGTTTGTTGCAATTCTTTAATATTTCTATATATGTACAGCAAAAAAATTATCGTTTAAAATAGTTTTGTTAGTTTTTCTGCTGAGTGTTGGTGGTACTACATAATAGTCCAAAATTCGGCTAAAGTACGTTAAAGGCATAAAAATGTTTGAAGATATTGAATTATTTTCTGTAGAAAGAATGAAACAATCCTTTGCGCCGTTGAGAGTTTGAGAAACAATTGCTTTCTTGCGGATTATGTCTTTAATTACATTTATCTTATTTGAAGTTTTGAAATCATTCGATATTCATATTCGAAGTGAAATTGTTGTAGTATATCGGATATCAGTTATTTCCATTCTGTCTGTGTATTCTGTTGTTACATCCGCGTTATCTTATTTAGAACAGTATTAAGAGATATGCTTAAGATACACTACGAGGATGATGCTGAAATTATTGAGATGTGACACATTCATTTAAGTTAACTCGCATATATTTCGTGTGTCTTAAATGTCGAACACTAATACACTTGTATGCCAAAGTACGCAGCACTAGTACTACTACAGTCTTAATAGTGGGAGTTTAAATGCATGTAGTCTTAGAGACCTGTATGCAACACTTGCATTCAGCTTTTGGAGACGAAGTACCATCCTGGGGTGGTTTCAGAAAATCGCAGTTATTTGCACGGCGAGGAGTACACAGGAAGGTTCAAGTCAGCAGTCACCTCCGAAAATGGGTCCTGTATTAATAATATGTTACAAAATGATGGAAGGTGCACCTACGCGATGATTGAGATTACCCTTGACATTAGATCCACAACAGTAACGCAAATCCTTCATGAAGATTTACATGTAAGAAAACTTGTGTCGCGATGGGTGCCACATAGTTTCACAGAAAGACAGAAGGCCAAGCGTGTAAGAATTAGCCTTGTAACGCTGGATGTATTAAAAACGATGGTCGTCGCCTTATTTGTAAAATCGTCACGGGTAGTAAGATCTACATTCCTGTTTATAACCTTCCTACGCGCTAAACGAGTAGAATATGGATGTACGAAGCAGAGCCAACACTGATAACTGTGAAAAAATAACGTGCATTGAATAAAGTTATGTACTGTCAAGTTAGAAGGCCAAAGGCTGTCTCAGCCGTCTGGTACACCCAATACTGCCTGCCGGTGGATCTGCGAAACCTCAAAATTATAGACTTACTGCTAGACCATGACAATCCTTCGGCACATCCGGCTAGTGCTGCTACAATTTTTTTTTGAGAGAAAACAACATCAAGATAATAGAATACGCCTTTTATTCGTCGGTTCTAATAACGTACGATTTGTGGTTATTCTTTAATCGTAAGACGAATTTATGCGGTCTTCGCTTTTCATCAGAAGAGAAAATTAACTTCGCCATCCACGAATCTTTTTAGTAAGTTTCGAAAAACGCTTGGCATGAGATAATAAAGGAGAATAAACATAAATAAAGTTTTTAACTTTTATCTTGTTTTACTGCTCTATATCTCAATAATTTCAGCGTCACCCTTATATTCGCGAGCTCTGCTTGGTTTAAATAGATTGTACAATTTACAATTACGGAAACTCTTTTCAATTTGTTAGATCATGATTAATTACTTCATAGAAGTGTCTTAAATTAATGTGCAAGTTGTCTTCCTACGATATTTATAAATGCACATGAAGATGTTGCGGCTAGTTCAATTTTGTTCATTAACTTTTTCTATCCAATCAAAGTAATCTACAGCCTCTGCAAATCTGCACTAAATACAACAAATCCAGATGATGAAATTATTGACTAATATGTTTGATTACATATGGTGACTAATTACGTCTTTTAAAATTGGTGGAAAAGATCATTTATTTGATATTCTTTTCGGCAATAAGGGCATAATGATATACTATCACTAGTGGACAAGGAGATCCTTCAGCGGGAAAACAAGACATAGTGGTGATTGATAACAAGTATTCACCAATTTCGCCAAAACATCTTCTTATATCTTTCTTGAAAGTACGAGAACTAGCAAAAGAAAGTGCTTCAATAGACTGCTTTACGGTTTCATATTACCTTTTAAGAAAGGATTTGAATCAAATTTTTCTAAACCGGTTGCTCTTAAACGAATTTGGATGCAGACTGTTACTTAAAAACTGCATACCTATATGGTTCCTTATTCGTCGAAATCCTCGATTTGCATTCTATATAATTTTCCTGTTCTTATTAATATGGTCCAATTAAAATCCTTGTACTCTGCGTTTTATAATTTAAACTCAAATTGAACATCTGCTTTAGATATAGACATAACAGTAACTTGGCTTGGTTTTGTCTGCGCCATCGAAATATGTATGATATTCCATTAAATTTTGACAACTTTGATATGGCACAAATTAATTTCAATATAAAACTTAAACCTGTACTATATTAAACATTGTTGCCAACTTGCTAACACTCTTAATCTTAAAATTCGTTAACTCAGCTCTTCATTTTCTCCTTCTTCCAAAACATTTCGAAAACATTAAAATACACAATCTGGGTTTAATTCATTGTTAGCATGTTTGTCTGGCAGCAATGTGATTGATAATGGTCATCTACATTTACTATTTTTTTGAAATGCAATCTATGTACATATGTTTGCACAAATTACTCTCGACTTAGTATTCTATTAATATGGTGTTTAAAATAGTGGCGAATCCGATCGTATTTATATAAGTTTATATATAAGAATCTGATAACAACTATTGGACCAATTATTAAATAACTATAATTTTTTAGATTATTACAGAGACAGGGAGATTTCTATTAAAAGCGATTTCAACTTTGCCCTAATGCTTATTATTTTTGGAAGATTATGTTTGGTGGTAGAAAATCTTTCGGGCGGAATAATAAGACAGGCCGGCACATAAATTATAGATCGAAATCGTGGTCCACTTTATTAAGAAGGAAGATCAATGTCCTGCGTCCAGTACAGCACCGGAATAAGGTATGCGTTCTTGAGTGAGTCGAACACACTAAACGCCAATTATATTCTTGGGTCGTGCACGTAATAAGCGTTAATCCCGGTCCTACAGTTATCCAGTTACCGCGTGATGCGAGTTGTAACGGCGGGCGTAGGGGGAGCAAGCGGGGTGGAGGTTAAAAAGGTGGCTAGCGTAGGATGGGGTAGCGCATAGCAGTTTGAGGAGTTCGTAGAGGATGGGTGAAAAAAGTATAGAAGACCGTTCAAAGTTTTTGAGAGGGCAAATGCCTTACTAGCAGCAATTTATCCCTATAACCGTTGTACAACTACATCTTAATCTGTTCTATGAAATCGCAATAATGATTATATGGACTTATATCACAGTACGTCGTCGTATTAAACATGAGTAAAAATCGAATTTGGGAGAATAGGAAAAGTGCCAATACAACAATTATATTTGTTTTTTAATGTTAGTTTTAGATCGCATCTGTTTTATATACAAGAACGAAGAAGAATTAATAAAGTTCATGTAATATATACATTGCAACATAGATAATGTAAGACCCTTCTTGCATTGTTGAATGCAATGATTAATAAATAATTACTAATAGCTGTGAATTGTCGCCACACTTGTTATTGCCGTCTTGAATAATTTATGCACCATGCCGTCATTGACTACACTCAAACTTGGTACTCATAACTTTCTTATTGCACAAAAAATACATAAAAAAAGCCATTTTCTGGAACTTGTTGAACGAGTGACATGTAGTTTGGATTATTTACCATTATCTCAAATAAGTTCTGCTAATAATAGTGTATTGGATCAAATTTATTTAAAAATAACACAATGTTTTGGCAAAGCTGTATGGAAGATATATTACTGAAGAGAATATGTTTGCTAGCCACACATGATGAACTTTTGCTCGCTACGACCTTCTTCTTGGTGAAGTTCAGCGTTTCTTCTGTTATATTCCTCAGCAACGCAGGGATCCACTAGCTCCAGTCAAATAGGATCCGATTGTCTAGTCTAATGCGTTAATAGATCCTCTTTGACCAATTCATTGATATGGATAATAATCATTCAGTTACTGCCATACTTCAATTGCATAATAGAGAGGAGCTCCATCTTATCGAAAATCTAGTACATTTTTAGCCAAGTCAAGTTTTCGTTGCACATGTTTTTGGTTTCAAAAGTCGTGAATAATTAAAGATTTTATTGATGCTTCGATTTCTACAAAACAGATTACCAAATACCCTACTAGCAGAAATCCAGTCGTGACAAGTCTACTGATGTAAGTCACTTTTCAGTGAATTGCCTTCTGCCAATACACTTGCGTGTATAATGATCATCTACTTACTATTTTTACCAACTAATATAACCAAAATAAAACTTAAACTAAAATGTAATTTTGAATGTTTTCCATATTTTTCCATGCTTAACGGATTGGGCAGAATTGAAAAGGCGTTCAAACCATTTGCTTTAATTGTATACAATGAAAGATCTCTTACATATCAAAATTTTGCATAAATAGAGTAATTTCTTCCTGTTATGTTGGCTGTTGCCTTCACTAATGAGACCAGCAATAATCTCCCATCATGACGGGATCCTACCTACCCTGATATCGTTTTTTCAATTCTCCAATATCTTATATAGAAGATGGATAGAATCTTTGCCCCTCTTCGTCATCTTTCCTAAATTAACAACAAAAGAAATCCAAACGTGATTGCAACAAATGAACTTTCAGTGACATTCGGCACATTACATTTTTATAGTTTTCTAGAAAATTAGCTAAGATATCTTACTAAAAATGTTTACAAACATTTTTAAACAAGTCCGTACTGCCAGTTTTTATGTTTAAAAGAAATACTAAAATTTTAGATTGTTAAGTTAGTTATAAGACGTCGGCTAGTGTTATTTTTGACTTCTAGAAATGTCAAAGGATCAACAGAAAAACATGTTGGTAGCTCTTCGAAACAACTGCCAATAGCCTAATAATGGTTCTCTTATTCAATGTATTAAAACTAGTTAACAAGCTTCCCGTATCAAACGTCTCAGTATTTTATCCCATCCACTTTTTGCAAACCTGAAAACACAACGTTCTAATATTTGCACTCTATTCATAAGAATTTGAATATGTTACTTGTAGTCTCCCTTTAGTTTTATATAAATATTATCAGGGAGGCCGCCTATTCAGAATGATTTTTTCCATTTTCCACAGTAGCTTTAATTTTGCTTGTGTGTGTGGCAAAACCAGTCTCGTCGTAATTGGATCTTTTTTAGCTTTTGATAAAAATCACATGGAAAAATCATAAATTGATGTGCTTTCTCTATTGATGTAAATGTTCTAGCCTTCTTAAGATTCAGTTACCTCTTTTCTTGATGAATGATAAATACCAATCGTCGTCTGATTTTTTGTTCCCGAATGGTGTCTTGATATTGTTAAAAATCATCAAAGTTCCTCACTATATCGAACAGTTCTTCTTTATAGACTAAGTTGGTCCTCAATGTCTTGAGATAATGCTTTGGAGGTCTTCCGCATCCAATTTTGTTAATATTTATTCACGTGATAATAATCTGTGCTTGGTCATGCTTTTTGAATGAACTGCTTAGGGGTTGCTGAACCGTATGACAATTTTTTTTTTACTCTTGTACTACTAGACATGCTGACTAATTCTTCGTCTGCATCTAATCCTAAGGTATCTGTAACCATTTATAAATATAAATTATTGCATTTACGTTCTTCTTCAGTGGAACAAATTGATATTTAATATGAGTGAAAATATTTCAGGAATTGAAAGATAACTAGTGCAGCAGCACTAGGTAGCAACATAAATATATTAATTACACTAATAAAATGAACAGAATAACTAAACATAAGAGATTGGAGAAAATATAGAGAAATTTATATTTTTCTATTGTAGATCTTCATATGATCAGTACTAATTACTTGAACTTCAACTATACCTCAATGATTATTTGAGGTGCCTCCAATTATTTCAGTGTGCATTTACCTCATTTACGCCTAATATGTATTTATTATTATTAAGATATTTTTTTGGTAGAAAATAAACCTTTAAATTTAGAATAAAAGAAGCAATAAGACCCTGAAGTGAACAACACTGTATTTCACTAAACAAATAAAGATATATTTTCTCTCAGTTAATATATTATCGGCACATATAACCTATTTACGTACATCTACATATGCAAAGATTTGTATTACAGTTTAATAGCGTTTTAATTGATCTATCACTGAAACAGATGCGATTTGAATTTCAAGCGGTTGGCGTTGATGTAATAATATTTATACCATCCACTTACAGCTAGTGTCCCTTTAGTATTTAGGGTTGCTCAATTAAATTTTCTTTATCGGTGTTCTGATGCTCGTAACATCAGGAGGGATCCTGCTTCCGAAGCTATTATACGGGGTGGGTGACTAAAATGATGAAAAGCTTGTAAATTGTCTACAATAATATAATATTTATAAATTTATATAAGGTATATGTTATCTGCGTGAATATAATTAATCACGCTATTATTGGATTCCGTTTCTTTTAATTTGGTTAAATTTAGAAATATATTTCGAAGTTTTAAAAAACTCAGAGCAACGTTATAATATTATATAATATTAAGCTTCATTTACAAAACTTCGTATGAGCTCAGTCACGTTACAAGAAGAAAAATATGTTGGTTATTTAAGACGAATTGCATCGTTTGGTATGTGGAAATTAGAATTTGTTCCCGGTTAAGAGAAAAATCACTTCCAACACAATTATCTGAATGAAAATCATTTCAACTGCATTACCCACGAGTACTTTCATTATTATTTATAATCTAGTACTCTATCGAAAGGCATTCAAATAAACAAAATGTTGCTTTTTAAAAAGCAAATCCATCTGTCAATTGCTAAACGTAACTTGAGCTTATAGTAGAAACAAAAGAAGAGGCAGCAGTAGAAAATATTAGATAGTTATTTATTCTGCGTTTGCCGTTATTTGCATTTTAAAAATCTATATTTCATGCTGGTTTATAACGTATATTGTAGGTAGGTGTGTTAGGTATGTTATACTTCAATGCGGGGTAGGCAACACCTGTCACCGAAGAAAGAAATTGTATTAAAAAAGGGAATATTTTCTAATAGTAATCGGTTATTCACCATTAGTTCTATATAATTTTATTATTCTGGTTAATGGGTTAAAATATACCAATTCTGTTGAATACATTACGTAGGGTATTTTTAATTGTGGTAAGATTAAGTTCCTACTCTTCTCAATAGTCTCTAACAGTTTAATAATACTCATTTATTTTGAAAGAGATTATAACCCATCATTATATGCTCTTCAAAAAGATATGTTGGGCTGATAACTCGATTTTCGCTCCCCTCATAAAATAACTTCACCCTAAGTGAACTATCACTTTTAGTGGATTGGAAAATTTTAATGGGTGAATTAGTATTACATGAATAGATTAGGTGCTCATAGAATTATGGATAGATAATTAGTGTGCTATGCATTATAAGTCACTGACTCTACAAATTTACTACTATTTAGGTAAATTAAGGCGGAGGAACTAACTCGTTAAAGATAGAAGTGGATAGTTTGTGTGCGCACACAGCTTAAACAGAAAACACGTATTACATAAAAGTTTAACAACAGACAAACAATAGTGTATTTATATCTCAAGATATTATCAGATTGAAGAAAAACTATATTTCTTAATAATTGAGGAACATTGTGACATATCGCAAAACCACAAGAAAAATGTTTTTATTAATAGAAAGAAACTTTAAACCTAAGATTTTGATTAAGAAAAAGCTTTTCACTTGCTTGACAGGAATAGAGGAACAGATTCTAATAAAACTACAATTAGTCCAAAAACCAAAATCGCGGCACAGACTGCCTGAAAGACTAAAAGTGTAAACTAAATATGACTAGTTTGAACGAAGAAAGAAATTATAATGTACCTACTGAAACTTGGATATATTTTTTCAGGATATAATGAATTTTGTTTATATCAAGTCACTACGCACTACAAGTCAAGTACTCATTTAACAATATACCATATAGTAATAAGAAAAGTTGTTACACTGATGTTCGATCAGCCTTTTTTTAAGAAAAAGAGAAGTTAGCGGTCTCTTAGATTTTTTTGTGTACCTATTAGTTGTGAAGATATACATAATTGAACCAAAATTAATATATTTTAGTTTCCAGTACTATTAGAATATTACCAATCAACGTTGAAAACGTGTACCTGTAATATGCAATAAAATTCTAGAACCTGTCAAGTTAGGTAATGTGCAACAATGTATGCAAGTGTATATAGGTATGTTCCTGATTATGTTTTAGTGTAGATACCAGTACTGTAAGCTTTTTGGTAAATAGCTTAGAAAATAATGCTAATAAGTTCTAGAAAAATTGTTCACCTGTATTTGGGAAAATTAACTGTGAATCAATTAGGTAAGTCTTCACAAAACAGCTTCTTTATCTGTTTTTATAGAAAATCATCATTATTAGCACAAAATTATTCATCAGATGATCAATGCCAATCAATTATCATCTTTCTTCAATGAAGTAGGTTTTAGCTGTTTTGGTGTTCTAAATCTGGCATCATTAGTGCACAGGATTATTTATCAGATGATATGGAGTAATTAGTATGGCTTTTTTATTTGTGTGCGAGCAGTATAATCGGCAATTACGTAATTGATTCATTTTGATTGTTATAATCCTCCCTTAGGTTTTCATTTTGGGATTCCATAATAATCCAAAACCGCCGTCAAACATTAACACGAAGATCGGGAAGGTATGTCTACGAACCAGATCATTACCAAGAAAGTGGTGATGGCCTAGTTCGTAGACGCTTATATATTTATCTGTGTCTAGCAGCAGTTATGGTGTTTTACTCATTACGTTGTCAGTACCTTTAAAACAAGTGCTGGATTTGTGGAAGGTATTCTTCCAAGAGTTCCATCTCGTGATGCTCCCATTGTGCACAGAAACAACGAACGTCTTATCTAAAGTGGCAGTACATACATATATTTAATGTCCACGTTTTAAGAAGTAACAATTATATAACTGAAAAACAGCATCTTCCTTGGGCATATAGGATATACGTATTTCCAATTACATCTTAACAAATGACATCAAACTTTTCTGCGAATCTCTCTTATAACGGCTTCCATGTTTTGCAAATAAAGAAACCAGTTACAATAATTACTTGTGAAACTTTTTGTCTTAATAATATGACCTTAGTTCTTCGTTAC